>JAUJYZ010001560.1:210000-280000 GCA_033675265.1 Actinostola sp. cb2023 | reverse complement strand
CTACCTCCTTTATCCTCTTATTGTCTGTATCTGCATGTATATCCCATCACCATCTAGCCAGCTCACACCTACCTCCTTTATCCTCTTACTGTCTGTATCTGCATGTATATCCCATCACCATCTAGCCTCACACCTACCTCCTTTATCCTCTTACTGTCTGTATCTGCATGTATATCCCATCACCATCTAGCCTCACACCTACCTCCTTTATCCTCTTACTGTCTGTATCTGCATGTATATCCCATCACCATCTAGCCTCACACCTACCTCCTTTATCCTCTTACTGTCTGTATCTGCATGTATATAGCCCACACCTCACCACTCTATCTGCCTCACACTAGCTACACCTACCTCCTTTATCCTCTTACTGTCTGTATCTGCATGTATATCCCATCACCATCTAGACTCACACCTACCTCCTTTATCCTCTTACTGTCTGTATCTGCATGTATATCCCATCACCATCTAGCCAGCTCACACCTACCTCCTTTATCCTCTTACTGTCTGTATCTGCATGTATATCCCATCACCATCTAGACTCACACCTACCTCCTTTATCCTCTTACTGTCTGTATCTGCATGTATATCCCATCACCATCTAGACTCACACCTACCTCCTTTATCCTCTTACTGTCTGTATCTGCATGTATATCCCATCACCATCTAGCCAGCTCACACCTACCTCCTTTATCCTCTTACTGTCTGTATATGCATGTATATCCCATCACCATCTAGCCAGCTCACACCTACCTCCTTTATCCTCTTACTGTCTGTATCTGCATGTATATCCCATCAACATCTAGCCTCACATCTACCTCCTTTATCCTCTTACTGTCTGTATCTGCATGTATATCCCATCAACATCTAGCCTCACATCTACCTCCTTTATCCTCTTACTGTCTGTATCTGCATGTATATCCCATCAACATCTAGCCTCACACCTACCTCCTTTATCCTCTTACTGTCTGTACACCAACCGAGAGAGATAGAATGAAAGAGAATGAAACATTTTACCAGAAAAAACTAAGGTCAAGTCCCCCTCGGCCTCAATAAGATAAAGGGATCCCAGACAGGGTTACGTTAGTGGGGGACTATACTACTTGTATCATTTGTGTGAACATTTGTATTTTTATGTTAACAGTTAATTCCCAGGTCCAGGTTGGTATCACACCGTCATACAAATCCCTTGGTTGCTATCGCGACGGTCATCCACATTCAGTACCAGTCTACCTTGGGAACATGCGCAGTCAGATAAAATGGACAAACATGAAGGCCACAGTTGACGCATGCGCGCGACTAGTCAAACAACGCAACCCAACGTACAAAGTGTTTGGTGTGAAGTTTTATGGGGAGTGTTGGTCTGGTCCTAAGGCACTTATGACTTATTCCGAGTATGGGAAATCGCAAAAAGACTGCTACTCGGGAGTTGGTAAACACTATACGTACTACGTCTATAAATATCTTTAGTTGTGGGATTCCTGTGCCAATAATAGGATAGCACAGGAAGCCCAGTCTGCTTTCTGTCATAGTCTGCTTTCTCTGTAGCGTATCACATTTCTTAGAAATATTGTTTTTAGTTCTGTTTGCACACTTTGGTCCAGTACTATGATACCGAGTATGAACGTCACATCAACCAACCAATGTAGTAGCAGCTTAATAACTAGAAGTGCATTAAAGGTGAACGAAATAAACGTTCCTTTCATCCTCTCGTTATCATAAAATAAACCCTCATGCGAATAACGATAAAAACAATAATGGTTCAAAATCGTTCCGTGTAACACCACGGCGTAGATACTCCTTTCACAGGTATCCCAAGTTCAATAGTAGTGGCGATCAAAATACAGTAAATGTATGGCATCTTTTGAACGCTATAATCATTTGGTAAAAATTCAGTTTGAAAACACGGCGTACTTGTTTATAGTCATCTCTTCTGTGTCTGAGCCGATTAAGCCGTATCCATATTTTGATCGCCACTACTATTGAACTTGAGATATCTGTGCTTTTTTTCACCTTCACTGAGTGATGGGATTAAAAGTTGATTTGATATCCCAGTTTCCAAAGTTTGATCAGTAGACGGCAGTGTTACTCATGTGCCGTTCTACTGCACCATCTATCACTGTGAACTTGATTGATAGACGGCAGTGTTACTCATGTGCCGTTCTACTGTACCATCTATCACTGTGAACTTGATTGATAGACGGCAGTGTTACTCATGTGCCGTTCTACTGTACCATCTATCACTGTGAACTTGATTGATACATGATCATTAGAGCAAGCTATATCGACGCTATTCTAATAATAACTAGCTATATAGAAGCTGTAATAACGTTCACTCAGGCTACTGATAATGAGATGATGAAGTAGAATCGGTAGCTACAAAAATGCAAGGGTTCTGAAAATGGTGAACATTAGATTGTTGAGACATTGTCTTCAAAGTATTTCGAGCACTTATCCACTGATTATAGTAACAACATCCTGTATGAATGGCGAACCATCAACCTCGTGATCATATCATGCGATAGGTTGCCATGGTTTCGACTTGTGAACCACTCGAATCACGAAACCTAGCGACGACCGGGATGGGCTGGACTTCATGACTCGACAAAGGAGCAAGGATGGCTTAGTTGGTTAGTGCGCGGCCTTCTATGCGAGAGGTGCCCGGTTCGATTCTTCATGACCTCACATCCTTGTTTCGACTTCCCTCTAATCCGTGTAGCTCAGTGCAGCTTTAAATACCCGTAAAACGGAGCACTGATGGAGGGACGGAGTAAATGGGCGCACCTTCGAGCGCTTTATACATGAGCCCCTGGCTCGGGAGATTTGGGCAACCACTTCCCGCGTTATCGAAGTAAAATAAAATACCTTTAAAGGCGAACAAACTGCAGATTTAGACTCGTGTTACCACAGGTAGCCCGAGTAATAATAAAACTTTATTTTTACATTACAATAAAACATTCTCCCTGTGACTCTGCTATCTTCACCTCTCCCTCAAGCCTCCTGAATTTACGATAATTGAAGACAATCCTTGGTTTATTTATTTAGCGTGATTTCGCATTTGCAAAAACAAGCCAACGCTCAATGAAAAATAAGTTTTGCGATATGTTTTCATTCTCTTTCTACTCTTGAATGTAAGCTTTTTTCTCAAACATTAAATTGTTGCGATAAAAGACGTGTTAACCGAGCTGTCAGCCGATAATAAGTGCACATTTACATTGTCTTCTTTGTGTTCATTTATAAAGCTGCACATGTACAAGACCACGCCCTGTGTCAAGAAAAACTACATCCAATCCGGCGTAGATTGTCGTTATAGTAATGTAGTAGTCTACTACTAAGTATGGCTACGTTGTCTTTAGCTGATCTAAAGGGCGCTAAATCTGCTATAGTTGTTTTCAAACTTTTATCAGTGTTTTGCATTTTAAATTTTCTCTGGCTAAAAACTGAACAGTGTCAGGTTGTTTAATCTATTTGTAATTTCTGTGTCATTGTTCTGTGCGGTGAACATTGAGGCCCTGTCCACGCTAATGCTTTTTTGAAAACGTCGTTCCCCGAAAACGGATAAAAAGCTCTGCGTCCACACTAGCGTTTTCACATCGTTTTCGACCGTCCACACTAGGGGATGAAAACCATGATCCAAAGATGCGTTTTCGCCACCAGGTTCTGCTCGGACGTTTCTTCTGCTCAATACGCATGCTCCAATAGCGCCAGCAATACTATCAGGTATTCCCGCTAGCCCCCATATTAAATACTTGTTTGCTAACGCGGAAAACTGGGGCTTGCATGAGTTATGACGTAAGCGTTTTCGCCGCCCACACTAACACGATAGACCTGCGTTTTCAAAAGTCTCTAACTCTGCAAAGCGTTTTCTAAAACCTACGTTTTCATAGAAAAACATCTATTTGATCGTTTTATAAGTGTGGACGCTCGGTACGAAAACGTATTAGTGTAGACGGGGCCAAACAACTGTGCAAAACATTGCTCTGTGCGATGATCCAAATTGCTGAAGTGTAACGGAGACACGCTGCAATCGTTATTGCAGCAATACTGCACGCACTTCTGCACTGTGACAGTAAAGTTGGTTAAACACAGACAGCCCAACCACTGCTTCTGCAGGACGCGCCCGCACAGATGCATTTTTGCGGACGCGTCTTGCGGGGTGCACACAGGGATCCCAACGTAATACGTTTCTACGCACAGGGAGCCCAACGTAATACGTATTGCGCGCGCGCTCTACCACAGGAAACCCATAAAAAGACGCGCAAATATATTATTATTCATTATTATGGTAGCCTCGGAAGCAATGGTTGGGCTGCCTGTGTCCTGTGTTGGTGAGCTTTGTCACGAGAGTAAGTTAAGTTCTAATAAGTAAACTATCCAATACCCGAGATTATACAGGAAGTAAGCTAACGGGAACAGAATCCGTGCATACTTATCCACGACGTTATTATCACTATCAATGAAATTCTCATTGAAACTTTCTTCCTCGTTGACAGGGTTTGTATTACGGTGTCTTAAGCCATCAACGGTGTCGTGGGGCCTGGGGTTAGAAATAGCACCGTTCTCATGTGCTCCGCTGCAGAATGGCGCCCGTCTTGTGTAGTTCTTGTGATCTCTGGCCTAAAGGGAAACAAATTGGTAGAATTTGAACGTTTCAACATCAAGCGCGAGTCCATCATTGGATAATGGACAATTATTCCCCGAAGTAGAGGTGAGTAGTGGTGGATATTTACCGATCCGCGAGTCCTCGAGCGGCAAGGTAAATATTTACCACTACTCGCCGACACTGGTATAACAGATATTAGTATTTACCAAATCAGTGGATAGCAATTTTGGCGCGTTTTGATTGGCTCCAGTAACTCGGAAAATCCTTGGCTATTCACTGTTTTGGGACGAGATTCAAAATGGCGTCTCGTTTCGCTACAGTCTCCAAATTTATTTGTTTAATAACGTGCCATTTTTTATCCAACTAATTTGGTAAATACTAATGTCTGTTATACGCGACGCAACTCTCTTTCCAATACTTTTATACAATCTTCAATAACTCTGGAAATCCGCCTCAAATTCTATTGGAAATATACACCTATTTCAAAACTGAATGTTGTCGAGGATTATAGGTCATTCCAAGACCGAACTGCATTATGGTAACACCTTGAATATAGCCAAAAATAGCACTTCCTGTATGAAAAGCTGCCTGATATTGTGACTATTTGAATTCAAACAGGCCAAGACAAATTTTGAATCGAATTTTCTCAGGCATCCACGACATTCAAGCTGTTACCATAATGCAGTTCGGTGTATATTTCAAGCAGCCAGCAATATTTTACGGAATATATCACGTTTCGAGACATTCTGCGGAAAGAAAGTAGTAAGTCGTTGTTAGTGGTTAATAATACTGAGTTAAAGGTTAGCTAGCCTGCGTAGCTGGCTTTCCGAGGGAAAGGGGACTGGGTCGAGGAAGGAAAGGAGGGGGGAGGGGGAAGGCTTTCCTATCCCCAGTTCCCTTTCCCCTCCCTCGGAAAGCCAGCTACGCAGGCAAAAGGTTAGCTTACTTCTACATCCTCTTCTTTATCGGCAGACTGATAGAAGAGATTTGTTTATTAGATAAGTCAAAAGACGTGTTACTTTGAATGAAAGATGTATAAAGAAGGATGATAAACAACATTCACATCTTGAAACAAATGAACAAACAAATAAACAAGAACGCAAACAATAAATGAACAAATAATAATTATAACACGACTGTATGCTTCGATTATATGGTAGTTACTGTACAAGTTTAAGTAATTGTTGTTGCCAGTTGTTGTTGTTGTTGTTATTGTTGTTGTTATTGTTGTTGTTGTATGTAATCATACCTCTTTTGCCGGGTTGGTATTTCCATAGTTGACAGAGCTTGTCATTGTCATTGTCATGTCATGTGTTATTGTTGTTGTTGTTGTTGTTGTTGTTGTTGTTGTTGTTGTTGTTGTTGTTGCTGTTGCTGTTGTTGTATGTAATCATACCTCTTTTGCCGGGTTGGTATTTCCATAGTTGACAGAGTTTGTCATTGTCATGTCATGTGTTATTGTTGTTGTTGTTGTTGTTGTTGTTGTTGTTATTGTTGTTGTTATTGTTGTTGTTGTCGTTGTTGTTGTATGTAATCATACCTCTTTTGCCGGGTTGGTATTTCCATAGTTGACAGAGCTTGTCATTGTCATGTCATGTGTTATTATTGTTGTTGTTGTTGTTGTTGTTGTTGTTGTTGTTGTTGTTGTTGTTGTTGTTGTTGTTGTTGTTGTTGCTGTTGCTGTTGTTGTATGTAATCATACCTCTTTGGCCGGGTTGGTACTTCCATAGTTGAGAGAGTTTGTCATTTGCAAATCTGTTCCGCTGACAACATTTTCTCCTTTCACACGTCGCAATAATGTCGACCCAGTCCTCCCAATTTTCTTTGCTTGGAACTTAATAAAAGTGGAGCTTGGATACTCGATGAGGGCAGTAAATACGAAGAGAAATGACGTCATTAGGAACCAATCAATAGCTTTCACGTAGCTGACTTTCGGCATTGACGATTGGATTCCGAAGATAAGGGTCGTGAGTGCAAGGACTGTCGTAATTCCGAGGGCAACCCGAGCAGGTGGCGAGCTTCTTGGAATCCAGAAAGAAACCCAGCTTAGTATTGTGATGAGAATTGTGGGAATATAGGTCTGCACGACGTAGTAGAACTTCTTGCGACGAATCAGGAAATTCAGTTTTAGGAGAGTGTAACTTCCTGTACATTAAAAACAACGAGATCAAATTGGAGTATAATTTATTATCGCTTGAGTTTGTAATTCAGTCTTTAGGCTGAGTATATTTTATTTTATAACTATTTTTGAAGCTGAATTCCGTACTCAAACAAACAAAGATTTTCGTTGGTTTTTGCCTTTACACACCGCACATCCATTGATCCATCTATCACGCCATTCTTCCATTCATTCATTCATTCATTCATTCATTTATTCGTTCATTTATTCATTCATTCATTCATTCATTCATTCATTCATCCATTCATTCATTCATCCATCCATCCATCCATCCATCCATCCA
The DNA here is from genome assembly GCA_033675265.1 of Actinostola sp. cb2023. Taxonomy (NCBI): domain Eukaryota; kingdom Metazoa; phylum Cnidaria; class Anthozoa; order Actiniaria; family Actinostolidae; genus Actinostola; species Actinostola sp. cb2023. The sequence continues at coordinate 272,938 of JAUJYZ010001560.1, read as the reverse complement.
TCCATCCATTCATCCATTCATTCATCCATTCATCCATTCATCCATCCATTCATTCATCCATTCATCCATTCATCCATTCATCTATTCATCCATTCATCCATCCATTCATTCATTCATTCATTCATTCATTTATTCATTCATTCATTTTGAATTAATCCATTTCCTTCATTTTCAATTCATTGGTTCCAGACGTAACCAAAACAAAGCAATGAATTTACTGGTGTCTAAGGCCTGATTCGCACTTGTAAGCACGGCGCCTCACAACTGACGTAATTACTTTTTTCTCTTCACTGCGTGTATCAACTCACTTCGTTCTAAGTTCTAAAGATCTCTAAACCCTTTGCAGTACTAGTACTGGATTGATAAATCCATATTTCTATGAATTATTGTGGTTATTTTGAAAACAAGACGGCATAACCTTCCTCCAACAAGGTTTGTGAACTATGTTGTTAGAGCCTTTGGTGATTATCTTAGCGGCGGCACAGGGCGCATGCACTGTAGAACCCAATTGGCGATTTGAGGTCAAAGAAGACGAACGGCCACAGGAAGCCCGACTAACGAGTCCAATTAACTAATAATAGTCATAATATAATTGACAGTTTACCGCTGGAGTAGTTTGCTACAGTTCTCTCGGCCGTGTAGTCTTCGAGTGCAAACTGTGACAGTGTTATACCAGTTGGAATGCTAATAGAATCCTTGTACGGCTTGGCTCTCCATAGTAGTAGTAAGTCATCAGTAGTCATACTGTCTGTACAATCAAATATATCAAATAGTAGCATCTAAGGGGGAGGGGGAGGGGATGGCGAGTCTGTACAATCAAATATATCAAATAGTAGCATCTAAGGGGGAGGGGGAGGGGATGGCGAGTCTGTACAATCAAATATATCAAATATTAGCATCTAAGGGGGAGGGGGAGGGGATGGCGAGTCTGTACAATCAAATATATCAAATAGTAGCATCTAAGGGGGAGGGGGAGGGGATGGCGAGTCTGTACAATCAAATATATCAAATAGTAGCATCTAAGGGGGAGGGGGAGGGGATGGCGAGTCTGTACAATCAAATATATCAAATATTAGCATCTAAGGGGGAGGGGGAGGGGATGGCGAGTCTGTACAATCAAATATATCAAATAGTAGCATCTAAGGGGGAGGGGGAGGGGATGGCGAGTCTGTACAATCAAATATATCAAATAGTAGCATCTAAGGGGGAGGGGAAGGGGATGGCGAGTCTGTACAATCAAATGTATCAAATAGTAGCATCTAAGGGGGAGGGGAGGGGATGGCGAGTTTGTACAATCAAATATATCAAATATTAGCATCTAAGGGGGAGGGGGAGGGGATGGCGAGTCTGTACAATCAAATATATCAAATATTAGCATCTAAGGGGGAGGGGGAGGGGATGGCGAGTCTGTACAATCAAATGTATCAAATAGTAGCATCTAAGGGGGAGGGGGAGGGGATGGCGAGTTTGTACAATCAAATATATCAAATATTAGCATCTAAGGGGGAGGACGAGGGGATGGCGAGTCTGTACAATCAAATATATCAAATATTAGCATCTAAGGGGGAGGACGAGGGGATGGCGAGTCTGTACAATCAAATATATCAAATATTAGCATCTAAGGGGGAGGACGAGGGGATGGCGAGTCTGTGCAATCAAATATATCAAATAGTAGCATCTAAGGGGGGAGGGGACGGGGATGGCGAGTCTGTGCAATCAAATATATCAAATAGTAGCATCTAAGGGGGGACGGGGAGGGGATGGCGAGTCTGTACAATTGCTGGTTTGCAATACACGTCACGGCGGCCATCTTGGTTGAACTTCAACAAAAGATTGCTCATTAGTGTCTATTGTTTATTCAACCAACATGGCCGCCGTGTCTTTATCTCTTGATTCTCAAGGGATTGATTGCAAACCAAGAATCAAATACATCAAATATTAGCATCTAAGGGGGAAGGGGAGGGGATGACGATAAGGTGCTTCGCGCAATTCTACTAGTTCGGCACCGTCAACTAAATACTGTACAACTACCAGCTATATCACATGCAAACAATAGTTTTATATAACTATATTTCTGCCAATACTTACAGCTTTCAAACTGTAATGCACATGTTTGTTTATCCATGGGATAATTACGAAGATCCATCATACACGAAGCGATCACCGTCATCCTGTAATTATAGATATCTGATATCTAGAATCCTATATATCAACCTAATGGGATTCAACAAGGAATCAAACGAATAGGGGGAAATAGCCATATATATCTCCACACGCAACCACTTATGGAATCCCTTGGCTTTATAATGGCCGAAGGGGACTTGGCTCGCTTTTCTTCAGTGACTCGCAAATGTTCCACCAGTCCCTCTCGGTCAATAGACCAACAGGAAAGCCCTGAGAAGAGGAGGCCCGGGAACTAAGTGTTATGGCTAGGCCATTCATATTAACATATAAAGAGGTTTTACCTTTGACTGTAAAGCACTTGTCCGTCGGGGAAAATCTTGAGCAAAAACTGATTTTCAGGAGCCAAGCTGGATTTCTCATTATTGATATATGTATCAGGCTTCCATATTTGCTTCATAATCTCTCCGCCCAATGTAAGGTTTCTAGTCTTGTATTGATCTCCAAATGCAAGACGATTATCCAGCCAGTCTTGGCGAAGAAAGAACGTGCTCTCGAATTGCTTTCAGTCGTCAACATAAAAGACACAAAATGTTACGATACGATGTGAACTATATTGTCTGCATATTTATAAATAACATGAGGGTACAGGAGAAGAATTGGATGAAGAAAATAGAGATGTGAAAGAGAGAGAAGGAGAAGAAGAAATGGAAAAGAAAAACAGAGAAGAGAATAAATTTGAGAAGAGCAGCTGAAATGCACGAAGAGTGGAGAAATGCAACAATGGTGTTGTTTTACCATTTCTTTTTCGTCTAGACCACCAATAGAGGTAATGAACACAGTAATAGCAAGATCAATAGGTTTGCCTGAAGACAGAATAGCAATACAACAAACTAGTTACAACAATGAACATTATATAATAACTATGATATAATGCGCGCTCTGATTGGTCAAAGGATGCGTATATGCCGAGTACTCTATACCACAGGTAGCCCAAGCTCACCAAGCTTTATATAGAGATTGTGCAGTGTCAATTTATTAAAAATCGAAAATACGATAAATCGTTTTTAAATTGTCTGTATTTGTTCTTTGTGAGTTTATTTAACTTTGAGGGAAATCTGGTATCACTGCGATTTATAGCTGTTTCAATTTATTTTACCCTATGGTGTAACAGCTATAACTCGCTTAGTTTTAATCGCAGCGACACCAGAGTTTCCCCAAAGTTAAATAAACTCACAAAGAACAAATACAGACAATTTAAAAACGATTTATCGTATTTTCGATTTTTAATAAATTTACACTAACAAGCATCAAGAGTTCCAGACTTCCGGTACGCGCGCAATGCATTGTGAGATTAATACAAAGGAAAAGTGAGCACCGTACCAAATGAGCAAAAACATAGCTAAAAAATTGGTGCTCACTTTTCCTTTGTAATAATCTCATAATGCATTGCTTGTGTACCGAAAGTCTCTCTGGATGCTTGTATGAGAGCTGCACCAGTAGCATTTGTAACGAACTCGCTGCCTCGATAACAAAAACAAAAACAACAATGAACAATAACAACAACAAACAATAACAACAGTAACAACAACAACAACAACAAACAACGACTATGAACAACAAACAATAACAACAGTAACAACAACGACAATGAACAACAACAACAACAACTGCAACAACAACAACTGCAACAACGACGACGACAATGAACAACAACAACACAACAGCAACAGCAACAACAACAACAACGACAATGAACAACAACAACAACAACAACAACAACAACAACAACAACAACGACAACGACAACGACGACAACAACAACAACAACAACAACAACAACAACAACAACAACAACAACAACAACAACAACAACAACAACGACAACAACGACAATGAACAACAACAACAACAACAACTGCAACAACAACGACGACGACAATGAACAACAACAACACAACAGCAACAGCAACAACAACAACAACGACAATGAACAACAACAACAACAACAACAACAACAACAACAACAACAACAACAACAACAACAACAACAACAACAACAACAACGACAACGACAACGACAACGACAACGACAACGACAACGACAACAACAACAACAACAACAACAACAACAACAACAACAACGACAACAACGACAATGAACAACAACAACAACAACTGCAACAACGACGACGACAATGAACAACAACAACACAACAGCAACAGCAACAACAACAACAACGACAATGAACAACAACAACAACAACAACAACAACAACAACAACAACAACAACAACAACAACAACAACGACAACGACAACGACAACGACAACAACAACAACAACAACAACAACAACAACAACAACAACGACAACAACGACAACGACAACGACAACGACAACGACAACGACAACAACAACAACAACAACAACAACAACAACAACAACAACAACAACAACAACAACAACAACAGCAACAACGACAATGAACAACAACAACAACGACAATGAACAACAACAACAACGACAATGAACAACAACAACAACAGCAACAACAACAACAACAACGACAACAGCAACAACAACGACAATGAACAACAACAACAACAACAACAACGACGACGACGACAATGAACTGGTGAGAATGAAATATTGTGAAGTGATGATGATGATGCAGAAAATAACGATTACCAGGGCTCCTGCGATTACAATATACGATGCCTATATCATAATAATTATTACAACATACGAAGCCTATACCTTCATAATTGGGTCTCAGTCTTTTATCGTAGAAGTTGGGGTTCAATAGATCCTTAAGCACTCGCGTAGCGTTGTTTGTCGACCTTCAAACAAGTCATGATAAGAATCATCTTTATACCTGACAGGGGGTAGGGTAGGGGGTACCCATACATTAATACATACCTGACAGGGGGTAGGGTAGGGGGTACCCATACATTAATACATACCTGACAGGGGGTAGGGTAGGGGGTACCCATACATTAATACATACCTGACAGGGGGTAGGGTAGGTACCCATACATTAATACATACCTGACAGGGGGTAGGGTAGGGGGTACCCATACATTAATACATACCTGACAGGGGGTAGGGTAGGGGGTACCCCTGATACATTAATACATACCTGACAGGGGGTAGGGTAGGTACCCATACATTAATACAGCGATGACTTTGCTCAAGACAAATGAGCTACTGAAACTAAGCCAATATATTCGACATACACGCTATCAATAATTGACATTCATACACATGCAAGTGTAATGTTTTACTAAAACTAGATCATTCAAGTCGGCCTACACTAGTGATATGGCTAAGCCAATCCATGTGACAACCAACACTACAGTTTCCATTCATAGAAATGGAACGTTTAGCTTCAAAATTGATTCTCAAAACTTGATCGAGTTTGAACGTCATTTTAGTGTCACTGAAACTGTGAGCATAGAACATGAATGAGACTTCCGTGTCACCGTCTCGCGGTAAGAAGAGCAGATAAGCGTTTACAGCAATTAAAGAAACGAAACTATTAAACTTCTGAATTTTTGATGTGAATGTTTTAAAGATAATGTCGTTGCCATGGCTACATGTCATATCATTAAATTATATTTAAAATGGTACTTTTGTTTAGATTGGTCATTTAAAATGATTGAGACTGTTTTGCATTTCAAAGTTAAAGCTCAGTGGGAGGAAAGTTTCAACAGCGACTCGAATGACTCAGTAAAACCACTTTTTCTTTTATTTGTTGAGTAAGGTGTTACAGATGTGTTAGTCTTTATAATAACCAATCATATTGAAGCTCTACAAGTAACGATGCTATGTGAACTCAAAATAAAGATCGTTGTGCTAGTTGCATGTTCTCGATACTGATTAGCACGACCATTAAGATTAAACACATCACATTGCTCAATACCAAAACACCGAGTAAAAGGGGGAAAAATAAAACGATAAAAGCTCATTGGAAAAAAGAGTATAAAGAAAAGAAAGATCTATTGTTCAATAACTAAGCATTTTATCAATTAAATCGTAGTAAAAATTGAATTAAATGAATAAATTTACCTTGTTGAAGCGATAGATGAAAAGCTTCCCCAAAGAAGAAATGTCCAGCAGAGCTTTATGAATGACATCCTTGCCATCGCCACCAGCAATGCTTTTCCTACACAACGCTAACATTAGTTGTTTACATATATTACTGCAGGGTGTTTATCCTAGGATTATCGGCAATGAGTTGGCAATGAGTACAATTGTAATCTCCCTTTAGTATGTTTATAGAAACTTTACGAGACTGAATATTGAAGCGATGTGTCTTGTGCGAGAGCAGCTAATATCTTTTTAATTCCTATAATTATAACCAGGACAATCCCACTCGCGTGGAACAAAGCCATCTATGCGATGAAAATCATCTTAGTAAAATATATCTATATGTAATTATTATAAAGAATAGCATAATAATAATAATAATAATAATAATGACTTTATTTCAGTGTCAATAGCATGAAGCTATTACTGCGAATTTGTGGAGTGTAATGATAGCTTTGATCAAAGTGAGGGCGAGAACATGATAGATCAGGGTGTTGCTGTTGTTGGCTGGTTCTCAATTGGAATTTTAGCCGTGACTGAGAAATAAAGGAACGCCTTACAAACACATAAAGCTAAAACCAATTAGCACATGTAATAGCCAACCAATGCCAAAAGCCAATAAAAACGAAACAACTGACTATATCGCAACCATTTGTTGAGAAGGGATGAAAATTGGATATAAATGTCTTCCTATATTTCATGATTCCACTCTCTAAGTTCGTCATTCTTTTTCATTCATTCATGTTTTCATCCCGTCGCTAGTTTATCCAACACTCGATGAACATGAGTTGTCCTAAGAATTGCTTCTGTAGCCGTTGGTTCTTAACACTTAAATACTCGAGGTTATCCGTCAAGTACGTCAGCTATTTCACTAACAAACTGACCAAACGCTTACGGCCAAACCGTCGATCGGCTGTGAATAGATTAAATAATGTAAACACATCTTACTTGTTACTTCACTGAGCAGGGAGAACACTTCCAGTCTTTCTAGTTTTGCTCACTATCTGCTCACGGCATCACTCAGTGTATTGTGCTAATCATCGTAGTCAGCTCTTCGTGTAAAACCGTGCTAGACTGTGGGAGACTGGTACTAGTGTACCGAGGTCGACTCTTGAACAGACAGACAGACAAACACACACACAGACACAGACAGTCACTCAGACAGACAGACAGACCGATAAACACAGACAGACAGACACTCAGACAGACAGACAGACAAACAAACACAGGCAGTCACTCAGACAGACAGACAGAAAAATATAGACAGACAGACAGACAGACAGACAGACAGACAGACAGACAGACAACACACATGCAGTCACTCAGACAAACAGACAGACAGACAGACAGACAACACACATGCAGTCACTCAGACAAACAGACAGACAGACAGACAGACAGACAAATACAGACAGACAGACAGACAGACAGACAACACACATGCAGTCACTCAGACAGACAGACAGACAGACAGACAAATACAGACAGACAGTCAGTCACCCAGACAGACAGACAGACAGACAAATACAGACAGACAGTCACCCAGACAGACAGACAGACAGACCGACAAACCGACCTGACAACACAGAGTACCAGAAGCAGCAACTGTAGACACAGGCAGCCCAATCTCTTTATCTGACAATATTTAGCGTATGAACACAAGCCATAAATAGATGGAAATTTATAGTTGCAAAAATATAAATTCTTTGAAATAAAAACACGAAATACATTTGTATGACATTTCATGTGTCCGCTGCAGTTGTTATTTTTACGATTAAGGCCTTATTTCAATTTTTTTTTAAATGAGGCCTTAATCGTAAAAATAACAACTGCAGCGGACACATGACTGTCATACAAATGTATTTCGTGTTTTTATTTCAAAGAATTCATATTTTTGCAACTATAAATTTCCATCTATTTATGGCTTGTGTTTGTCAGATAAAGAGATTGGGCTGCCTGTGTTATAGACAGCTGTTGAACACCCACCGATCGAGGTAGACATGTAACAACATATCAGTGAACAAAACAAACCGTTTTGCAACCCGCTGAAATTGACTCCTTTTAACAATTTCTTGAAATTAAAATTGATATTACCAACGCTCATCCAAATCGACTTATGACAACATTAAGTATGTATTGCCCAGTTACAAAGACAACCATATCTGATATATATAACGCGTATGCATGTAGTCCAGAATAGATAATTAAAAATGTGTTTTTACGCTTAAAGACAAATTTCGTTTTTCGTTTTTCAGTTGAAATACTAACTATCAATTATATATCTTGTAATTGTATCACAAGCTGCTGACATCAAGTGTTTACTTGTCAACAACTTACGACTGACATTATTTTCCTTCCTTCCTTGACTTTCTTATTTATTTATTTCTGTTTTATTTCAGTTCCGGGTTCTGCTTGTATTCTTCTCCTTCCTACTTCTGTTTTCTTGCAGCAGTGTTTTCAGCTTTCTAGCTCTTACTATACGTTCTTGTTGATATTAGTATCCTTAATTTCTTTTTTCATCGTTACTCTCTTCTCTTCTACCTTTCGATCTGATTCATTATATCCTTTGCTCCTTTCTTCATTCTCAATATACAGGCTTCAGTTTGCATGAAGTGATGACAAAAGAACTCAATCACTCGTTTTTAGTCTTCAATAATTAACAACCTGAAACCGTTTGCGTCAAGTCAGTTGTAAACACTTTATAAGAATGAGAATTGTTTGTTAATGCCGCACTTTAACTGAGAAAAACTACAGCCACGTTGACTTCCTAACATAGTTTACAAGACGGCAATGCACTGACAAAATTGCCGGTACCAATAAACAAGCAGTCGACACTGAAATAATTACAAACCACTGAACCAGCCAAGCAATAATGTGTGTATACCCGGTAACAATTAACCATTACGTTACAACATTTCGGCAGCAATTTGACTTGTAAATACCAAAAGATAGTCTGTGAAAGCAGGGAGGTGTCAAAGCAAGCTCAAAGCTTTATCGTGTTAAAAGTAAAACGACGCATTAATAAATAAATAGTTGAAGCTAGTTCAATGTTGTGTGGTTACATCTCGTACAGCAGCCTCCAAAGTGAGCATCAACCGTGATGTTCAATTCACTGAAAAGAGTTTTGTTCTTGGGATGATTGCACTGCAAAATTAGATTTCAGCGAAAAATCGAAATGCGACAAATTCCACAAGAAATCTTCAACGAATAGTAATAATATTACTGCTCGGTGTACGTTGTTAATATTTTAGCTTTTTCGGCTCAATTTTGGTTTTGGTTTTAACGGATCTGGAAGGCGTTCCCCAGTTTCTTGACCAAAATGTAATTGTGGCCGTGGAAAAATGTCATATTTCTATTCTCTGCTTCCGTGTACAGTAAATAGTACCAATGATGAACTATTATTGAAGAAAATGAAACTGTCAATTCCTCTGTACAAAGCATACTTACCACTAATCCAGTCTACAGTGTATAGTTATGTTTTCTACCGAATCTAACAATTTTATTTAGCAATACACGTTGCGCATGACATTGCCAGCTGGTTGACGAATGTTTATATTTTAATATAAACAGTTGTGTTGTTATTGTTAATTTGTGTCACAGTGTGGCGTGAATTACTAGTATTGACGGAATTAGTTTTATGCTTAGTGTGAATTTGAGCAACCTGGCTGTTAAACGTCGCTTTACTGCGGAACAACATATTTCTTTTTCTCGACTCTTCGTCCAAGATCTTACGTTATCTATAGTTATTAGTGATGCCAAGAGAGTCTTGCTTGTCTGGATGGACGTATATACGCCCGTTTCTTACTCTTCGTTCATCTATTTGTATTTCTTTGTTTATTCGAATTCTTCATTTTTTTGTTTAAACATCGCCCAGTTGTACAACTCTACAGATATGTTCCTATATGTCATACAATAACGAGGAAACAATGATATAAACTATTCCTGTAAGGCAATGTACTTCATGAGTTTCATGTGTTAAATATAAAATGTTTATACTCAATGGAAACGCCCTAAGGTCCGACCATAACACTGAGGTAAATTACTCCTTCATGTAATTAAGCTTCCAGTGCTTCTAATGCATGCTGTGTTTCTTCGAAATCGTGTTTAAAGTGATGTTTCAGACGCTGTTTTTCTTGATTCATTTTACTCACAGTTGTGAAAGTGGGTTGTCGTTTGTAGGTCGGGGAGCGGCGGGAACGTACGTCTTCCTATCATTAGTAGTTTTATAAGCTTGCCGTCAGTTTCTCTCATCTCTACATGTGGGATCAGTGAAAGGCGTCACCTTTATGGATCGATAAAGATAGTGTAACTACGCTAAGAATACATATCACAATACTCGTTAACTAACGGATAGAACATCTCCGCTATCAGTTTTGGTTCAGTTGACCAGAGATTAGCTAGTTCTCATTCTAATTGTCATGTTTAACTTAGTGACTCCTCCTTGGTTTCAACAATTTCATTATTTGGTTAGAAATTCGGGCCAAAAGATTTTATTGATTTTCTTTATAATCAAAATAAATGCATACTGATTTCAATGGGCCCAATGAGGCTTGGAGGGACCGGTAGGAAGATGCTCTCATGGGTGAATCGGTATAGTACTAGCAGTATTGTTCGGGGGAAGGCAGCTCAACCATTTCTTATGAAGCTAAATATAATAAAATATATATATTTGTATGCGCACGTCTTTTTGATGGGTTTCCTGTGGTAGAGCAGCGTACTTATTATATTGGGCTCCCTGTGTTTTTGATAGACCTTCCCAGAATTCTTTACGACTCCGCACGCGCAAGCGAGGACAGGAGATAAAAATATTTAAAATTGATCGTGTATTGAGGAAAATATGACTACTGTAACTAATCAAGAACAGGAAAAAACTATTTTCTTTGCTTGAGAATTTGTATCTATCTTGTCATTATCCATGTATCTATCTTGTCATTATCCATGTATCTATCTTGTCATTATCCATGTATCTATCTTGTCATTATCCATGTATCTATCTTGTCATTATCCATGTATCTATCTTGTCATTATCCATGTATCTATCTTGTCATTATCCATGTATCTATCTTGTCATTATCCATGTATCTATCTTGTCATTATCCATGTATCTATCTTGTCATTATCCATGTATCTATCTTGTCATTATCCATGTATCTATCTTGTCATTATCCATCTTGTCATTATCCATGTATCTATCTTGTCATTATCCATGTATCTATCTTGTCATTATTCTCGACGCATCAGTATTCCCATAAAAAGACGCGTGCATACAAATATCTTTTTATATTACAGTAGCCTTAGAAACAATATAAATATCCAATGTTGTCTTGTAAGTTGGTGTCATTGTATCAATTATTTTACGATTCTTCAAGCTCTTTGATAACATTGTTTCCTCGCGCATTACGTACCATCTATTTGCGCGCGCGCTTTGTTTCCTGCCGATTACAAACAGTTTGTAACAATCCCTGAAGATGGACGCTTAGCCCGAAAGCTTGGAGAAATAAAATCATTGGTCGAAGAATCGTAAAATAATTGATAATATAAATATCGTTACCAAATAAGGACTTGGCCGATAACATGATTTTAAAAGCTGGTATGAAGCGGTTTAATTGATTGCAGTAGCCTGTGTTTGGGGTTTCTAGTCTAGTCCAAACAAAACCCACGAAATCACACGATTATCTAAGCCGGCATCTTGTGAAAGATCCCACACGGAGAAGACACATTGATATCATAAGGCACCGCCGATTACCCACACTTCCCCACAGTACTCCCCCACAGTACTGTATCCCACCATCAGTCAGATTGAAGCCTGATAAACTTACGTCAATGTCAGTCTTTACCGCGAGAATGTAACCAGCATGAGACCACTACATGTCATTATAGTCTAGATTTATATTATGAAGGCTTGTCTCATTAGTTGTAATCAGGAGCGGAGAGGAACAGGCATTTAAATATCCACCATCTCGAATTTTTAGGCCATTTTTCTCCTTTTAATCATCATTATCATCTTATGCACCCTGCATCTGTCCAGTCGTTTTGTTTTAATAGTTACGTGGCAGTTGAGTGTACGTTATATTCCGGGGGGGGGGGGGGGGGGGGGGGGCCTCCCATATATAAAGTGGTTGGGATGCTCGTCGTACCTTTTAGGGGTCCGGCAGATCCGCGAAAAGGACCACAAGAGACTAAGCCGGTACCGATTTATGATGTTTGTCAGTAAATATGATACCCGAGATAAGATAATGACAGCCGGAATGACAGTTGTAGCTTTTGTCACTTTAGAGTTGGTACTTTTAGGGGTAAAAATTATTTGTTGCCATGCCCACCTGGACAAGACTCTGAGTACCTTTTAGTGGCCTTTTTCAAAATTTCCGACGAGCATCCACACCACTTTATGCAGCATCCCCCGGGGTTTATATCTGACATGTGTCTGCTAGGAAACTGCCGATAGAAACGCTCTTGGTAAAACTATTCGGTATAACTCTGACCACTAATAACGAGTTTCAGTTTATAATTCATGAACGTAGTTCTTTTAGTGAGTGAATGGTTTCAGTCTACAAAACACCAAATGTTTTGCTGTAAATAATAAATTACTTTAAAAGTGGAATGAATAAGTTATGGCAACAGGCTACAAGTACAAAGCAATTAGCGAAATAAATATTTTAAAATCAGGAAATTAGAATATTGTCCCGTGGTGCAGCGAAAATCTTCACGACACATTTAGCTATACTGTTGTCAGTGTGTTCTCTAAGGAGAGGCCGGAGGCGTAGAAAGGTCGCTCCTGAAGCTAATAATAACTAGACGCTCTACTAGCGTGAAGTCGGACTTCTAACAGATATGTAGCCTATTTGCTTGAACAAAATATAGACATCTCAGTGCGATTAAAATAGTGTTTAATCGCTCGTTACATGACTCAGTAGAACATGCTTTCCTTGCAATTTCACAAACTCAGCGAATCATGAATGACAATGACATTATATACACCTATTCCAAAAATCGCTGTCCGCGTCGAAAGCAACAAGCAAGAAGCTGACGACCGCAAAGGGCATTGGGATTTTCTCCTTATTCATTTATTCATCCGTAGACATTTTGACAACATGCATTTTCAAATGGCCGAATAGTTCCAAATGATTGCTATTCAACGCTAGTAGGGATAACTTTTCAAGTACCACGGATAAATTAATTAATTAGGAGATTCCCAAAGTCCTTTGCGGTCGTCAGCTTCTTGCTTTCGGCCCGGACAACGATATTTGGAATAGGTGTATACAAATACCGTATACATATAGCCCATGCAAAATGGTCAAAAATCGTTCAAAATGGTCATTTTTGGTGGTTTATAGCCCATCGTGCAAATGGTGAAAAATCGTTCAAAATCGTCATTTTTAGTGGGTTATAGCCAATTAATGAAAATTGGGTTGAAAAACATCATAAAAATCGACTAAACCAGCAACTATTTTTTCTTTATATCAGTGCTTCCTTCAAAGTTCGATTATAATTGTACTTTTCCTTAAAAAATGTGTTTTTCCAAAATTTTGATTTTATATTATAAAATATCTATTTCACTATTACAAAGCAAATCGAACATAATTTTTAAGAGAAATATATTTGGAAAAAAAAAAGAAAAGTTGAATGAAAAAAAAAACAAGAAAAGATCCATGGAGTCGAGGAATCGAACCCTGGTCATCAGATTCGAGCGCACCGCATTATCCATGTGGTTGGGATGCTCGTCGGAAATTTTGTAAATGACCCTAAAAGGTACCTCAGTCTTGTCCAGGTGGGCGTGGCAACAAATAATTTTTTCCTCTAAAAGTACCAACTCTAAAGTGACAAAAGCTACCTGACTGTCATTCCGGCTGTCATTGTCTTATCTCGGGTATCGTATTTACTGACAAACACCCTATTAGGTACCGGCTTAGTCTCTTGTGGTCCTTTTAGATTTGTGACACCTTAAGTGTCATTGTCTGAGAAAACCGGGCAGAGTTGAAAGATGGGGGTCGGCCGATTCCTTTCAAATTGCTATCATTTATTACCTATAGGAATAGATTAAGAATGGTCGTATTTAAAGTTTGGTTCAGGCTTTTGCTCGAAAGTTGACCACCCCCCCTTGTTTTGCTGCAAAATCGCCCTGAAAGACGCTAAAATTTCGGGTCACTTTGGCGCTCTGTAAAACTCATATTACATGATTTTCTATGATACATTTAGTTTGGTTGTAATATTTAGCCTATGTAGAGCTGGGTTACATGCAATAATGGCAAATTTTCGAAAAACATCTTATTTTCACTTCGAGTTAAAAGTCAGTTGTCGACGGCCTTCGGCGGTCGACTAAATTTAAGCCATTTTATGGAGGTCCGTTCTTAAAAGTGCGGCAGTTTATTTTCTTAATTTAGCCATTTTTAACAAGTTTATTCTTTCCTTTCTTGATTTCCAAAAACTCTTACTCGGATATTTTCAACGACTTCGCGTGAGCAGCCTCCGACTCTTCAAGGTAGTCGACTCTTTTCCCGTCAAATTTTGTTTGTTTATCATCAATAAGTCGGACTTGGTTCTTCGTATACTGTCTTTTTAACCGCAAACCACTCTTTAGTGCTTTAAAAGACCTTAAAATCTTACAAGAACATGATAATAATAATCTCGACTTCACCACTTGATTTCATGTGAAACCACGAATTGAATTTCGCATTAATAGACAAAGAATTCACGGTAATTACTTGTGAGGCACTTCCTTTCTCATATGGAGACAAACATCCTTTATGGTATAGATATACACCAAGCTGTTTTGCGGCTTCTTGTGCACTGTTGCAATAAATTGTGAGGGAAAACCCTTTGTGTTCTACTTTGAATTCGCCTTCATGATCACTCGTCTGGAAAAATATGAAACATTGATGAAGTAAGCTTATGTGTTTTGAATTCCTACGACTTCTGAAAGTAACACATCACGTACGAATAACATCATACCTTTGATTTATATTCATCAGAAAGCCTTTTCAGACACAAAAGAGTTTCTTCCGAATGTTTCTCCAACAATATAGCTTGGGCCTTGCTGAAATCCCTTTGACTGATAGGTGCTTTGTGAATAGTCCTGTAATGGTGGTCAATTCCATCTCTAGAATAACTACACAGACTTTCACTACATTTGTCATGAGGACAGGGAAGGTTTTTTGCTAAAAAAGCACGATGAAACGGTCTTTCTTCGACAGATAAATATTTGGCGCCAAAACTCGCCGCCATCTTGAATTTGTTATCTGCCAGTTGTTACTTTTTCTCCCTCCTTCCCGTGCGCCTTTGCGCCCCACCTTCCCAAGCGCCTTTGCGCGCTTTCCGAACCTCCGAGAAGCGACTGGGAACGAGTCTGCGCCTGGATCTATATTTGGTGCAAAAACGGAGCTTTTCAGAAACGCTTACGTCACAACTGGTTATGCAAGCCGCAGTTACCCGCAAGAAAAGAAGGGTATCTCCACAGGGCCCCCTAATTCATCAATAATTTCACAAAAATGCTAGTAAAAGTGATAAAAGTAATTATAGAGAAAAAGCTTTGTTTGATTAAAACTCGGCATAATGAACGTTTCCAGCTAAAATTACAAATTATATTACATTATATTGTTTTTTGTTTTTCTTTATCACGCGCGCGCGCGCGGTGTATCGCGGTGTACCACGCGCGCGCGTGACAAAGAAAAACAAAAAGCGATATAATTACTTTTATTCTTTTATTAGCATTTTTGTGAAATTATTGATTAATTAGGGGGCCCTGTGGTATCTCTGGCGCTATTGGAGCGTGCGTTGGGGGAGGATAGGGGAGGGGGAGGGGAAGGAGGAACGGTGGGCGGGGAAGGGGGAGGAGGGTGTTTGGAATAACTGATTACTTTTTTCAATCGATCTAGCATTACTGCTAATTTGGGACACGACTCTCAACACTCATTTCTTACTACATTCTCTATTATGTACTATACACCCAACGCTCATCTCACTAGTTCGTTTTTAATGAGGGAGGACTCAAGGTACTTAAGGCCTGGTTCAAAAAGGCAACTTGGAAAATCACATTTCTTGTAATAACTCGCTGCTCTAATTTACTTAGGCACTCATATTTAGGCATAAGGTTATATACAAGATTTTAGACAATTTGGATCTAACAATTGTGACGTCATGTGGTCACGTGACCTTATGGAGGAAAATATAGTTTTTCTAAATGCGGTGCGAATTCAATTCACAATGAAATACCTTTTACGTAATAGCGTTAAGGATAACCAGTTAAACAAGATAGCGTTTAGAAAACCTCGAAATTATATATAGTTTAAGAAAAAACTACAGAAATATAATCTGATGAAATGGTCACGTGACCTCTTTTCCGAAATATTCTCCTTGCAAAAAGCGGAAGACAGGTTTTCTAAACGAGGGTTAATAGATGATCATAAACGTGATTATACACAACTATTTGCTTTCACTTTCCTCTTAAACTGGCGACCGCATTTTATATTTTGTTTTCAAAATTCTTTGTCACGTGGTTAACCACGTGATACGCTGTTTTGGATTTCATTCACTTAAATGAGTAGAGGATATAAAACTCTCAAGCTGTGCCAAGTTTTGTGATGTTTAGTCAAAATGATTAGACATTATAATTTTTTTCGTTTTTCTGCTATTTAAGGCTTGAACCAGGCCTTAAGTACCTTGAGGAAAACCGGAGTACCAGAAGAAAAACCCTTGAAACAAGGGAGAGAACGAACTGACAAACTCAACTCACATGAAGTGCCCGATTCGTGAATTGAACCAGGCACCACAACGTTTCATGAGAGGCGAATGCTCTCACCACTCGGCCACCATTGCTCCCTAGAGGGGGGATGGGGGAAAGGAGGAGGGGTAACGGGAAGCGGGAAAGGGGAAGCGGGACGGAAGAGGGAGGAGGGAGATGGGATAGGGAGCAGGCGGGAGACGTGCACGAGGAGTTTGAGAGGTGCACTACAGTCAAAGCCAGGCTATAGAAACTGCTATAAACTACATGTTATAAATCTCATTATGCAAAGTTTATTCAGACACGTGACCACCGAGAGTCACATGTAGTATCAGTCGGTCGGAGAAGAGTCGAGAGTGAGAAGAGAGAGTCTATGAGAGCGAGAGTTAGTCTAAGTCAAGAAACTAGAAATCAAGGAATCAAGTTAAAATTCAAACGGATAACGAAAGTTAATTCAAGGCATACTGTGTATTCAAAAGGGAAATAAAGTCAAATTCACAACATGGTCCTTCGAGCCGGATAGAGTTAGCGGATAGCCAAGACCGGATAGTCAGTCGACCAGCGATGGTAAAGTCGATGAGAACACAGTGACGAACATCAAGAAAGCGAAGAACAAAACAAAATGGAATTCGGAAAGGCCAAAAAAGTACGTGGAGGACACAAGGCATATGTTAATAAAGTCATCAGTCAGGTAAATCAACTTTGTCAAGATTACGAAGGCACGTCTACTCAAAAGCATCACTTGTTAGGATTGAAATCATCCCTCATAGAAAAGGTAGAAACTATCAAGAAACTCGATGAACAAATTCTGGAAGTCAGTAAAGAAGACGATATCGAAAAGGAAATCGCAGAATCGGGTGAGTTTTGTGAGACTGTTTATAGATGTCAAGCAAAAATCGAGACATGTCTGTGTGAACCATCTACAAGCGGCACATCAAACGTCAAAAAAGATCGAATGCAAAATCCAAAGCTTCCTAAACTTACGCTAAAAGAATTCTCAGGAGACCCTGCAGATTGGCAAACCTTCTGGGATTCTTTCGAAACCGCGATATACAAGAATAGTCAACTTTCGGAGATAGACAAGTTCAACTATCTCAAAGGTTGTTTACATGGAAGCGCCGCTTCGGCGATAGATGGAATTTCACTAACGAGTCAGAATTTCAATTTCGCCATTGATATTTTGAAAGACAGATTTGCTAACCCGCAACTCCTGATCTCCAGTCACATGGATTCATTGTTGAAATTGCCATCAGTGAATGAAATCGAGCAACTTAGAGATCTCAGAGATCTTTATGATAAGATCGAAGTAAACATTCGAAGTCTAAACTCACTGGGAATCAAATCTGAGACATATGGAAATTTACTGGCGCCAATAATCATGAACAAGATTCCGTCAGAGATCGGGTTGGTTATCAGTCGTAAATTCAGCAAAGACAAGTTGTGGCAAATAGATGAACTTCTGAACACAATCAAAACCGAACTAGAAGCCAGAGAAAGATGCACAACGATGAAAGTATCAACTGATAACAACGAGCTAAAGGCCAGAAACGCCACGCCTAAAACCAACACAAAACCTTATCATGGTAGATCAGAGTTCACATCATCTACATTATTGGCGGGAAAGGCCCAGAGCGTTTATTGCAGTTTTTGTGGTGGTCCACACCCATCTTTGAAATGCGGAGTCTGCAGTGATCTGACTTCGCGTAGAGCAGCATTGCGTCGTAAATCAAAATGTTTCGTATGTTTAAGAACTGGCCACGTGGCCAGGAACTGTCGATCCTCACGTGGATGTCAAAATTGTTCAGGACGACATCACATTTCTCTATGCGACAAGAATGAAAGGAAAGATGAAAATCAGAATACCTGTCCACCGAAAGAACGTACCTTCGAAGAAACGAAAAAGAAATCAGAGCCTGAAAAAGGTGGAAAATCGACTTCATCGAACATGTGTGCTGGTAGTAAGGCGTCAATGTTGTTACAAACCGCCGTAGCGCCAGTCAGTAGACCTGACAACCCACAGTTGAAAGTCAACGCAAGAATTATTTTGGATTCTGGCAGTCAACGCTCGTACATAAGTAATGGATTGAAACAGCATTTGAACTTGAATATTATCGGAACTGACAATTTGTTAATCAAGACATTTGGTGAAGAAACACCTAGATTGAGATCCTGTGAATTAGTCCAATTATCGATCACAAGCATTGAAGGTATGGAATTCTATGTGAACGCTTATAGTGTACCCACTATATGTAGCCCTCTTAGTAATCAAGCCGTTCAACTAGCAGTGAATAACTACCCTCATTTAAGAGGATTGGAATTAGCAGACATACCATCCAACTCAGATAACGTGGAAATTGATGTGCTCATCGGAGCCGATTATTACTGGAACTTTGTGACAGGTGCCATAAAAAGAGGTGATCGCCCTGGCCCTGTAGCAATGTACACCAAGATGGGATGGGTGTTATCTGGTCCAGTCATCCTAAGTGAATCCCAAACCAACAACGATTGCTCAGTTCAACTAAATTCAACTCACATTCTGAAAGTCGAAGCTGATCTGGTACAGATGGAAAAGGATGAACAATTCAATATGAAAGAAGAGCTCAAGAAATTCTGGGATTTAGAGTCCCTGGGTATTCGTAACGACGAAATTTCAGTATATGACAAGTTTACTCAGAGTATTCAATTTGATGGACGGAGATATGAAGCAGAACTGCCTTTCAAGGAAGAGCACCCTTTGTTGCCTGATAATCAAACACCCTGTGTTAAAAGGTTGAACACTCTCTTAACCCGTCTACAAGGTAAACATGAGATCCTAACAGAATACGACAACATCATCAAGGAACAAATCAAACAAGGAATTGTGGAACCCATATCAGACGAAGGAAAAGAATCAGCAACACCAGGAATTGTACATTACTTGCCACACCGTGAAGTGATTCGTATGGATAAAGAAACTACAAAGCTGCGTATTGTTTATGACGCATCAGCACATAGTACTGGTCCAAGTCTAAATGACTGTTTGTATGCAGGACCATCACTGTCTCCTCTAATATTTGACATACTCGTACGTTTTCGTCTCAACAAGATAGGAATGATCGCCGACATTGAGAAAGCCTTTTTGAACATTTCCATCAAACCTGAACACCGTGACTATTTACGATTCTTATGGGTAGATGACCCTTTCAGTGATAATGCAATGCTCAAGCATCTGAGATTCACACGTGTTGTCTTTGGAGTGACATCAAGTCCGTTTATCTTAAATGCCACTATAAGACATCATTTGAACCATTATACTGAGACTGATCCACAGTTTGTAAAGGAACTACTGCGATCACTCTACGTAGATGACTATGCATCAGGATCAAACACCTCAACGTCTGCATTCAACTTAGCAAGAAAGATTAAGTCTACATTGACACAAGGAGGTTTCAACATGAGAAAGTGGATGAGCAATTCTAAAGAACTTATGGAGATGTTGGAGGAAAGTGAAGAATTCCCTGAAGTTACACCTACATCTGATCATCAGAATCTTGTTGTCGAAGAAGACCAAGGATACATTCAATATCAACTCCCCAAAGTTAGTGCAACAACTCCAAGAGTATTAGGTCAAATCTGGGAGCAAGATAAAGATGAATTCAAGTATGATCTCACAAAGCCTTTACTGAACTATGATGAAAACATGACTCCAACAAAACGAACTGTGTTGAGCATCACAGCTAAATTCTATGACCCCTTGGGTCTGATCGCACCAATAATACTCTTGTTCAAGTTAATGTTTCAAGAACTCTGTAAGAACAATTCCGACTGGGACGATAAGCTTGATCAAGCATTATGCATCAAATGGAATTCACTAGTCTCTGATCTTCGAGAAGTCAAGAATATTTCACTGGGAAGATGTTATTGTACACATCTATTCAACTCTGATGTCAAGTCAGTAGAACTGCATGTGTTTGGTGATGCATCAGAAACTTCATATGGATCATGTGTTTACCTTCGTTGTGAACATGAATCAGAGACACACTGCAATCTAATCGCCGCAAAGACAAGAGTCGCACCTTTGTCATGTAACACTATTCCCCGTCTGGAATTACTTGCTTGTTTAGTATCTGTCAAGTTGACACACAGTGTCAAGCAAGCATTAGAGGACGTACTTCAAATCACGAACATTGTCTATTGGACTGATTCAACCGTCGCACTGAGTTGGATCAGGGGTGTAACAAAGGAATACAAGCAATTCATTCAAAACCGTGTCACAGAAATCAGAAAGTTATCACCAGTTGATTGCTGGAGATATTGTCCAACAAAGGAAAACCCTGCAGATATTGCGTCCAGAGGAGCAAGAGCCTCAGAATTAGTAGTCGAAGAGAAATGGTGGCATGGACCTAGCTACCTGTTAAACCCTAAGGAACAATGGCCTAGTCAGCCAAGTCAAAACGTCGCTAGTAAGGATGCCGATCAAGAATTGAAGTCAAAGAAAGTAAACGTCAATGACATGTCAACTTTATTAAGCACTGTCAACAGTCGAAAGCAACAACTAGGAGAGTTGATCAAAGTCTCGAGATACAGTTCTGTGCTACGACTAGTAAGAGTAACTGCATACGTGCTACGTTTCATCAACAATCTAAAACGTAGTTTGGCAAAGCGAGAAAATCTCAAGTATGAACTTAGTGTTGACGAAATCAACGCTGCAGAAAAGCTATGGATAAGAGAAGTGCAAGCAGAAATCGAGAAAAGACCAGTATATCAACAGATTGAAAAGTCATTGAATTTGTTCAAGGATGAACATGGAATTTTGCGTTGTCATGGTCGTCTCGATAATGCACCATTACCGTACGACTCAAAGTATCCAATGATCTTGCCAAGTAATCATGAATTCACTCATCTAGTCATTCAGTTATGTCACCGAGCTGTCATGCACAATGGAGTACAAGAAACTTTAACTCAAGTAAGATCACGTTTCTGGATCGTCAAGGGACGTCAAGTTGTAAAACGAATCTTAGCTAAATGTAACATCTGCAAAAAGCTTGAAGGAATGTCCTACGGAACACCCAACGCCCCTCCTCTTCCTGAGTTTCGATTAAGTGACGACTTCGCCTTCACTAACATAGGAGTAGACTATGCGGGGCCGTTATACGTAAAAGACATTTATGCTCAGTCAGACGTTATGCATAAGACATACATAGTTCTGTATACTTGTGCCTGCAGTAGAGCAATACACCTCGATCTCGTACCAGATGCAACAGCAAGTGCATTTATAAGAAGTTTACAACGTTTCATTAGTAGAAGAGGAACTCCCTCGCAAGTATTGTCTGATAACGGTAAAACATTCAAAAATACTGAAGTAAAGAATTTCATCACGTCAAGAGGCATCACTTGGAAATTCAACATTCCACGTTCCCCTTGGTGGGGAGGATTCTTCGAACGCTTAGTTAAGAGTGTAAAAAGATGTCTCAAGAAAACCCTAGCCACAGCAAGGCTATCGTACGAAGAGCTACTAACTGTGATTGTTCAAGTAGAAGGAGTACTAAATTCTCGACCTCTAACGTACGTAAATGAAGATGGAGGAGAACCACTAACCCCGTCCCATTTAGTTCTTGGAAAACGATTGCTGTCTATGACATCAACCACTGGTAAAGCTATAACACATTCAGAGAGCATCAAAGGAGTCTTAAAGAGAGGACAATATCTAGAAACTGTACTAACACACTTCTGGAAAAGATGGAAGAACGATTACCTTACTCAACTGAGAGAACAGCATCGTCCAAGTCAGAAACAAGGTCCTTCAATTAATGTAGGAGACGTTGTTTGTGTCAAGGAAGACAAGCAACCAAGACAAAAATGGAGTATTGCAAGAGTTCAAAGTCTAGTGAAAGGAAGAGATGGCAAGGTACGAGCCGCAGCCATCAAAGTTCACGATAAGAGAGGAAACATCATACAGATGTATCGACCATTACAAAAGCTATTCCCAATTGAACTAGAGTCAAGGGAAACGTCGAAAGAAGTACCCATCACCTTTGTTCAACATGCGGAACAAGAGAACATTAATTGAACACTGTATCAAACTAGTTACATTGATTATCTGCCGTTAATCAAGGGCGGGAGTATGTTATAAATCTCATTATGCAAAGTTTATTCAGACACGTGACCACCGAGAGTCACATGTAGTATCAGTCGGTCGGAGAAGAGTCGAGAGTGAGAAGAGAGAGTCTATGAGAGCGAGAGTTAGTCTAAGTCAAGAAACTAGAAATCAAGGAATCAAGTTAAAATTCAAACGGATAACGAAAGTTAATTCAAGGCATACTGTGTATTCAAAAGGGAAATAAAGTCAAATTCACAACACTACAGATGGTTTAACGCCTGTTCTTGACAATAACGGAAGCGCATAAATTAAAAATAAGGTACAGTACCAAAATCAACAAATTACGGCGTCGAAACCACCCCTCCCCTCCACATTCTCCCATCCAGATAACCAAAACAGAAAATGAGAAAAGATAGGAATAAAAATCATAATCGTTAACTGTTTATACCACATACAAGCAATTCATGTTTTAGAGTAATGTTCAGTGTTTTGTACATTTGAATTCTTTAACGATAATAGTTTTTTCAGTTTTCACGCGTAATGAAATAATGGTTCAAATGACGTTTCGGCTGCACTGGTGGCAGCCTTCACGTGAAAACCGTGAAAACTATTATCGTTATGTCTAACTCACGCGAAACTGGCCTAAAAGTACCCATTTGTTTTTTTCTTAGAAAACTAAGCTAATGACTAGTAGATTAAAAATCTCACTTGACCCCTGTTTGGGTATAGGGGTGCCGCTGAGGGTTTGAAACCCTGGTCCTGTTTAGGACAAAATATATATACTAAAATATCCACCCTGTCTAGGACAACACCCTCTATTTTATGACCCTATTTAGGACAAAGGACAAAATACTTCTTCTGTCTGGCAGATCTACTGATACAGTACACAAAAATTCATCACCGACGACAATCGTTCATTACCATACCCTGTTTAGGACAGACTCACATAACATTATATACCCAGTCAAAAACCGATACCCTGTCTAGCGGCACGCCCCCGTATAGCCCAGACCCTACTAACAGAACTGCACCGTGAACTTTCAGATGAAAACGAACAAATGATCGATATATCCATAGTGAAACACATGAGTTTCTCATACACACGAGACAATTGAAACAATTATTTATTTCAGGTAACCACTCAGTAACGTTCATTTGTACGACTGTGTAATCTTGAAATTAAAACACTAATAACTATTAATTGTCCTGAATTACTCTGTGATAAATCAAATACAAAAGTTTGATTCCATTTTAATGATAATGAAGCAGATTATTTCACGGCAATGTTGTAAGAAATATCGATATTGTTGCAAAGTCATTGCATGAACATGTTCAATGAAGTAATTATTCATTCAGTACGTGTTGCTGTTGACATACAGATTCTAAATGATGATTTGCGGACGAACTCTCAAATGTTTAATAATGGTATATTTACTGAATAAATCCATCTAGGCCGCATTAATACATATATTTCTTTTGATTGGATTGTAATATGTTGTACATAGAGAGAGCTTGAAACCCTTGTTTTCCCGGCAAAATCGCGATCAAACACTTCTGTCACATAATCTGCTGAAATTGACCGACTGAGTGTTTATTGACTTAATTAGTATGTGTGAAACGAAGCTATTTACCTTTTATCATGTTCTTGTAAGATTTTAAGGTCTTTTAAAGCACTAAAGAGTGGTTTGCGGTTAAAAAGACAGTATACGAAGAACCAAGTCCGACTTATTGATGATAAACAAACAAAATTTGACGGGAAAAGAGCCGACTACCTTGAAGAGTCGGAGGCTGCTCACGTGAAGTCGTTGAAAATATCCGAGTAAGAGTTTTTGGAAATCAAGAAAGGAAAGAATAAACTTGTTAAAAATGGCTAAATTAAGAAAATAAACTGCCGCACTTTTAAGAACGGACCTCCATAAAATGGCTTAAATTTACAACTGACTTTTAACTCGAAGTGAAAATAAGATGTTTTTCGAAAATTTGCCATTATTGCATGTAACCCAGCTCTACATAGGCTAAATATTACAACCAAACTAAATGTATCATAGAAAATCATGTAATATGAGTTTTACAGAGCGCCAAAGTGACCCGAAATTTTAGCGTCTTTCAGGGCGATTTTGCAGCAAAACAAGGGGGGGTGGTCAACTTTCGAGCAAAAGCCTGAACCAAACTTTAAATACGACCATTCTTAATCTATTCCTATAGGTAATAAATGATAGCAATTTGAAAGGAATCGGCCGACCCCCATCTTTCAACTCTGCCCGGTTTTCTCAGACAATGACACTTAATAGGTACCAAATCGCGGATCTGGACCCCTAAAAGGTACGACGAGCATCCCAACCACTTTATATATGGGAGGTTTGTGAAGAGTGCGATGTCTCGTGTTGATAAACCATGTGGTTAGAGAATTATCTTACCAAGGGGCGCTGTAGAACCCAGTTGGCGATTTGAGGTCAACGACAAAGAACGGACTGCATTTTTAGAGTCGGAGCTTCCACAAGAAGCCCGAGTGATAATAAGTCGGTTCTTATATAGCGTATTTCACATTGTATCAATGCGCTTTACAACTGATGGAGGACTTTTTCGGGCTGCATATGAAGGCACCTACGGCAGCCGAGCAGCTTACAATCATGAGGAGTTAGTATGTTAGTGTAGTTTGGCCTCATTCACACCTCCCGTTCACTGATACCCCTGATTACCTCCAATCTAATTATGCCTCCAATCTAATCAACCTACCCTTAGTTTTACGCATGCATAGGAGAGATAGTCCATCAAAGACCAGGGACAAAAGTCAGATTTTTGTGACTATGGAAAAAGGAAAAGAAATAATACGCCTCTGTTGGGATCCCTGTGGCACGTGCCTTCGCGCAAGCGCAGTAGAACCTGGAATATCTTATCAGCACGTGGAGAAAACATGGCGGATGAAGGTGAGTGTTGTGCAGTATATATGCCGTATTCTTTGCTATAAGTTGATAATACTCTTTGTTGTTGTACTATTTTAGTAGAGGAGAAGACACGTAAGAAGCATAAGAAGGACAAGACGAAGACTGGTGACAGTGAGTCAGGTAAAATTGCTCACAACTTTCGGCTTCGCATGGAAACAATAAACTAATCAATAAGACTTAGTAGTTTATATCGTGTTCATAAACATATCATATTCTGGGTTTACCACGGTGTAAAACCTCACAACTGACGTAATTACTTTTTTCTCTTCACTGCGTGTATCAACTCACTTCGTTCTAAGTTCTAAAGATCTCTAAACCCCGCCTTAGCTAAACCCTCTGCAGTACGTTCATGTACATTGTAGTCTGTAGTAGATTGATGAATGATATGATTATATTGTGCTTTATAGTTTAGTTACTTCATGAAATTTTAATAATGAAAATCATTTGTGTAAATTATGTTAATCAATGGTGTTTTACTTGATTTTAATACTGCATTGTAGAGTATTATACATGCTACAATGTACGACCTTAAACATCAACCAACAATGCTTATATTATCTAAATTACAAGTTACATTAGTTTTATAAAGTAAGTCATCATCAATGTTGACTGCAGGAACACCAAAGAAATCCAAGAAAAGAAAGAGTGAAGGTAGTGACAGTCTCCCTCAGGTTAGTGGGAATATGGCTTTTATCTCACTCTAACAAATACTGCCTGGGTAATAAACAGTATCTAGAGTATTCTAGTTGTGCCCAATCTTTAAAACCATATACATGTGTACGTACAATATCTGCAATAGTATCCTCATGAAATCTCTCTCTTGCAATTCCAGGAAGATCTGACTAATGGTGACTTTCATTTAAAGCCAAGTTCAACTACACCTGTACTAGACACGTCTAAGTGGCCATTGCTTCTCAAGGTAATTGTAACAGTGATTTTAGATGCTACCAAATTGTAGCCCCTTCTACAGTAAATAGTCAATGTTTTGATTTAGAACTATGACAAGCTTAATGTACGCACTGGGCATTTTACACCACTTCCAAATGGATGTTCACCTTTAAAGAGAGAACTTCAAGATTATGTTTCGTAAGTAACACCGACTGTCTTTATGATTGTAAAACATGTACTGTATGTCTAACACCGACTGTCTTTATGATTGTAAAACATGTACTGTATGTCTAACACCGACTGTCTTTATGATTGTAAAACATGTACTGTATGTCTAACACCGACTGTCTTTATGATTGTAAAACATGTACTGTATGTCTAACACCGACTGTCTTTATGATTGTAAAACATGTACTGTATGTCTAACACCGACTGTCTTTATGATTGTAAAACATGTACTGTATGTCTAAACATGGTTGCATTTCTGTGTTAGGAGTGGATTTATCAATTTGGACAAACCTGCAAACCCATCATCTCACGAGGTAAGGAATTTCCTGTACAATATTTATAGATGTAGATAGATAGTCTTTATTGAACAGGGTAGTACATAATAGTGCATAACACTATTAAACTTGTAGCCCTCACAAGTAATGTTTAATACATTGTACATGTAAGTGTTAAATCAACTCAAATCAGGTTGTAGCTTGGTTAAAAAGAATACTTCGTGTTGACAAGACAGGACACAGTGGCACACTTGATCCCAAAGTAACAGGGTGTTTGATAGTGTGTATTGACAAAGCTACTAGGCTTGTAAAGTCTCAACAAGGAGCAGGTAAGGCCTCATTAATATTCATTTATCATAAACACACTAATCATTCTTTTGGCATGTATTTTTAGGAAAAGAGTATGTTTGCATAGTTAGGCTTCACAATGCTATTGACAGCAAAGATGACCTGGCTAAGGTAAGCAAAGTAGTACAGCTGACCAATGGTTTAGAGATCAAACAGACTGATAGAACAATAGATTGAAGTACATGTATACTGTGAGTCTGCCTTCTTGACACATGTGTTATCTTCTTTCTCAGACTTTAGAGACTCTAACTGGTGCCTTGTTTCAAAGACCACCACTCATCTCAGCAGTTAAAAGACAACTTAGGATCAGAACCATTTATGAGAGCAAACTTCTGGAGTTTGATGACAAACGTCATCTAGGTAGGTATGATTAAATTATATACATGTAGCTGTAGGATGAGGGAAGCCTTGCCAAAAAGAATTGAATAGTAAAAAGAAATGATTTGGGACAAGACATGGCAGGCATCATGGGATAAAAAGGACACTACACGTATCCATTTTAGGAAAAAAAAAACTGTACAATTATTGTACATGAACGTGTAGCACATTACATGTACAGTGTACACTGTAGTAGACTACGTAGCTAAAGTGTTATCTTTGTAGGTGTGTTTTGGGTGAGTTGTGAGGCTGGTACATACATTCGAACTCTCTGTGTTCATATTGGGTATCTACTGGGAAATGGAGCTCACATGCAAGAGTTGCGAAGAGTTAGGTCTGGTATTCAATCTGAAAATGTGAGTAGTTTTCATGTGTTCACTTCTAGCTGCCTTCCATCATGAATGAATGAATGCTCACTTGCTTCCCCTCAGACCACATCATTGCTGCCTTGCTTGCATAGTGGCTGAATGAATGAATGAATGAACTTTATTTAAACACGAATCAAAAATCACTAAAATCACTGGCTCTTCTGCCAGTGTATCTAGTAGATGCATTACTTGCTTCCCTCAGACCACATCATTGCTGCCTGAATGAATGAATGAATGAACTCTCAAAAATCTAAAATCACTGGCTCAGTGTATCTAGTAGATGCTAGTCCCTGCATACATGTACATTATTACTAATGCTCTGCTATTTCCTCTAGGAAAAAATGTATACAATGCATGATGTAATGGACGCACAGTGGCTGTACGATAACTCCAAAGATGGTGAGTGAAGCATTTTGCACATTTACATGTAGAGAGCTACTGTTGATCTCACAGTTTTATCTTTTTATATTTTCTAGAGTCTTACCTGCGTAGATGTATCCAGCCATTGGAAGCTTTATTGACCTCTCATAAACGAGTGGTTGTTAAAGACAGTGCAGTAAGTAGAGTATTAGATTAGCTTTATTGACCTCTCATAAACGAGTGGTTGTTAAAGACAGTGCAGTAAGTAGAGTAGATTAGCTTTATTGACCTCTCATAAACGAGTGGTTGTCAAAGACAGTGCAGTAAGTAGAGTATTAGATTAGCTTTATTGACCTCTCATAAACGAGTGGTTGTTAAATACAGTGCAGTAAGTAGAGTATTAGATCCAAGCTTCATGTCCATGTCAGGGTTGTCAATGTAAACCAACAACTGGTGCATGATTGACTATGCTGAACACTGCTTTACCTACATGTAATGTTAACATGCATCATAACTTACCATCTTAATACAAGCATCAAGAGTTCCAGACTTTCGGCACGCATGCAATGCATTATGAGATTATTACAAAGTAAAAGTGAGCACCAATTCTAGACACAGGGAGCCCAAGCTATGTTTTTGCTCACTTGGTGCTCACTTTTCCTTTATAATAAATCTCACAATGCATTGCATGCATACCAGATATGCTTACAGTATAGTACATGTAGTTGAGCCACCTATGTTTTAGATGGAGCTTGTCTGTTACACTGTACTCAACAAATTTCACCCATTCTTGCCATTGTGTGTAGGTCAATGCCATTTGTTATGGAGCCAAGTTAATGATTCCTGGTCTATTACGATATGAGTCTGGTATAGAAATGAATGAACAGATTGTGATCATGACAACTAAGGGAGAAGCGCTAGCATTAGGTATGGAATTACTATTCATGATTATGTACCTCTTATTAACCAAACGCGTGGTCCGTACGGGAAGTTATGGACTGAGGTTTTTCGCACGGCCTTATGGCCCAAGCGCGTAGCGAGCAGGCCATAAAAAGTGGGGGGAAACGAGGATCCATAACTTCCCGTACAGACCGAGCAAGCGAGGTTAATAAGATATTTATTATATAGCTTTTTCCTTACTTTTCTGTTTTCAGCTGGCCGTACAGGAAGTTACGGCCCGCTAATTGACCAATAAGAGCACACATAGTATCTGTGCTATATAATAACAAATAATACTACATTGCACTGATGTTCACATGACCCCACATTCTCAGGTATAGCATTGATGACGACAGCTGTAATGGCAGCAGCTGACCATGGTATTGTGGCTAAGATTAAGCGTGTTATAATGGAGCGCGACACCTACCCAAGAAAGTGGGGACTTGGACCTCAGGTAAAAAGAAAGTATGACATCATGTACCAGGGCTGTACACAGCACAGGGGCAGGGGGGGCAGTTGCCCCCCCTAGCAAGGTGAAAAATATAAAATATACCAAAAAGTACTGAGAACTGTACTATTTTCATTTATTTTTTGCTTTTAAATACGTACTGCCCCCCCCCCCCCCCCCCCCTTGATTTTTGGGTTATATATGTATGGCCCTGTGTACATGTATATGTAGCCTGCCACCTCAGATTACATGTAGCTTGTAGTATATTACGTTTATTTGTGGCCCTTTTTATGGGAGCTTACTAAACGACTGTAGTTGCACAGTCCTCCAGAAGTGATGTATTGTACAGCATGACGTGAAATATTTTTGTTTGTTTCAGGCATTGAAGAAAAAGAAGCTGATATCGGCTGGTAAACTTGATAAGTTTGGAAAACCAAACACCAACACACCTGAAGAATGGAAGACAGAACATCCTGATCTAAGGTAAGCAAACATCAGTTTATCCCTCCTTCCTTCACACATCCATTTTCATTCCCTTGCAAGACCCAAACACCATGCAACTAGTGTTGTAGAGAAACAACGTTTGAACATAAATCATGTTACAGTTCAAAGACCAAAACCCCTATAAAGCCTAAACAAGAACCTGAAGATTCAGAAGTTAAGAAGGTACTTTAATAGTGATATCCAGTCTAGTAAATGTAAGAGAATTCACTTACTGGACAGTTTTGGTTCTACAATTGTATCTACATTGCGACATGGAGACCAATGGTATCAATTGCAATGTACATGTAGCTAGTTGCTAAACCTAAACTGTACATAAGTGATTTATCTTTGTTATATATACATAATAAATATACATGGAAGACAAGTATCCAATAATTTCTATTTTCAGCGTAAAAGGTCAGATGAAGAAAGCTCAGAGGATGCTGCGACTCCTTCTAAGAAAGAAAAGAAAAAGGCAAAGAAGGAAAAGAAGAAAGCAAAGGAAAAGGAAAGCAGTGATGTAAGTCAAACTGTTACTCTCTGTGTAAAGGCCAGCCAAAGAACTCATTTCAATTTGTTTGTGCAGGAGGAATCCAAGAAGGAAAAGAAAAAGAAAAAGAAGAAAAAGAAAGAAAAAGAGGGAAAGACTGAAGACTCAGAGTCTGATTCAGATTGAGTTTTGTCATCATGTTCAACCATAAAAGTCTTTGGTGAATTTGCAGACAGAAATGATGCTTGCAGTCAAACTAGTTTGTGACTAGTAAATGGGGAATGTTCTGTGATAATACCTGCTACATGTAAGACCTTAGGCAGTTGTCATTTCATTGTGTAAATATTTTATACCAAAAAAAAATCATTCACTTCTTAAATGTTCTCAAACTTCCTACTTAGCAAAACTATTGTGAACCATGTACATGTAGCAACAACTTAGATTTTAGATTTTACATTGTATTTTAGTACGTAAATGCCGCAAATGTATGTGACAAAAATGCATGAATAATTTAATAAATAGTCACCAGTATTGCAGGCCCCAGTTAGTGTCTCTAGAACAATCATCAACCAGCTGCACTGGACACTGCTTTTATTTCTAGAAAAAATATTTCTTCAATATTACACAGAAAACAAGGCATATTCTTCCTAATGGCACAAGGTAGAGTTATTGTACTAAACCTCCGAACCACTTCGGTGACACTTTAGTGATACCACACAGTCACTTGATACAAAACACTACACAGGATAAATGTCAGCATATATGTATGTCGATGCTCTCAAAGACTAACAATTGTTGGTGGGTCTGATAACTTCAGACAGACTGAAAGTAAGGCTAAACTAGTTATTGGTTTGTGTCTATGTACTGGTAAAGCCTCAATTCATCAATACCATAAATCATATGTTCAGTTTTTGCACAATCTCGTGCATTGCTTTATTATATAATTATCGATGAAATATCTATATTTCTCTCCTTCGAAAAATTGATATCTTCACACGTGAAGATATCATATCGTAAAGTAAAAATTATTTCAAAACAAAAAAAATGTTTCATCGATAATTATATAATAAACAGAATATTACATGGTCGCTTGGAGATACGAATTTTATCTTCTCGTGTTGAATATCTCTCACTCGTTCGCTGCGCTCACTCGTGAGACATCATCAACACTCGAAGATAAAATTCGTATCTCCGCGCGCCCATGTAATATCCTCTGTATATTAATTATTATCTGCAATTGATGGTAAAATTACATGGTGAAATGTCTAGTGTAGTCGTACTCTATTGTAGGAATGACAGCTTGAACGAATTTGAGAAAAATCAACAAATACCTGGTAAATTAGGTTAAGGATTGTATGTTATAAACTACATCAATTAGAGATATATAATGTATTGACAAATAAGTGGTGTTGATATTTAGGCAATCTGGACTGGAGAATATTTGATATACACCTATTCCAAATATTGTCCTGGCTGAAAGCAAGAAGCTGACATTGAACCGCAAAGGACTTTGGGAATCTCCTAATTAATTTATTTATCCGTGGTACACATGTACTTGAGAAGTTTTCCCTCAACGAGCGTTGAATAGCAATCATTTGGAACTATTCAAAGTCATTTGAATATGGTAATAAAGGCCCTAGGGAATTGTAAATATGTAAATGAGGTATATATAAAGGAAAGCGTGGTCCCTCTGTGCCACTTCATACAAGTTGACGGGAAGAGTGAAAGCTCACTGGATTGCAGATTCGAATCCCGCTTGCTCGCTGTTGTCGCTATATGGAAGGTCTCGAGCAGGTTCCCGTTATCCCCGCGCCAGGGGATGTACGCCAGGTAGTTTTGCCGGTAGCTGATCGTGCTCAAGTTCAAGTTCCAAGAGAGGCGCCCATTGTTCGTCAGAACGAGAATGCTGAGGCGAATGCCGAAGCCAATGCTCCACAACCTCCAGCTCAAGAGGTAACGAAAAGTAGCTTTATTTTTATACTGTAGTAGTAGGTTTCGATTCATAGACTACACGATTTCTGTTTAATTGAATTAGCTAATGGTTTGGTCGGTTACGAAATAGTATGTTAAGATGCCGTTAGGATTCAATGGTGTCAGTAATTTCAAATTCTGTTAAGGGTGCGGTTCATTATGTATCAAGGTTGTTTTAAGTTGAATATATTAGGTTTGGAACTCTGTTGTTTATTCTGTTGTGTCGAGTTTTAAGTAAATTAAAGTTTGCGAAGTTCTGTGGTTTGTCGAGCTTTAGATTAGTATGGTTTGCAATGCTCTGTGGTTTGTCGAGCTTTAGATTAGTAGGGTTTGCAATGCTCTGTGGTTTGTCGAGCTTTAGATCAGTATGGTTTGCAATGCTCTGTGGTTTGTCGAGCTTTTGATCAGTAGTTTTTGCAATGCTCTGGTTTGTCGAGATTTAGATCAGTAGTTTTTGCAATGCTCTGTGGTTTGTCGAGCTTTTGATCAGTAGTTTTTGCAATGCTCTGTGGTTTGTCGAGCTTTTGATCAGTAGTTTGTGCAATGCTCTGTCGAGCTTTAGATCAGTAGTTTTTGCAATGCTCTGTGGTTTGTTGAGCTTTAGAAGTGCATTTCTATTGCTATTTATATGCGAGGTTTAAGCTCTGTGGATTGTGAGCGTTGAATGCAGTGTTTGAAAAGCTTTGTGGTTTGTTGAGTTTTAAGTCGAATAGTTGTAAAACTTTGTGGTTTGTAGAGCTTACACACCTTAGCCACTTGCACTCATGTATTTGACTTGACATACTTACATATCCACGCACCTCATTAATTCTTTACACACCTTAGCAATTTGCACTCATTTATTTTGACTTGACATACTTACATATCCACGCACCTCATTCTTTATACAACTTACTCACTTGCACGCATTTTGTTTTTGTTACTTGGCATATTTACACATGTTTTTGGTTTCATTGGGGTTTGTTTGTTTGCACAGGCAGTTGGGGAAATGCAAGCTGTGATGGCTAGACTGAAGACGTTAGAAGAGGCCCAAAAGGCGACAGTTGATGCTACACTGACAGAGATTAAGCACTTGGCTACTTCAAAAGCACTAGCGTTTAACAAGTACCATCTGTATTCTGTTACTGAGTTTAAAAATGGTAGCTCGCGAGACGAATCATAAAAAGCTGGATATTTTACGGCAGTGTTGGAGGCTATGCGAGACAAGTTGTCAGCCCCAGATGAGCAGTTTAAGAGATACATCCTGGTACTATTGGGAGATAAAGATCACGAGAGAGTTCTGGAAGCTATGGCAAAGGTTGATAAGGCTGTGAAAGCAACGGCTCCTAGGAGTGGTAGAGGCACATTTAATAGGCGTGGTGGAGGTGGTCGTTTCGCGAGTGTCCAGTGTTTTCAGTGCCAGGCTTATGGACATTACAAGAGCCATTGTCCAGAGTTAGCTCGGCAGAGTACAGGAGGAAGGCAGCCACCAGCTAAGAGAGGAAAATGGTCATCTGACACAGCTGCTTACAATTAAGATATATGGACTCAAGTTCTTGAATAAATTGATTTATTCTCTATTGACTACGCAATAAATGACCGTAAACATAGTGCACGTGCGTGTTTGCATGATTTCTTTCTTGTTAGTATTAGTTTCCCTTTTAGGGTAAGTAGACTCCCGTTGGCTACCCCTTTTACTGGGATGCCTATGGACGACCTGAATCCAGGCGTGTGAGGTCTGCTTCCTCCTGATCGGGAACCCCATCCTAGAATGTGGTTTATTTATTTATTTTCCGTTTCCTCCTAGCTTCCCCATTGTAAGAAAAGACGAGTAGAGGGGGGCCTAGCAGCAAGTTTGGGTAGTGATGGAGATTTCGATTCTCAAGTGCGTGCTGTTCAGGCCAGGAAAAGTTGTTCATGGATAAATATGGATGGGGTTCCCGTTCAGGAGGGGCAGCCTTGTGCGCTGGATGTTTCGAGTATCCTTTCCGCTTTCCAGGATCCACAGCTTGCTTCAGTATCCCTGAGGGATCCTACGCATTTTATTGCTGGTGGGATTCATACGAACCCGGACGCCTGGGAGAAGATTTTGGTGGGTCACCCGTCGGCGGATGTACTGAGGGATTGGATTTGGAATAAGATTGACGTGTGGAAATTTGGTCAACCGTTTAAGGGTGTGTTCAAGAAGATTCCCTATGATTGCAACTTCCCGCCGTCCAGATGTTTGCCTAACCATGCTTCGTGTAGGCAACATTCTGATTTTGTGTCTCGTGAGATTATAAGGCGTTTGACTACTGGGGCTATTCGGATATGGGGAGAGGTAGGATCCGATGACCCGCCTTATTTGGTATTACCACTTACTGTTGAACCAACAAAACCGCGTTTGTGTTTAGATGCACGTTTTCTCAATTTGTGGATGAGGGACTCCCCTTTCTCGTTAGACAAGTTGGCGGATGTGCCGAGAT
Source organism: Actinostola sp. cb2023 (assembly GCA_033675265.1). Classification (NCBI taxonomy): domain Eukaryota; kingdom Metazoa; phylum Cnidaria; class Anthozoa; order Actiniaria; family Actinostolidae; genus Actinostola; species Actinostola sp. cb2023. Next base: position 237,365 of record JAUJYZ010001560.1, on the reverse strand, counting down.
ATGTCTACAAGGATTCATTTATGACTAAGTGCGAGGATAAATCTGGATATAACCACGTGCTTCTTCAGGAATCATCACAGACATATGTGGGTTTGCGCTGGAGAGGTTGGTGGTTCGTTTGCACGACCCTGCCTTTTGGTTGGAAAGAATCGCCGTTCATTTACCACACGATTGGTTCGGCAGCCTCTGGATATTTTCGAAAGATGGGTATCCCATGCTCTTTGTATATTGATGATCGTTTGCATGGAAAGTTATTCACGACTTCGGGGCCGTGGTCTACGCCTCCAGCACACAGGTCAGATGGTTTTCGTTTGAAGGCTGCACGAGCCGCTATTGTTATCGTCTTGTCTACTTTGGTGGATTTGGGTTACACGATTGGGATTGGGAAATCAGTTTTGGCTCCGACCACTTCACTGGAGTACTTGGGTTTGATAGTTGACTCAAAGAAACAAGCTTTTCTACTTCCTGAACATAAGATAGCGTCGTGGGCTAGTTTGCGGGAAAAAATTCCTGACTGCAAGAGTCACGTGAACGTCAAAACGTTGCAACGTTTTCAGGGAAAGTGTATTTCTTTCAGCTTGGCAGTTCCAGCGACCAAGTTATTTATAAGGGCGATGGGTCGGGCAATTGGTTTGGCAAAGGACAGTGGCCGAGTGACTTTAAGTTTGGCCTTGCGTGAGGAATTGGAGGATTGGCGATTCCTGGACTCCTGGCAGGATGTGTTGCCTTGGCGTCAAGAGAAACATTTGCGGTTGTCTGTGTCCACTGATGCATCTGGATACGGCTGGGGCTGCGTGGTTCACTTACCATCTGGGGAGCAAATGTTTCGGGATATTTGGAAGCCTAGTCAATTGGGCCTTAACATATCCACAAAGGAGATGTTAGCATTGGTGCATGCGATTCAAGGTATTCCGGGGGATTTTAGGAATTGTAGAGTGGACGCACAAGTGGATAGCCAAGTGGTCATTGATACGTTTGAGGGTGAAGGAAGTCGTACGTCTCCAGAGCTCACGGCTGCCACTAAAGAGTTATTTTGGGCTCTCTCTGATCGCAATTTACAGCTGAAGTTGTCACATGTTCCTTCGGCACAGAATCAGGCGGACGGTCCCTCGAGATGTTTGTCTCCCTTGGATTCCATGCTGTCATCTAAGGCTTGGTGTGTTGTGGACCAGTATTTTGGTGGTGACCTTGGACACACTTTTGATTTGATGGCGTTGGATTCGAATGCGCAGCATGATAAGAACGGCCACTCGTTACCACATTTCACGCCTTTTCCTAGCCCAGAATCCAGTGGGATTAATTTATTTTGTCAAGACATCTCTATGCCTGGTTTCCCTATGGACAACCCATATGTGTTCCCACCATTTGGACTGATTGGTCCTGTCCTTCATTTTTTATATGGATTCGAAAGAGCTTTTACTATAGTGGTTCCAGAAGTGTGTCCGCATTTGTATTGGTGGCCGGGATTAATGGCTCGTTGTTCAGCAACAGTGCGCTTAGGTGTACGTGGGGACTTGGACGTCATTTTAGGTCCGTCCAAAAGGGGATACAAACCGGCTTCATGTCCATATGACTTGTGGGTTTGTCGCGTGACCCGATTTTGATGGATATGTGAGAGCTAACTGGCAGTGATTTGATTTTGTCTGTTTCAGCCTTTACCCCGAGTGCCGAAGTTATTTTCACCGTCTGTGGCGTGTCCATGCTGTGGTTTTCCAAACGACGAACATTTTCATTTCTGTCAGCAATGTGGTTACGCAAGGAGGACTCTCTCCGGGTCTACAGCTGATGGTGCGCAGCCAAAGTTGGACACTGATGAGGTTGCTATTACGTCGCGAGTGCAGCAATTGTCGCAACAACGTTTGTCATCAAAGTATGCAAAACAGAAGACTGCACTGGAAAAAGAATTGGTGAATATCCTGCTCAACCGACATCCCCCTAAGACGGTTATGTCAGCACTGCCAGGCGATGTGATTGCCTTCCTCGTTTGGAAAGATCGGAATGGAAGAACTCAAGTCCACCAGCCGACGTGTTTGGTGGCTCGTGTTCAGGGAGTGAGCCACGAGGAGTGCGAGTGTCCTAAACGATTAGCTTTTGGTACCATCGATTCTTTAATTGGCAAACTTCGTTCAATTTTCTGTAATATTTGTAGAGGAAGTGAATGGCATCCGTTGTTAGGCGTAGGAAATCCAGCTGCGTGTCGATTAGTGCGTAACTATTTAGCGGATGTGCGGGAAGAGCAGCTCAAGGCAAGGGTAGTACGTAGGCAGGCTGAACCAGTTCTCCTAGGTGATTTAGAAGTCATCTCTTGTTACATTCATACGGAACTTTTGAAGGCTGAGCATGTCTGCTGCGCAAGTTTTTGTGCTTGCAAGAGATCAAGCAGTGTTTAAAGCGTTATTTTTTGCGGGGGACAGGGCCTCGGATTTGTTTCAATTGAAGACTGCAGATGTTTTTCGTTTCCCGGATAATTCCGGGCTGTTGTTTAATCATTGCTGGACAAAGACGCTACGTGAGGGTGCTATACACGTATTCGCTTTTAAGAGAGGAAGGAATAACATCATATGTCCAGTATGGGGGATTGAAGTATATGTTAGGATGTGTGCCTTATTAAAAGTAACGTTGACCCCGGGGTTTCTGTTTCGTCCCGTTTTAAAGTCAGGCGCTATTAGTGCTCACCCATTTGATACCGTAGCTGCGCAGGCTAGGCTAGATACTTATACAAAGACTCTGCGTGGACAACTGTCAGGGAACCGTTTTACCATGCATGGATTTCGTAGTGGTGCAGTCTCTTTGGCGTTGGCGGGGGTTGGTGTGCGAGACATCATGGACCACATTGGTTGGAAATCCAGTAGGACGGCGTTGCACTACATTAAACTGAAACAAGTAATGGATCCGGCTGGAGCGGCTTCGATTTTAGCAGATTTGGACCCGCAAATAGGACAAACTTACAAGGACTGGAATACTTTAAAGGGATTTGTTCCATTCTTTCATCATTAGATAGTTTATAGAGTCGGTGGAGAGTTAGATGTGGTTGGGGGTGGATTAGGATTGGGAAAGGGAGTTGTTTGGATAATGTAAATTAAATAAATGTGAAGTAAATTAAATTGCGAAGTAGTTTGAGCGTACCAACCTAGTCTGGTGTTGATGAGAGACTTGGGAAGGCCAGAGTGGATATCCGCATACCTCATTAATAACAATGTATAGGGCAGAATATTATACTATTCGGCCATTTGAAAATGCATGTTGTCAAAATGTCTACGGATGAATAAATGAATAAGGAGAAAGTCCCAATGCCCTTCAGGTCGTCAGCTTCATGCTTGTTGCTTTTGGCAGGGACAATGATTTTTGGAATAGGTGTATATTGGGACTGATTAGGGGGTTCATTTTAGCAAAGATTAAGACAAATTTTGTATGATGAATAGATCGTGTAGAGTGTGGATACATATGAACTCCTAATTCTCCCCCTCCATCTGCAACTGTTTGGATGATCTTCTTCATGACATCAGCATGCCTGTAGATAACATCATTAGTTAGTTTTACACTCCCAATGTTTAGTGAACAAGTGCAACACTTACCGACATGGATGTACAGATGCCATAGTCATTGGTAAGTGGGGGTGTGCTTCTATCGTTACAGTCTTTTTGGCATGATCCTGCATTAATTAGCAGAATAAACTTCTATATATATGTACATGTACAGAAGTGGACACCCCTGGGTCTGCTTCAATCTCGTCCCCAGAGCCATTATTTCTTACTGCGCATGCTCGACGAAAGAACGAGATTGGGTCTGCTTTTGGTATCCATAATGACGAGTCATTTTCAGTAAACTCTGTAGCTGATGTTGGTCGTAAAAGCAGGTTTTCCACAATAGCGGAGCAGGGGTGTCCACAATAGCTGGGGGTGTCCACAATAGCAGGGCAGGGGTGTCCACAATAGCTGGGGGTGTCCACAATAGCTGGGGGTGTCCACAATAGCAGGGGGTGTCCACAATAGCAGGGCAGGGGTGTCCACAATAGCTGGGGGTGTCCACAATAGCAGGGCAGGGGTGTCTACAATAGTGGGACGGGTGTCCACAATAGCTGGGGGTGTCCACAATAGCTGGAGGTGTCCACAATAGCTGGGGGTGTCCACAATAGCAGGGCAGTGGTGTCCACAATAGTAGGACGGGTGTCCACAATAGCTGGGGGTGTCCACAATAGCGGGGCAGGGGTGTCCACAATGGCTGGGGGTGTCCACAATAGCGGAGCAGGGGTGTCCACAATAGCTGGGGGTGTCCACAATAGCTGGGGGTGTCCACAATAGCAGGGCAGGGGTGTCCACAATAGCAGGGGTGTCCACAATAGCAGGGCAGGGGTGTCCACAATGGCTGGGGGTGTCCACAATAGTGGGGTGGGGTGTCCACAATAGCAGTGGGTGTCCACAATAGCAGGGCAGGGGTGTCCACAATGGCTGGGGGTGTACACAATAGCAGTGGGTGTCCACAATAGTGGGGTGGGGTGTCCACAATAGCAGTGGGTGTCCACAATAGCAGGGCAGGGGTGTCCACGATGGCTGGGGGTGTCCACAATAGCGGGGCAGGGGTGTCCACAATGTCTGGGGGTGTCCACAATAGCAGTGGGTGTCCACAATGGCTGGGGGTGTCCACAATAGCAGTGGGTGTCCACAATAGTGGGGTGGGGTGTCCACAATAGCATAGCAGGGCAGGGGTGTCCACAATAGCTGGGGGTGTCCACAATGGGGCAGGGGTGCCCACAATGGCTGGGGGTGTCCACAATAGCAGGGCAGGGGTGTCCACAATAGCTGGGGGTGTCCACAATAGCAGGGCAGGGGTGTCCACAATAGCAGGGCAGGGGTGTCCACAATAGCTGGGGGTGTCCACAATAGCGGGGCAGGGGTGTCCACAATAGCTGGGGGTGTCCACAATAGCAGGGCAGGGGTGTCCACAATAGCTGGGGGTGTCCACAATAGCAGGGCAGGGGTGTCCACAATAGCAGGGGTGTCCACAATAGCGGGGCAGGGGTGTCCACAATGGCTGGGGGTGTCCACAATAGCGGGGCAGGGGTGTCCACAATGGCTGGGGGTGTCCACAATAGCAGGGCAGGGGTGTCCACGATGGCTGGGGGTGTCCACAATAGCAGGACAGGGCTGTCCACAATAGCTGGGGGCGTCCACAATAGCGGGGTGGGGGTGTCCACAATAGCGGGGCGGGGGCGTCCACAATAGCGGGGCGGGGGTGTCCACAATAGCAGGGCAGGGGTGTCCACAATAGCTGGGGGCGTCCACAATAGCAGGGCAGGGGTGTCCACAATAGCTGGGGGCGTCCACAATAGCGGGGCGGGGGCATCCACAATAGCAGGGCAGGGGTGTCCACAATAGCTGGGGGCGTCCACAATAGCGGGGCAGGGGTGTCCACAATAGCGGGACAGGGGTGTCCACAATAGCGGGGCAGGGGTGTCCACAATAGCTGGGGGTGTCCCCAATAGCGGGGCAGGGGTGTCCACAATAGCGGGGCAGGGGTGTCCACAATAGCGGGGCAGGGGTGTCCCCAATAGCGGGTCAGGGGTGTCCACAATAGTGGGGTGGGGGTGTCCACAATAGCGGGGCAGGGGTGTCCACAATAGCTGGGGGTGTCCACAATAGCGGGGCAGGGGTGTCCACAATAGCTGGGGGTGTCCCCAATAGCGGGGCAGGGGTGTCCACAATAGCGGGGCAGGGGTGTCCACAATAGTGGGGCAGGGGTGTCCACAATAGCGGGGCAGGGGTGTCCACAATAGTGGGGTGGGGGTGTCCACAATAGCGGGGCAGGGGTGTCCACAATAGCGGGGCAGGGGTGTCCACAATAGCGGGGCAGGGGTGTCCACAATAGCGGGGCAGGGGTGTCCCACAATAGCGGGGTGGGGGTGTCCACAATAGCGGGGTGGCAGGGGTGTCCACAATAGTGGGGTGGGGGTGGGGTGTCCACAATAGCGGGGCAGGGGTGTCCACAATAGTGGGGTGGGGGTGTCCACAATAGTGGGTGGGGGGTGTCCACAATAGCGGGGCAGGGGTGTCCCACAATAGCGGGGGGGGGGGGTGTCCACAATAGTGGGGGGGGGGGTCCACAATCCACAAATAGCGGGGCAGGGGTGTCCCAATAGCGGGGCAGGGGTGTCCCACAATAGTGGGGCAGGGGTGTCCACAATAGTGGGGTGGGGGTGTCCACAATAGCGGGGCAGGGGTGTCCACAATAGTGGGGTGGGGGTGTCCACAATAGCGGGGCAGGGGTGTCCACAATAGCGGGGCAGGGGTGTCCACAATAGCGGGGCAGGGGTGTCCACAATAGCAGGGCAGGGGTGTCCACAATAGCTGGGGGCGTCCACAATAGCGGGGCGGGGTTGTCCACAATAGCGGGGCAGGGGTGTCCACAATAGCGGGGCAGGGGTGTCCACAATAGCGGGGCGGGGGTGTCCACAATAGTGGGGCGGGGGTGTCCACAATAGTGGGGTGGGGGTGTCCACAATAGCGGGGCAGGGGTGTTCACAATAGCACAGGGGGTGTCCAAAAGGCAAGAGGTGACCAGCTGTATTAAAATAAACACTTAAACTGCTTCTGCTTTATCTCTATACCCAATAAATCTATTATTATGTCTGACTGGTTGAAAGTGAATACAGCGCAAAGCTTACCTGACTCATGTCTTCATACATTTCATCAACAGTTAATGGTTTTCGGTTCTAAAAAGTGACAAAAATTAAAGTTGATTGACTGAATGAAAAGAAAAACAGATAACTTGAATGAAGGAAAAAGGAAAGAAAATCAAACAAACAAATAAATGAATAAATGAATGTAACTTAAGTTAATTACCTCATTATATCCATATAGCCACAATCTTGGTGTCTGATAGTACTTGTCATAAGTAAACTTTATGTATGTATGTATGTTAATTACCTCATTATATCCATATAGCCACAATCTTGGTGTCTGATAGTACTTGTCATAAGTAAACTTTATGTATGTATGTATGTTAATTACCTCATTATATCCATATAGCCACAATCTTGGTGTCTGGTAGTACTTGTCATAAGTAAACTTTATGTATGTATGTATGTTAATTACCTCATTATATCCATATAGCCACAATCTTGGTGTCTGATAGTACTTGTCATAAAATATTTATTTGCAAGCAAATAATGCATGTATGTATGTTAATTACCTCATTATATCCATATAGCCACAATCTTGGTGTCTGATAGTACTTGTCATAAGTAAACTTTATGTATGTATGTATGTTAATTACCTCATTATATCCATATAGCCACAATCTTGGTGTCTGATAGTACTTGTCATAAGTAAACTTTATGTATGTATGTATGTTAATTACCTCATTATATCCATATAGCCACAATCTTGGTGTCTGATAGTACTTGTCATAAGTAAACTTTATGTATGTATGTATGTTAATTACCTCATTATATCCATATAGCCACAATCTTGGTGTCTGATAGTACTTGTCATAAGTAAACTTTATGTATGTATGTATGTATGTATGTTAATTACCTCGTTATATCCATATAGCCACAATCTTGGTGTCTGATAGTACTTGTCATAAGTAAACTTTATGTATGTATGTATGTTAATTACCTCATTATATCCATATAGCCACAATCTTGGTGTCTGATAGTACTTGTCATAAGTAAACTTTATGTATGTATGTATGTTAATTACCTCATTATATCCATATAGCCACAATCTTGGTGTCTGATAGTACTTGTCATAAGTAAACTTTATGTATGTATGTATGTTAATTACCTCATTATATCCATATAGCCACAATCTTGGTGTCTGGTAGTACTTGTCATAAGTAAACTGTATGTATGTATGTATGTTAATTACCTCATTATATCCATATAGCCACAATCTTGGTGTCTGATAGTACTTGTCATAAGTAATGTACATATCATAGGTTCTAGTCTGTAGAATTCCCTCACCACTAGCCAAGTCTGATGCACTATCTGAGCCTTCTGCCTTTGCTTCTGGGGCTACTGGAATTGATAACGTAGCCTGAAAGAAAGTGTAGTGACACTTTGCCTCTTTAAGTTTCATGCTCAATGTTGCATATTGATGCCTGTCTGACTAAATGTGTAGCTACTAAACTGATAATATTGCAGACTGACGTAAATACTTCCATACCTCATCATTTTCCAGCATCCCACTCTCCTCAAAAGCTTCCATGTCTTCAGCTTCTTCATCATCATCATTGTCATCATCATCATCTGTAACAGGTACTATGGGCTTGGGACTCTAAAATAATGAATTATTATATTAAAACTTATGATAATACATGTATGTACATGTATATATACAATCTAGTGTTGTCAAAACAAGTCAATGAGGGGCACTTCATTTTCACTGGTTAATTCAGAGTTCTCAGTAGGAACCGGCAATGAATTCCATCATCTGTCAAGATGAAAGTACAGCCTGTACTGGTGCCAATTTCTACATCATCACACTGTCACATGTACGCGCGCTTGTTCAAAGTTTTGTGCCAGCTGTTAAATCCACTGAGAACCCTGTTGATTCAAACCTGGTAAAACTAAAAGTTACTTTATCAGAGTCCAGTTTCATTTCAGAAAACTGTTCTTGTGCACCACTTTCACCCATCTTATTTCCACTGGGATCTACTTTATGGTGGGTGTCTACCCACCCACCGTCTTCATCATCCTCCTCAACGATAGCTTCATTTTCCTCTTGGTGTTCCATCTGTTTACATCTCTTGTAACAAGGAACTAGTGAAGGAATCAACTCTGTCTAAGTCAAAGTCCCTCAATAAAACTACATAGTCTGCCAATTAGATAGATAAATAATAATATACAGTGCAGCAGAGGCAAGACAAAGGGCACAGGAAGCCCAACCATTGCTTTTGAGGCTACTAAATAATCAAATCAAATGATATTTGCGTCTTTTTATGGGTTTCCTGTGGTAGCGCGCGCACACACAATACGTAAGGTTGGGTTCCCTGTGTATAAAAATATATTATGTTGGGCTCCCTGTGCACGTCCCGCAAGACGCGCCTGCAGCAATGTACATAGTGTACGGGCATGTCTTGCGGGACACGCACAGGGATCCCAACATCATACATTTCTATGCACAGGGAGCCCAATATAATACGTATTGCGCGAGCGTGCTCTACCACAGGAAACCCATAAAAAGACGCAAATATAATTTTTCTTGATTATTTAGTAGCCTCAGAAGCAATGGTTGGGCTGCCTGTGCAAAGGTGTCCATCTTGTAGATGGGTGTAGTACATCTGTGGATGATCATATTGGAGTAAGCAGCCATGACAATAAAACGCTTCAAATAAACATTCAATCAATTTCTTTACTGCCATAATGTGGCTATCATGTTAAAAACAATAATAATATAATATGGAACAAAATTGAATGTAGGTGACAGTATGAAATTAGCCACCAGAGTTTAATAATAAATATTTGTATATAGTGCCTTAACTAGTAATTACCATTTCTTGTATAAATGTATTGCTTGTCTTTAGGTAAATACTGTTTGACTCTAGCTTCTTCACCCATGGACCTTTTATAACAAAAAGGAAAATTCATCTGATTTTGCAATCCTGACTTTTATAATCCAGCTTTGGAACTACATACATGTACATGTACACTTTTTAATAGCATTGTACAATAACTGGATTTTCCAATAGTTAATTAGTTACTGTATCCTCGGTGCCTAAGTGATATAATGCCTTAGTAAGGTGGTATAGTTTAAGTATCTGCGCACCATATACATGTATCACCATCCCACATATTTATCAACTCATAAGAACAAAGTTGTATTGTGGTAAAGGTTATTGTAGTATATACTGTAATTTAGTATACAGCTGTATAGCATTATAGCTAGTGCATACATGTACAATTTAGCACTAGATCCATATCAGATAAATACTTATCCAGTGGATAAGTTAAATGCTGTTATCTCAGGGTAGCAAAGGGGTTACATGTGACGTGTGATTTAATGGCCCAAAAATGACGCATGAATCGTGAAAAACACTTCATAAAAAAAAGATAAAACCATGATCCGTGAATTTGCAAGAAAGACGTGCGTGGCTTAAATGATTCTTTTGAGTCATGAATTTACGAAAAAGTGGCATGTGAAGCGTGATCACAACGCCCCCCCCTTGCTACCTTGTTATCTAATAAAGTTATCCACTGGATAAGGATTTATCTGGTGGATATTGCTATTCACCTTTCATACAACCGGTGCCAGGTAGTTATTACTACATGAGTAGTGAGTTACTGAGGTTTCTGGACCACACACAATAGGTAGCTCACTACTTCATGTACATGTACAACTACTTACATTGTATACACCTATTCCAAATATCGTTGTCTTGGCCGAAAGCAACAAGCAACACGCTGACGACTGCAAAGGACTTTGGGAATCTCCTAATTAATTAATTTATCCATGGTACTTGAGAAGTTATCACTACGAGCGTTGAATAGCAATCATTTGGAACTATTCGGCCATTTGAAAATGCATGTTGTCAAAATGTCTACGGATGAATGAATGAATAAGAAGAAAGTCCCAATGCCCTTTGCGGTCGTCATCTTCTTGCTTGTTGCTTTCGGCGCGGACAACGATTTTTGGAATAGGTGTATATACCAACCATTGCCATGTAGGACAGTGATGAACAATGTGTTCCCCAGCGGCAACAAACTGATGATAAATAAATATAATATTAAATTATTAATGACTTTAATATAACAAGTTACAAGTCATGTTAATTATTGTTATTTATCTATGCACAGTGTACACTCCTAGTGACCAATTAGTACCTTTTATGTTACATAAATATTAAATTATTATTATTATATTATTATTACATTTTAGATTATATTAAAATTAAAATTGCTATTAAAAGGTACAACATTCGTTCTACTCTAAATCAGGTGTAGCTAGCACGTGTTTAATCAGTCGCTTTCCTTTGCTGTATCAATAACACACGTCATTATCTAGCACAGGGCAACACACAAAACAAACTTGCATCAACTCAGTTCGCCTGAAACGTAACCACGAATTTTACAGATTACCAGCGAAATTGCCAAAGTATCTCTTACCTCCTCTGGTGTTATAACCCCAGTTTCCTTGAATTTCGATTCCTTGAGAGAATTTATTATAAAAGTTATTAGTACCGGAAATGGAACGAATTGATTGACATCACTGTTTTTTTGTTTTTTGTTTTTTTTGTTTTTTGGTCTATTCCCGGGATTACGACAATATTAGCAGACATATACCTTTAGTATTGGAGTTAGATATTCTGCTACCCCTAGAGCTGTGCCTTTCATCTTGTTGATCACATCTTGCATCGCCATCGTGGAGAAAATGACCGCAACGAAAGGAAAACTTTTATTAGAATGAAATCATATGATGTTAGTATCATAACGCATGAACGCATGCGTGGTAGACCGCTGACCGGGAAGTACTACGTATTCACCACAGGTAGACCGTGAATTGAAAAGAGAGAGCCAAGAAAGAAAAAAGTTTTATCAGCTTACAATTGGCGATTTTCATGATGGCGTCATATGAAAAAAAATACCAGAATGCTTTGGAAATTTTCTTTCTTATTCAGATTTTTATTCCCTCTAGCCTGCGTAGCCCGGCCTCCCCCTTCCCCTCCCCATATTCCCTCATGAGAATAGTAAGACAATTGGTGCTAATTATCTAACAAAAGAAAATGGGCAAATCATTCTGGTACTTGTAGTTATGTGACGCCATCATGAAAATCTCCTATTCTCTACTTTCTCATAGCACATAATCACATAATGCTTTGCGCCTTGGGGGGGGGGGGGGGGGGGGGGGGGGGGGGGGGGGGGGGGGCTAATCTAGGGGGGGTCCTTAGTCCCCAGGGCGGTATACAGAAGAAAATGGTGTTGCATATCAGTTACATGGTTAACAGAAAGCTTCCATTTTCTTTTGTGTTACCCCCCAAGGCGCAAAGCATTATGTGCTATGAGAAAGTAGAGAATTACTTTTTAGTTTTGACATGCATAGCAGTCTTTTCAGCCTCAGAGGAGTAGTTTATGGGTACCAGAAAATGTACCCAGGCGCGCAGTGCATCTCGGACGAAAATGGGCCTTTGTTGTACGCGAATACGGTACTTTGCTAAATGCGGCAAATGCACTTGTCACTAGTAATGTAAAGTCATTGATTCTAATGACAAATCCATCTGGACATATTTTAATAAATGAGCAATCTACTTGCAAACTTAATTACAATGTAGTTTACTTTCAATCTCAGGTAACTGTGTCCAGTGCTTATAGTGTTATTCTATCTCAAGAGAGTGTTGGCCAAGATTTCGTCATTGTTACTGTATGCTCTCTCTTAAGCCTTGACTTTGGTAAGTGAAACAAATGAATACCGGCGAAACTTACGGGCTTTCCATTGGTCGGACTGTCTGTCTGTCTGTCTGTCTGTCTGTCTGTCTGTCTGTCTGTCTGTCTGTCTGTCCAGGAACCGCTGAGTAAGGCCGAGGCCTTCACTCTGAAAATGGCTGAAATTTTATAGAACATGTATCAGGAAAGTCCTTAGTCCCAGAGCCTATATACCCTCCCCGCGGTCCCTGCTGTCTGCTAATCTTAGTAATATAGAAAATGTATCAGGAAAGTCCTTAGTCCCCAGAGCCTATATACCCTCCCCGCGGTCCCTGCTGTCTGCTAATCTTAGTAATATAGAAAATGTATCAGGAAAGTCCTTAGTCCCCAGAGCCTATATACCCTCCCCGCGGTCCCTGCTGTCTGCTAATCTTAGCGGTCCCTGCTGTCTGCTAATCTTAGTAATATAGAACTTTAGCAGCCGTCATGAACATGCACGAACTTGATGTTAAACCTAGTAGATTCCCAGGCCCATGCATGCAGACTGAACGACGGGTCCCGTTATTAAAACCTGCAGAGGACAGATCAGATTATCAGGTCGAAAGAAAGCGCTTTTGGCCGGTTTGTTATCAGTATTCTACCCGCGTACACGCGGCATTTCTCTTTACAAACTTTGATTATGATTAATAGGTAACCCATGTTAGTAACCAGAAGTACGGACAGCCCCGTCATGATACGATGATTTCTTTGTTAAGAAACCTTTCTTTTTCATTGAAAAAGGTTTTCAGTTCGAAGTGCTGCTGACGAAAACGCTTCTAGGGAAATTTTAAAAGGTTGAAATGTCGGCCTTAACTTTTCTGTCGAGGTTTTTGTCAATTCAAACATTCGAAAGAGCCAAACCCGAAACCACTCTACAATTTGGAAAGCGTTTCGTAAACCTCCGTTTTTAACGATCGTTAGTCATCTTATTACGTGTTCGCGAACCCAAGGCCGCTGCGTTTACCAAACACTAACGTAAAAAACATCGATGTTTTAATTGAATGGAGTCAAATGAAAACATGATTTCAAAATAAGCTCAAAAAGCACATTAGAAAGTTTAATCGAACATGAGTGTGGTTTTATATTCTCTGATTTTACGATTTCTGTCAGGCAGAGTTATTAATACTGACGGGCACGGACGCGACAATGATAACATCGTTAAACAGTACGCAAACAAGCCTTAGTGACTACGTCATCGGTCCAAAGAACGCGGCACTTTAAACGCATGCGCAGATTGCCCTCACGTTGAGTCAGTAATCAATAGTTCCAACATAAAATTATCTTAGACTTATGAAATCGAAAAAATATGATAAACTGGATTGAAAAATCAGTATAAAATAAAAGATTGAAGAAAACACGAATCGAAAAAGAAACGGAATGTCTGAGGCTCGAAGCCTGGACTGTTGGTTCACTATTAATAGTCACACACCTATTCCTATTATTATTATTCCAAACATCGTTGTCCGGGCCGAAAGCAACAAGCAAGAAGCTGACGACCGTAAAGGACTTTGGGAATCTCCTAATAAATCAGTTAATTTATCCGTGGTACTTGAGAAGTTATCCCTACGAGCGTTGAATAGCAATCATTTGGAACTATTCGGCCATTTGAAAATGCATGTTGTCAAAATGTCTACGGATGAATAAATGAATAAGGAGAAAGTCCCAATGCCCTTTGCGGTCGTCAGCTTCTTGCTTGTCAGCTTTCGGCTGACTCTATTCTAATGCTAATCAGGCTTGTCCCATGTCCTCAGGGACGTCATTGAACCAATCATACTCAATATATAATGATCTAAATGTCTAATTAGTCTATTCGGCTAACTCTATTCTAATGCTAATACACTGGTCCCATGTCCTCAGGGACGTCGTTGAACCAATAACATTCAAGAAATGCAAATGATCCCTACTGGGAATATATTACATCACGGACACTGCGCTGATTGTACTCATCTATTGAGGTGTTTTGGGGGGAGTGGGGAAGGGGAAATTTGGTCAAAATCACCATCTTTACGCGTTTACGCTCTGAGAGACATGGGTACGAGTTCAATATGGCGGGTGGTTTGAACATGAAGTGAGTATTTCTACCAAAGTAAGTGAATAATTTGCTGCCTTTTATGTTCAAGTATGGTCTATTTTGCTTCTTAGTATCCTGTTTTGCGTTCATAAGCCTCTATAATAAACTATCTATCTATCTATCTATCTATCTATCTATCTATCTATCTATCTATCTATCTATCTATCTATCTATCTATCTATCTATCTATCTATCTATCTATCTATCTATCTATCTATCTATCTATCTATCTATCTATCTATCTATCTATCTATCTATCTATCTATCTATCTATCTATCTATCTATCTATCTATCTATCTATCTATCTATCTATCTATCTATCTATCTATCTATCTATCTATCTATCTATCTATCTATCTATCTATCTATCTATCTATCTATCTATCTATCTATCTATCTATCTATCTATCTATCTATCTATCTATCTATCTATCTATCTATCTATCTATCTATCTATCTATCTATCTATCTATCTATCTATCTATCTATCTATCTATCTATCTATCTATCTATCTATCTATCTATCTATCTATCTATCTATCTATCTATCTATCTATCTATCTATCTATCTATCTATCTATCTATCTATCTATCTATCTATCTATCTATCTATCTATCTATCTATCTATCTATCTATCTATCTATCTATCTATCTATCTATCTATCTATATACCAGAAGTCAAAGTGACGTCTACATCTACACAAATTAGCAGCATTTATTGTCCAAAAACTACCAGAACTCTTTGAACTAGTAAATAACCTTCATTGATTACTGTAACGAATGCAATCATGAATACACAGGAAGCCCAATACAGACGATCCTCGGGCCCTAGAAGGGGTAGGGAAGGGAATACATGCCCAGCTAACTATTTCTGAAAGCAGAAATATTTTCGATGTAGCAACGTTTCCTCTCCCTTCTCCGCCTCCCAAACTCTCCCCAATCCTCGCGCGTCCGGGATCGGTTTTTCTCTCGTTCGACTGATCTGGAGGGAAAAGAGGGACTGTTCACAGTCTACCGTCACATCAAGCCTGAGTCATCTCATGGAGTACCAATCTAAAGTTTACCAAAATATAGCGCCAATTATCTTCTTTAGCTTGTCTCTACTTGATCACCCACCCTCACCCCCACGGGGATAAAGCGCGAGTAGCAACACCTGATACTTCCAGTCACGTGACAAGTGGGTGAATGATCAAACATAAGCTACTGAATCTTGTATGTCTGTATCCAAGCCAAAGATATACGAGATCTAAAACCAATATTACTTATATGAACAACTGATAAGGCAGACCAATCATAACAGTAACAATAATGTGAACGCTTGAGGTGTTATCATATCATTTAATTCAAGTGTTTTGTCTTTTATCAAGAACTGAGATCATATTTATAGATATACGTTTAATTATTGTTTGTAATAATCATGAACTATCGTCGATTGCCGGATTGGCTAGAGGGTCTGATAGATTAGTAAAGCGCGCGATACTGAGACCACAATCCACTTGTTGCAAGCAGCCGTTTTGTTTTCAGTCTGTTTTGGGGCTTGAGCAGAAGGAGCTGATGAGATTAAAACCTCTTCGCTAGAGTTGTCACAACTACTTTGGGAGTTTGTTGTAGATAAGTCAGCAGATTTTCTTCCACTCGATTTCTAAATGATTTTCTTTGAAGATTTTTGTTTTCCGATCTTCTCAATTCAAGAAGTCCTTTTAAAAGATTAACTCTTTTTGTTGATCATTGTGTTTTCTACTTAACGGTGCAAATGAAACTCTTTATTAGACCAATAATGAACTAATTAAACCAATACTAGGAATACCGACATTGTAATAATCTTAACAATACTAAAATCTCTGCCTTTTAAATATTAAGCTCAGAAAGTTTGATAAATTTTCAATCTAAAACCTTTTTTTCTTTCTTACTTTCTTGACTGAAGTTCCAGAAGTGCGCACATTATTATCCAAAGTATGCCTGAAGCTAAATTGTCAATCTGAACCGTTCTTTAATTCATGAAAGAAAAACACGAAAAAGAAACTAGTGTTTCCGTTAAAGTCACACAAGTGTTTACAGCGTTGATGCGTTTACATATTGGGTTAAAAATTATATTAAAATCACGCTGTGAAAGTTAATCTTGGCGTGGTGTTGTTAATGTATTGTTGAACTAACTAACACCCCTAGAGTAAAGGTTGAGAACTCAACACGTGTTCCGTACTGAAGTTAATCAAAATATCATCCTCGCTATCGGTGTGAAACGCCTTTTCGAATAGATAAGTCGGCGCTTCACTTTAATTACCGCAGCAATAATTAACTTTGAAACATATTTTAGGACAATAGTAATAACTATACTTTATTGATATGGATAGCTCAGCTGGAAGGCAAATTACACCTTGTATAGATGGCAATACGTGATAACTGAACTTGAAAATAGCTGTTCGGGTAAATAGTTTATGCCGTTAAACCTTAGTTTTAATCCACACAACGATTACCATAGTTTATCGTGCTACGACTCGTCACCATTTGAAACGTGATTTTTCCTCGTCTAGATGTTGAAAGCATTTCCCACGTTTCCTACATTTTGTCAAAGTGTACCAGGCAGGTCCAGATGTTTCATATGTGACGTCAGCAGTAATTAAAACAAAGTTCATTGATGGACTTAATTAGGAAAGTATATAAACCAGACTATGCCGTTATGATTGTAAGTCACGGCACCACTACTACACATAGACGAATCAGTCGTGGAAACTTGCAGTCAGGTAGGATAATTCTATCTTTTTGTATTAAAGTTAGCAAACTGAGTAACTTTCTTCCTATAGCGTAAATTCAACAATCTGGAGACATATTTTATTGAGTTAAACCTTTAAGCCTCGTTCAGATGGCACTACCAAGGAATTATATAAAGGACGCGGCCCTTTCAAGGCTAAATCACTTCTATTGAATTTGATTTGAAAGTTCTTTGTGAAAGGATTGTTGAAAACATGCGACAAACTGTAACTCTTTTAGAGTTATTACAGGTTCTTTTGACTACTCGATCGTATTTTCTCGGTGTTTCTCTTGTATTACCTGTTGTTGTTCATTGTTGTTGTTGTTGTTCTCTCTCGTCGTCTTTCGTAGGCAAATCTCATGTCTTTCGTCTTCTACTGTTCACTTGCCCTTTAGTTTTAGTCAGAACAGAATGAACATAGAGACCTTGTAGATCGAGTTATAGCAATCAAACAAAATAGTTAAGTACAGTGGTAGCGATGTTATCACGGATTTTAGAAAATGATAGTATTTGCAAGGTGTAACTACTCGTGTACGTACGGGCTAACACACAATCTGCAGTAGACATGTATCAGCAACGTTTGTGTAGGCTCTCTAGGGTTCACTCCAGTAAGTGAGCGTAACGGATGGACATGTAATTCGTTTTTTATGATAAGAAAGGTGCGTGAATCCCGTGGGCGAAAAGTGTATTTTACAAAGTTCTTTTTTCCTTCTTTGAATACAATCATTACTATAGAATATACGATTGTTACAGTGAACAACAAGCAACAAGTTATCGTTACTGTACACGTTGCACACCGCGCCGTCTTATCACGCTTATCTCAAAAGCAAAAGTGGATATCTCAGTGATTTGCTTATTTTCGCGTCTATTTTGTACACGATTCATTCGGCTGTTTGTACACGATTCATTCGCCTGTATCTCTTTGATACTCTTCTTCTCCGGGAACCCCGCGTGCTCACAAAGTGACTCGTCCAAGCCATTATTACAGTTTGTTTCACAAACAACACGGGATCCTTGTTTGACTAGTGACTCATTAATGTCCGAACCCACCGCTTTGTCAAAGACATAGACCAAACATGCATTAGTAAGTCATCTTAGCCCGAGGACAGTTATGGATACAAACGGCGATAACATGGATTATAGGTTGTAATAGTGGTAAAGTAACAATTAAAGACAGCTAGCATACTTTCATTACTTACTGAGTACAAGTGTCATTACGATTGTGTACTTCGTTATATTTCACCTGACCCTCACGCCTCGTTTTGAATCCCAAAGTAAACATGCTTATATCTTTGTAACTATAGAAATGGGTTCATTTTAGTGTGTATACGTAAACTTCTGCTGTTTCTAGCAGCCAACTGGATGATGTTTCTTCAGTGTTTTTTTATGAAGTTTCAGTACTTGTGAATTTCAAGAACAATGTCAAAGACTCTACCGACTGATCCTTCTAAGTCATCTATGTTGTACTCATTATGAGACGTAGTGTCTTCTGACTTAATTAATAGTAATCAAGCTATTAGATCGTAGGCGAAAAATCTATACGAGCGAAAAATCTAGACTTTTAATTATCTTAAGGGCCCGTGGTTATATATCGCCCGGGGGCATCAGGGGTCGGGGGGGGGGGGGGGGGGGGTTGTTGGAGGATTTTAATAGAAGGAAGACGGGGGGCAGCTGATTTTAGTTTGACAAAAAGAAGGGTTTGTAAAGAGTTTTGGCTAGGCTGGTTTGCTCGGAAAAGCTGGCAATTTATGAGAAATTCATCAGGTGATTGCTTTATCACCAAATCCTCCTTCCACCCCTACCTTCCCCTCCCTCCCCTCCCTCCCCCCCCTCCCCTCCCTCCCCTCCCTCCCCTCCCCGAGCAAATATCGTTGATATTTTTCGTGTTGTTTGATTGCTTTTCATAAACTTTTTCTCAATACGTTTCATTACTGATAAGATATCGAGAAGAATCATTCATTTACTACCCATAGCAACAGCGTTACTAAGAGACATTAATCTCGTACCTCACATTATGTTTACTTTTCTAGTTAAAAGAAAAAGAGACAAAAATATTATATATTCTAGAGTATCAATCGCAGGACTATGGTAATTAATACTTGATGTGCTTTGCCTGGTGAATCGATAGCTCATTTATTATGGCCATGCATAGTCTTTAACCAGTAGTACCCTGAGTATTTAAATAAAGGTTTTCATTCATTCATTCATTCATTCATTCATTCATCCATCCATTCATTCATTCATTCATTCAATATTCCCCATTCATTCATTCATTCATTCATTCATTCATTCATTCATTTAATATTCCCCATTCATTCATCCATCCATCCATTCATTCATTCATTCAATATTCCCCATTCATTCATTCATTCATCCATCCATCCATTCATTCATTCAATATTCCCCATTCATTCATTCATTTAATATTCCCCATTCATTCATCCATCCATCCATTCATTCATTCATTCAATATTCCCCATTCATTCATTCATTCATCCATCCATCCATTCATTCATTCAATATTCCCCATTCATTCATTCATCCATCCATTCATTCATTCATTCATTCAATATTCCCCATTCATCGATCCATTCATTCATTCATTCATTCATTCATTCATTTATTCATTCACCCATTCATTCATTCACCCATTCATTCATTCATCCAACCATTCAATATTCCCCATTCATCCATTCGTTCATTCATTCATTCATTCAATATTCCCCATTCATTCATTCATTCATTCAATATTCCCATTCATTCATTCATTCAATCTTCCATTCATTCATTCTTTCAATATTCCCCATTCATTCATTCATTCATTCATTTATTCATCCATTCATTCATTCATTCATTCATTCATTCAATATTCCCCATTCATTCATTCATTCATTTATTCATCCATCCATTCATTCATTCATTCATTCAATATTCCCCATTCATCCATCCATTCATTCATTCAATATTCCCCATTCATTCATTCATTCATTATAATCGTACCTACAACTAATTATCTTGATTTAATAACTCCAGTTTTTATTCTAGTTCCACTTCACAAGCCGACCGACAGTTCTTCAGTGAAGTTGTCTCTCGTTAGCTTGAATTGGGAGGAATAGAAGGTGAATCAACGAGCGTCCGTGAGCACTGGTGATAAGGTAAGACAACATGGCATAGACTGATGATGTGTTTGTTTTTCTCTTTTTCGATGAGTTGTGTCGTTATGAACTGAAAGATGCTCTATTTTGTGCCGTAAAATAATCCATAAAAATATTTAAATATTGCTGAGTTCAGTTCCTGTTTGTCTTTCAGTCAAGATGGAACTAAGCTGTATATGGTCGTTTGTGTTGGTGCTAGCGGCATTTAGTTCACCAAAAGGCAAGTGTATATAGTCACGTGACTACACTATACACTACACGTATACCGCACCTTGTTTCACAATTAAACGTTAGTTTATGAAAACAAAATTGCGCTCAAAACTTTACTTCGTAACGGTTGATGTACAACATGTTGTCAGTCTCTGTGGAAAGAACATTCTTACATCAAAATGAAAGTTGTTTTCTACATTGTACATCATCCAATATCGGCAGTAATCATCCACTTATCTCTTTAGTTAATAAGCGGCTGATTTGATCCTAGCAACCAATCAAATTACTTGCAATTCCTCTAGCAATAAACTAAAGTTCAACAAAAACTTCAGCTTTTTTCTTTCGTATTTTATGTGTCTTTTTAAAGTCAGATTATTTGTCAAAGTAATTAACATTGTTTGAAAACTCATTACTATCAAATTACAAAGTG
Source organism: Actinostola sp. cb2023 (assembly GCA_033675265.1). Taxonomy (NCBI): domain Eukaryota; kingdom Metazoa; phylum Cnidaria; class Anthozoa; order Actiniaria; family Actinostolidae; genus Actinostola; species Actinostola sp. cb2023. The sequence continues at coordinate 216,351 of JAUJYZ010001560.1, read as the reverse complement.
AAAAATTGGATGATCACAAACAGTGAAATGTAATAAGAATAAAGTTAATTGCAACAGAAATCAGGATATATAGAGATTACAAAGCTCATTCAAAATTCTGATTCTTCTTTTTCTTGATCACTTTATTTCTCTATTTTTATTTTCCCTTTCTTCCTATAGTTATATACTTTTTGTCCTATTAGTTTTCTTCTATGCTATCAGTAACTTAGCAACGACAAAAGGAATTATTGGTTTGCTAATTTGCTAATTTGAAGAAAAAGAAACTGTTTTCGATTAAATTACTTTCAAGCTGGGAAATTACTATCCGATCGACACTGCTGAAAAAATATAACTTTCTATGAATAAAATCATATGAATACTTAAATACTTCAACTTTAATGCCATGCCACGCGATGCCACGCCCTTTAGCAACACTATATGATAACGCAATTGTCATAATGTACGTCAACGAAACACTGGCAGGGTCACGTGTATATTACCATTCACTTCCGGTTGAGACTTGCACGTGCATGCGTAAGATTTACTTCCGGTTGCAGAGAACAGCGGAAATGAGCTCTAATACTAATATTGCATATCTTTTTTGTTTTAGGTGTTCTATGTAAACGCACTCACCATAAGGTAAGGACTATGGTGGAATACATAGAGGAGTTACATGGCCGCGCGGAAATACAGAATTTATCTTCTCATGTTGAGAAATGTGTTGATATCATCACGTATACCACTGATTGTGATATGATAAATATACATACCTTTGCACGCATCTCTCTCTCTCTCTTTCCCCTCTCTGGTCTTCCTGTACAGTTATTGACCGGGAGAGCCTGGGAATCCCCTAAGACTCAGATAGAGAAGATAACTCCTGACCAATCACAAACCTGCAAAACCCACCGACAATCCCCATGGGCCTGTTCCGTGACCATTTGCTTCATGATCCCGTATGCTAGGTACATATTGCTGCGTTGTATGATGGGATATTTGATGTGATTTACTTTACAGACGATTCATCATTTGATGACTGAAAATGAGCTCAAGAGATTCTTCGGTGTCGAAAGTCATGATGAGGGTGGGTATAGCATTTATAATGGTCAGGATGAGGGTGGGTATAGCGTTAATAATGGTCATGATGAGGGTGGGTATAACGTTAATAATGGTCATGATGAGGGTGGGTATAGCATTTATAATGGTCATGATGAGGGTGGGTATAACGTTAATAATGGTCATGATGAGGGTGGGTATAGCATTTATAATGGTCATGATGAGGGTGGGTATAACGTTAATAATGGTCATGATGAGGGTGGGTATAACGTTAATAATGGTCATGATGAGGGTGGGTATACGTTAATAATGGTCATGATGAGGGTGGGTATAACGTTAATAATGGTCATGATGAGGGTGGGTATAACGTTAATAATGGTCATGATGAGGGTGGGTATAACGTTAATAATGGTCATGATGAGGGTGGGTATAACGTTAATAATGGTCATGATGAGGGTGGGTATAACGTTAATAATGGTCATGATGAGGGTGGGTATAACGTTAATAATGGTCATGATGAGGGTGGGTATAACGTTAATAATGGTCATGATGAGGGTGGGTATAACGTTAATAATGGTCATGATGAGGGTGGGTATAACGTTAATAATGGTCATGATGAGGGTGGGTATAACGTTAATAATGGTCATGATGAGGGTGGGTATAACGTTAATAATGGTCATGATGAGGGTGGGTATAACGTTAATAATGGTCATGATGAGGGTGGGTATAGCATTTATAATGGTCATGATGAGGGTGGGTATAACGTTAATAATGGTCATGATGAGGGTGGGTATAACGTTAATAATGGTCATGATGAGGGTGGGTATAACGTTAATAATGGTCATGATGTCGTTATAATGGTCATGATGAGTGGGTATAACGTTAATAATGGTCATGATGAGGGTGGGTATAATTAATAATGGTCATGATGAGGGTGGGTATAACGTTAATAATGGTCATGATGAGGGTGGGTATAACGTTAATAATGGTCATGATGAGGGTGGGTATAACGTTAATAATGGTCATGATGAGGGTGGGTATATAACGTTAATAATGGTATGATGAGGGTGTATAACGTTAATAATGGTCATGATGAGGGTGGGTATAATGTAATAATGGTCATGATGAGGGTAATAATGTTCATGATGAGGGTAGGTATAATGTTAATAATGGTCATGATGAGGGTGGGTATAACGTTAATAATGGTCATGATGAGGGTGGGTATAACGTTAATAATGGTCATGATGAGGGTGGGTATAACGTTAATAAATGGTCATGATGAGGGTGGGTATAACGTTAATAATGGTCATGATGAGGGTGGGTATAACGTTAATAATGGTCATGATGAGGGTGGGTATAACGTTAATAATGGTCATGATGAGGGTAGGTATAATGTTAATAATGGTCATGATGAGGGTGGGTATAACGTTAATAATGGTCATGATGAGGGTGGGTATAACGTTAATAATGGTCATGATGAGGGTGGGTATAACGTTAATAATGGTCATGATGAGGGTGGGTATAACGTTAATAATGGTCATGATGAGGGTGGGTATAACGTTAATAATGGTCATGATGAGGGTGGGTATAACGTTAATAATGGTCATGATGAGGGTGGGTATAACGTTAAATTCCCCGACCACTCCCAAATTAACCGTTGTTACTTTATTCACAGTACCGGAGTATGACGTCACTCATCCGTACCAGTCCACTCCAGAAGGCAAGTTTGTCTCTCATGACCTGCGCAGTAACCATCGTATTATACGTAACGCAGACAGCTCTGATGAACACCACTACTCACTCAAAGCCTTTGGTAAAACACTTCACTTGAATCTACGAGAGAATAAGGATTTGATTGCACCTGGCCTCATGTTGGAGTCTTACGCTGACGGTAAAGTCAAAAGAACACCACTAGAACCCACTACTCACTATATTGGACGAGTGAGGGATTATCCTGAATCGACTGTTGCTATTAGCAACCATGGAGCTTTGGTAAGAATGCGCGCTCAATCGTAACCGTACGTGATTAACGTGTACTGTACGTGATTAACGTGTACTGTACGTGATTAACGTGGACTGTACGTGATTAACGTGAACTGTACGTGATTAACGTGTACTGTACGTGATTAACGTGTACTGTACGTTATTAACGTGGACTGTACGTGATTAACGTGAACTGTACGTGATTAACGTGTACTGTACGTGATTAACGTGTACTGTACGTGATTAACGTGGACTGTACGTGATTAACGTGAACTGTACGTGATTAACGTGTACTGTACGTGATTAACGTGTACTGTACGTGATTAACGTGTACTGTACGTGATTAACGTGAACTGTACGTGATTAACGGGTATTCATATATATTTTCAGTCGGGACTTATTCAGCTACAAGATAACGCCATGATTGTTCAACCTCTTCCTCATCGCTTAGCAAATAAATTGAGCAAAACGAAGCGTCGAGTCCCGCACCTGATTTACAAATACAACGTTAAGCGTTCTGTTGATTCTACGAAATGTGGGACAGGTAGGGTAACCACGCCTTATTTAGTGCGAAATTAAAGATGTGCTTTCTAAACGCCGTCATGTTTGCTTGTTAACCAATCAGAGTACAGAATTAGTTTATTACTGTTTAACACATGTTGCAAGCTTAGCTTAAAGTTTTTATCTTAGAAAGAGAAGATCTCTTTTAAAGAACTAATTCCTAAATTAGCTGTTAAACTTCAATTCATTCCCAGACACGGTCAAAAAGTCAGCATACGAACGTCTTCTGGGCAAAAGACACAATGCTGACCTAAGTAGAATGCAGAAAAGAGAAGGTTCCGGGGAGTACCGCATTGAATACGCTATGATTGCTGACGAACAAGTAAAAGCCCTCCATGAAAATAGTGACAACGCTACAGCTGAGTATTTGTTACAACTAGCTAATATTGTGAGTAATTGGTTTGCTTATTTATTCTATATTCTCTTAGTTTGTTTGTCTTGTCTGTTCAGTTGTCTGTTTGTCTGTCTGTCTGTCTCTGTGTTTGTTTCTGTCTGTCTGTCTGTCTGTCTGTCTGTCTGTCTGTCTGTCTTTGTTTGTCTGTCTGTCTGTCTGTTTGTTTGTCTGTCTGTCTGTCTGTCTCTCTTTGTGTTTGTTTGTCTGTCTCTCTGTCTCTCTGTCCGTCTGTTTGTCTATTTGTATGTTTACTTCATCAGTTAGCGCACTATATACACTGTAATATATAATGTGTTGGTTTGCTGAACAGATGAGCGGTCTGTTCCATGACAACAGTATTGGAGATCGAAAAGTCGCCTTTGTCGTCACGAAACTGTTTATTTTGACAAATGACGAGGTACGTGCATCATACTTAGTCAACCACCTTACCGTCTACAACTCTACCCACTCTACCTTACGCAGTCCACAGCTGGCAGCCCAGGCTGATTCACTGTCAAATAACGTACTTCTTCTATTGAACAAGTGAATAAACAAACAATTAAAAGCGATTGGATTTGTTTTTCAGTTTGGTGTTGCCGCTGACGTCAATGCTCAAACAAAGATGAGTGGTTTGATCAACTGGACGAACACGAACTATCCAGAACCAAGTGATGGATCGAGCGAAAGGATACCATTTGAATCCATATCACTCGTACACAAGTAAGACAACAGTACTGTACTTTACTATTCGTGTGTACACCGTCTTCTTCAACGTTGGCAAGAACGTTCTCTTTCTCCCCCTCCTCACCTCCCTTGCCTCCCCTCCCCACCCAAATTGTTCTTGTTCTTCCTAAAGGACAATCAATAACTGCTCTTAATTCTCTGTTCAATTTATTCAACAGAGGTGGAAGTCTTATAGGTAAGAATATCTTGTCATCATGTATAGCACCATTACAACACAAATATCGACGCTATGAGACAAGGATAATACTTGCCACTTACCACATCCACATCCCTACACTTACCACACCCACATCCCTACAGCATCCCTACACTCACCACACCCACATGATTCATCCACATGCATCCACATACTATCCATATATATATAATATGCATATTTTGTTAGGACCACTTGAAAATCATTTGTAGTGAGTGGAGTATCCTCAATAAATATTATTAAAATATTATTACTTAGTACTACCACATCCACATCTACATGCCCGTACTTAAGACATCCACATCCACACATCCACATCCACATCCACATCCACATCCACATCCACATCCACATCCACATCCACATCCACATCCACATCCACATCCACATCCACATCCACATCCACATCCACATCCACATCCACATCCACATCCACATCCCTACACTTACCACATCCACATCCACATCCCTACACTTACCACATCCACATCCACATCCATATACTCACCACATCCACATCCACATCCCTGCAGTTACCACATCCACATCCACATCCCATCCACATCCACATCCACATCCACATCCACATCCACATCCACATCCACATCCACATCCACATCCACATCCACATCCACATCCACATCCACATCCACATCCACATCCACATCCACATCCACATCCCTACACTTACCACATCCACATCCACATCCCTACACTTACCACATCCACATCCACATCCCTACACTTACCACATCCACATCCACATCCATATACTCACCACATCCACATCCACATCCATATACTCACCACATCCACATCCACATCCCTGCAGTTACCACATCCACATCCACATCCCATCCACATCCACATCCACATCCACACATCCACATCCACATCCACATCCACATCCACATCCACATCCACATCCACATCCCTACACTTACCACATCCACATCCACATCCCTACACTTACCACATCCACATCCACATACCTACACTTACCACATCCACATCCACATACCTACACTTACCACATCCACATCCACATCCCTGCATTTACCGTATCCACATCCATATACTTACCACATCCACATCCACATCCAAATACTTACCACATCCACATCCACATCCCTACACTTACCACATCCACATCCCTACACTTACCACATCCACATTGCACTTACCATATGCACATCCATATACTTACCACATCCACATCCACATCCATATACTTACCACATCCACATCAACATCCCTATACTTACCACATCCACATCCCTACACTTACCACATCCACATCCACATCAACATCCCTACACTTACCACATCCACATCCACATCCCTACACTTACCACATCCACATCCACATCCACATCCCTACACTTACCACATCCACATCCACATCCCTACACTTACCACATCCACATCCACATCCACATCCATATACTCACCACATCCACAT
>JAUJYZ010001560.1:195000-205000 GCA_033675265.1 Actinostola sp. cb2023 | reverse complement strand
CGTCATATTGTGTGACCGTCATATTGTGTGACCGTCATATTGTGTGACCGTCATGTTGTGTGACCGTCATATTGTGTGACCGTCATATTGTGTGACCGTATATTGTGTGACCGTCATATTGTGTGACCGTCATATTGTGTGACCGTCATGTTGTGTGACCGTCATATTGTGTGACCCTGTGTTGATGGCACGCCCAGTTTGGTCTCCTTTAGGGGTTTAATTCAATTTTTTCGACGATCATACCCGCCGCTTTACACATGGAAGTCCCCCCCGGATCATGTCCCTCGCTCAACCACTTGTACATGTTCCATACTTCAATGAGACTTCGATGACTTGGGTTTCTGATGAAATTGATTCATTCTTGATTCATTTAAGGCTGTTGGATGTGATCACGTGCTAGATTCTACTGCCAAACTTGACCGCTGTGGCATATGTCAGGGAGATGGTTCTACGTGTAAATTGGTCCAGGGAACATACACAACGAACTACCGTGTTTGGGGTGAGCTCCATTTACCACTCGGGGGCCACATACACAAATGACTACCGGGGATGGGGGAGGGGGGTCTTTGCAACGAGCATCCCCATCGCTCTTCTAATGGGAGATCTTCTATCATGATTTGAAGTGGTTCAGTAATTGTGTCCAATAACAAAACTAAATGAGTTTCTTATTTCAAGGTTTTGATAAACCTGACACCATTTCAACTTTGCCTGTCGGTACAGCGAACGCTCATTACGAGAAGAAAGGGTTGACATGGAATCTGCTAGGTAAGTTGTGTATCCCCTGCTACACTGACGTCATGTTACCCATGGCAACCTGTAGTCTGTCATACTGTGACATGGAATCTGCTAGGTATCCCCTGCCACACTGACGTCATGTTACCCATGGCAACGTGTAGCACGCCATGCATTGTGTAGCAGGTGAACTTACTTTTGATTTCTACTGTTTCATCATTTTATTCCCACTAGAGTTTTGTTTCTCTTTTCATCCCATTCAATGCTTTGGCATTTGTGTCTCTCAGCGTTTTGTCTGATCCAAATGTGGTTATAACTAATAGGAATATCTTACTCCAACGGAACAAATCTGATTAAGCATCCAACTTGGTCGAAAACTGTTTATAAGGCTGGAACTAAAATCATCTACAACCACGACGAAAACCAATACAAAGACACATTAGACATAACAGGACCACCGACTACTCACGAACTTCTCGTCCAGGTTAGTTGACAACATAGTCTTCACTGCCACGCATGCAGAAACATTGCCAGGCGTTGTGTTTATGCTTGTGCTTGGGCTTACGCCGCTATCGGACACCTACAATTGTCTTGCGGGTAGATGTCGATAAGTGACTGTAAATGACCCACGGAAGAGGTGCTGTACAGTTTCTCTAACCTGCAAAAGCAGATGATACATAAATGATACATATATGGACCACCACAACATTATACAACTACAAGGTTACGTAGCAATATGGGGCGTGGTGTTTAATAATGTTCCTTGTTCTACAGTTTGTCTGGCTCTATGAAGCAAATCAGGGAATCGACTACCGTTATTATGAACCATCGGACGTGGCCCAGAAAGCACCAGGGTATCAGTGGAAGACTTTAGACTGGTCGGCTAGCTGTACCAAGTCATGTGCTGGAGGTATGTCATGTCTGTTAGATAGTGCGTGCTAAGGTTAGACTGGTCTAGCTGTACCAAGTAGTGCGTGCTAAGGTTAGACTGGTCTAGCTGTACCAAGTCATGTGCTGGAGGTATGTCATGTCTGTTAGATAGTGCGTGCTAAGGTTTTAGACTGGTCTAGCTGTACCAAGTCATGTGCTGGAGGTATGTTATGTCTGTTAGATAGTGCGTGCTAAGGTTAGACTGGTCTAGCTGTACCAAGTCATGTGCTGGAGGTATGTCATGTCTGTTAGATAGTGCGTGCTAAGGTTAGACTGGTCTAACTTTACCAAGTCATGTGCTGGAGGTATGTCATGTCTGTTAGATAGTGCGTGCTAAGGTTAGACTGGTCTAGCTGTACCAAGTCATGTGCTGGAGGTATGACATGTCTGTTAAATAGTGCGCGCTAAGGTTAGACTGGTCTAGCTGTACCAAGTCATGTGACTGTATATTCCTTTATATGACCTGTTTACCGTCACAAGGATGGCCGTCTATTAAAATACTATATTCTTATAGGTGTTCAAACTCGTTCGGTTTACTGTGTTCGTACCGATGATAACACTATTGTTGGTGATTCGTCGTGTAATTCAGCTGAAAAACCTGCCTATCAAAGAGCATGTAACACGGCAGCCTGTCCAGCTGAGTAAGTCGATAATATAATGCATTTATTCCTGTATTAATTCACTCATTCATTCATTCAGTCATCTATCTATCTATCTATCTATCTATCTATCTATCTATCTATCTATCTATCTATCTATCTATCTATCTATCTATCTATCTATCTATCTATCTATCTATCTATCTATCTATCTATCTATCTATCTATCTATCTATCTATCTATCTATCTATCTCTCTCTCTCTCTCTCTCTCTCTCTCTCTCTCTCTCTCTCTCTCTCTCTCTCTCTCTCTCTCTCTCTCTCTCTCTCTCTCTCTCTCTCTCTCTCTCTCTCTCTCTATCTATCTATCTATCTATCTATCTATCTATCTATCTATCTATCTATCTATCTATCTATCTATCTATCTATCTATCTATCTATCTATCTATCTATCTATCTATCTATCTATCTATCTATCTATCTATCTATCTATCTATCTATCTATCTATCTATCTATCTATCTATCTATCTATCTATCTATCTATCTATCTATCTATCTATCTATCTATCTATCTATCTATCTATCTATCTATCTATCTATCTATCTATCTATCTATCTATCTATCTATCTATCTATCTATCTATCTATCTATCTATCTATCTATCTATCTATCTATCTATCTATCTATCTATCTATCTATCTATCTATCTATCTATCTATCTATCTATTCATTTATTTATTTATTTGTTAGATGGTACTTGTCGCCATGGTCACAATGCTCGAAAACATGTGGAAATGGTTCGCAGTCAAGATCACTCACATGCAGGCGATTGATAAACTCATCGAACTATGAAACACTCCTTGACAGCGCATGCGCAGCAGGATCCAAGCCAAGCGAGAACCATTTTAATCAGAACTGTGGAGAGGTAGCATGCGAACCCCAATGGAAACCGCAAAGCTGGTCAGCGGTATGTATAGCTCCTCGTGAATTCACCCTTTGACAATGTTATGACGTAATTATCATCAATAACAGGACAGACAGACACATAAAAAAGTTATGCCAAAGAAAATGCAGCCTTTTTAACTTTTTTAAGATAAAAAAAGAAATAGAAATCGTGCGCGCCATTTATTTGTCTGTCCTCTTATAGAGTACCGAAATGTGACGTCACGAAAAAATAATTTGCGCTTTGTCAACTTTCGATCCACAATTTCGAAAGAACATCAATAAAGAAGCTTACATGCCAGCAATCGGTTAAATAGCGGCTGAGCTATGGCCAATTGAATTTATCCCCCACAATTAAATCACTGTACTTGTACTTGGTTCCTAAGAAATTACAGTGACTTGTGGGGGAAGTTATACATTCAACTGGCCATATCTCAGCCGCTATTGTCAAATTCAGCCAGTAAGGCCTAGTTAAAACGCCGTACTTTCCAAGAACCGTTCTTAATTACTTCAAAAGAAGTAATGATTAGCACGACGTCTGAACTAGGCCTAAGCTTCTTTCTTGATGTTCTTTCGAAATCGGGGATCGAAAGTTGATAAAGCGAAGAAAACAATTGACGACGTCATCACTTCGGTACTCTATTGGTGATTAAGAAATAACCAATCAGCGCGCAACAAGTTTCCAAGTCATTGTGAAATGGATTTGTTAGTCTAATCGATGATTTTCACGGCAGTGTTCAACGACTTGTGGTCAGGGTGTTTCTACAAGGCAGCTGATCTGTGTTCGTATCGATGAGACTGGTACCGAGAATACCGTTTCTACCGAGTTTTGTAACGCTCTACCTAAACCCTCCACGTCACAAAACTGTAACGAAGACAATCCCTGTGGACGTGAGTACTACCCAGTCTCTCTCTTTACATTCGGGAAGAGAAATGGGCATGAGGTGGGGTTTATTTTCTACTAGGTGGTAGTAATCTTGAATGAGATGCATTTTGGGTTCATTTTGATTGGTTAAGTGTCATAACAACCGAGGTGTTTCCCGCGCTCACGCGAATTCTATGCGACATGAATAGGACAATGCGCGCTCGTGCCATGACAATTAGCCACTTTAGAAACGAGTGGAGGACTGGGAACGAGTTTTAAGAATTAATCTAATTAAAAAATGAACCCCATCACAAGAAAGAGCATATCAGAATTAGTAAGTTTTAGGAGTTTGATAGGGTTTGGAGAAGCAGCAACTGAACTGCAGACATTTAAAAACTGCAAAAATTACAAAGAAATGTATTTTTACTCGGGACAAGCATAATTTATTAAATAATCTTGAATAATACTGTGATTGAGTATGGACATGTTTGATCTTGCAGCCCCAGAGAAGATTCAAATCGCGTGCTACAAAGCCTTTGCTCCAAACCCATTAGAAGAGACACTAGGAGACTTTACCAGCACTATTAACTGGGACCACACGGAGATTGTGGTGGGTCAGTGTGGTCAGCTTGCTTTCAGTAAAAGTTACAAGTACTTTGCTGTTGGGAATAACGGTATTTGCTACTCGGGACCAAACACCAACACCTTGTACTACACGCAGAACCCTGCATCAGCAAATGACTGTAGTAATGGTGTAGGGAGAATCAACTACATGTTTGTTTATACCTTCGGTGAGTGAAGTAGACTAGTAATGGTGTAGGGAGAATCAACTACATGTTTGTTTATACCTTCGGTGAGTGAAGTAGACTGTAGTAATGGTGTAGGGAGAATCAACTACATGTTTGTTTATACCTTCGGTGAGTGAAGTAGACCGTAGTAATGGTGTAGGGAGAATCAACTACATGTTTGTTTATACCTTCGGTGAGTGAAGTAGACTGTAGTAATGGTGTAGGGAGAATCAACTACATGTTTGTTTATACCTTCGGTGAGTGAAGTATTGCACAGGTTTTACGATTGTACTTTATTTCTTTGTCATTAATTTTGTTCTATTTTCAAACCGTCTGAATGCAAATATTATTTATTGAATAAACAAGGTTTCATCTACACGATTTTGAAGTTTTATTTGGCTCAGAGCTTTCGTCATTCATTCCTCTATTTCGCTGATGATGTGTCAATTGACCTGAAAGCTCGGAGTCAAATTAAACTTCAAAATCGTGTAGATGAAATCATGTTTATCTTCAAATAATGAATCATACATACAAACAATACAAACAATCTCGGCATCTCTAAATCTTATTGAATGTTCATTCCTTCTTCTTCTCTTGTTCATTCTTCTTCTCTTCGTTTTTTTCTCTTTCAACAAGACGCTCAATGAGCGTACACTCGGGCATTATGACAAGGACAATGTCAGTTGCGTGAGGAGGGACCTGACAATGACTGACAGTTGCGTAACGAGGGAGACTGTATATATGTGTCGGTGAGCATAGATAAAAATCTCCGAATCGTACTTCCGTAGCACGTACTTGGAACGTCCAGTTAAGGTTCATATTCATGGTCAGACGGTTCTAATAACGTCTTTGGTTTCTTCGTTATCGCAGAGGAAAGTCGGTCAAATGAAAGGACTTCAGAATTCTTCCCGAACTTCGTATCTTTAATTTTAAACATCCAGTTGATTCAGACTACGGTATGATGTGACAAAGCTCGACCAATCTGCTGTCTCTGCCTATACATTGAAAGATCTTGTTCGATTTATCTCGAAATCAGAAAGGAATTATCGATTAAAAATCAAAAGCTGCTTCTGTTAGATTTAAGATGTGACCTCAAGTGACCTCAAGTACGTTTAAAGACGTACCACAGACGTACCTCGAAGAGTCGGAGATCTTTATCGATGCTCACCGACACAAATAGTCTCCCTCGTCACGCAACTGTCATTGTTTTTGATTTCGATTGTATTTTTGCCGTTCACTGCATGACCTGTTTTGAGCGTGGAAATTCTGTTTTAAATAGCGCTACGCGGCGGTTCTAAAATTAGGTCGCGTAATAGATGTATGACTCACACAAGGATCACACAACTGTAATCGTACTGAAAAGAACACGGAGAAACCTACATTTTATCATGCAAACACTGTTTAATTTCAAAACAATTGTCAGTAAAAAAATACTAACAGTCCTGTGTGTCGTTTGTTTTCCCTTATCTGCTGAAAGATGACTTGTTCTCTCTCGATCCAGCACGAGCTTCTAGTCCTTCTACCACTTCTAGTCGTCGAACGATGAACTAGAATCCTGACCTTTAATAGCTTGAAGATCTACAGCTGCTTTCAAAACTAAGATTCAAGTCTACTTGAGTCCTGTGTGTCGTTTGTTTTCCCTTATCTGCTGAGTTATCTTAAAACTCGATACGATCAAATACTTCGCATTCTTTCTTCATTCTTCCATGAAAAAAAAAAAAAAACTAAAAAAAAGAAAGTCCATTTTATTACTCGGGCTTCCTTCGGAAGGGCCCGAGTAATTATCTATTCATGTGTTTATTCGTTTGATGAGTTTTAAAGTGCCTATGAAACGAAAAAAAACAGACCCCGTTTTTATTTGCTACTACGAAAGTTTACTATTTGCTTGTTTACATGGCGTTAATAAAAAGTGAATTGAGCTTCAGGAACATTTTTTATTTCGCGCACGAAGTTGGGCATTTTGGGTTTCAAAGTGCGACAATTCCCGCTCGGTCAAACTATAGAAATATGATGTCATAAGTTGTGCAAACAAGGCATGCACAACTTATGACGTCACCGAGCCATTGTCAAGGGCCCAGTCTCTTGTCGCACATTTTGGTTGAAAATGATAATTTTCGAACCGCGAAAAGAAAATGTTCGCACGCTCAAAGTCGATGTTTAAATACAGCAAATGTTCAGAGAAAGACCAAACAACAATAATGTACAATAAAATTAACAAGGATCGACATTTTCGTTTCATAGGCACTTTAAAGGTATTAAAACTGATTGTACTTTAGGCGCACGACCACGTAGTGATTACTAGTGATTATTAGTGATTATTAGTGATTATTAGTGATTATTATTAGTGATTATTAGTAGTGATTACTAGTGATTATTAGTGATTATTAGTGATTATTAGTGATTATTAGTGATTATTAGTGATTATTATTAGTGATTATTAGTGATTATTAGTGATTATTATTAGTGATTATTAGTGATTATTATTAGTGATTATTAGTAGTGATTACTAGTGATTATTAGTGATTATTAGTGATTATTAGTGATTATTAGTAGTGATTACTAGTGATTATTAGTGATTACTAGTGATTTCAAATGTATATCACATCGTCTTCATTTGGTTTATTTGTTTTGATATTACAATTATTTCTCATTGATTCGCTTATTTAGTGCCACTCCCACCTCTAACGCCTCTCGGCTGTTTCCTCGACCAGCGAGACCGTGCTCTACCTGTACTATACGCATATATGCGCGAACAAATCAACTGGAATCTACCCAACAAAACCATCAATGAATGCGCCAACGTAGCACGTGACAAGTCTTATTCCTATTTTGGAATTCAATTCTACGGTGAATGCTGGTCAGCGGAAGACAGCATCGCAGCAGCGACATATAACAAGTACGGGGATGCCTCAAACTGCTGGGAAGGACTTGGAGGTAACTGGTCAAACATGGTGTACAAGCTTGGCACTCCGTAAAACCTTGTAAGTATGTCCACATTTCAAAATGCTTATTAATTACCGGGTATTTAAGCCCTGTCACGCAAGGTACATTTAAGCCTGTCACGCAAGGTGCAGTTAGGCCTGTCACGCAAGGTGCATTTAAGCCTGTCACGCAAGGTGCATTTTAGCCTGTTACGCAAGGTGCATTTAAGCTTGTCACGCAATGTGCATTTAGGCCTGTCACGCAAGGTGCAATTAAGCCTGTCACGCAAGGTACATTTAAGATTGTCACGCAAGGTGCATTTAAGCCTGTCACGCAAGGTGTATAGGGAATCTTAGATGGCCGAATGGTTATGCCTCTCGCCTCTCACCGCTGTGGTGCCTGGTTCCAAGGCCGTACACAGCACAGGGGCAGGGGGGCAGTTGCCCCCCTAGCAGGGCCAAAAATATACCAAAAAGTACTGAGAACTGTACTATTTTCATTTATTTTTTGCTTTTAAATACGTACTGCCCCCCCTTGAATTTTGGGTTATGTACGGCCCTGGGTTCCACACCTGGACCGGGCTTTTCATGGGAGTTTAGTTTGTCAGTTCGAGGGTTTTTCTCCGGTTGTCCTCCCTAAAAAAAAACCGAACAAGTAGATGAGTGTTGGGTGTATAGAATATAGAATGTAGTAAGAAGTGAGTGTGAGAGTCGTGTCCCCACTAGTGAGATGAGTGTTGGGTGTATAGAATATAGAATGTAGTAAGAAGTGAGTGTGAGAGTCGTGTCCCCACTAGTGAGGTGAGTGTTGGGTGTATAGAATATAGAATGTAGTAAGAAGTGAGTGTGAGAGTCGTGTCCCACTAGTGAGATGAGTGTTGGGTGTATAGAATATAGAATGTAGTAAGAAGTGAGTGTGAGAGTCGTGTCCCTACTAGTGAGATGAGTGTTGGGTGTATAGAATATAGAATGTAGTAAGAAGTGAGTGTGAGAGTCGTGTCCCCACTAGTGAGATGAGTGTTGGGTGTATAGAATATAGAATGTAGTAAGAAGTGAGTGTGAGAGTCGTGTCCCCACTAGTGAGATGAGTGTTGGGTGTATAGAATATAGAATGTAGTAAGAAGTGAGTGTGAGAGTCGTGTCCCCACTAGTGAGATGAGTGTTGGGTGTATAGAATGTAGTAAGAAGTGAGTGTGAGAGTCGTGTCTCCACTAGTGAGACGAGTGTTGTGTGTATAGAATATAGAATGTAGTAAGAAGTGAGTGTGAGAGTCGTGTCCCTACTAGTGAGATGAGTGTTGGGTGTATAGAATATAGAATGTAGTAAGAAGTGAGTGTGAGAGTCGTGTCCCCACTAGTGAGATGAGTGTTGGGTGTATAGAATATAGAATGTAGTAAGAAGTGAGTGTGAGAGTCGTGTCCCTACTAGTGAGGTGAGTGTTGGGTGTACAGAATATAGAATGTAGTAAGAAGTGAGTGTAAGAGTCGTGTCCCCACTAGTGAGATGAGTGTTGGGTGTATAGAATATAGAATGTAGTAAGAAGTGAGTGTGAGAGTCGTGTCCCCACTAGTGAGATGAGTATTGGGTGTATAGAATATAGAATGTAGTAAGAAGTGAGTGTGAGAGTCGTGTCCCTACTAGTGAGGTGAGTGTTGGGTGTATAGAATATAGAATGTAGTAAGCAGTGAGTGTGAGAGTCGTGTCCCCACTAGTGAGATGAGTGTTGGATGTATAGAATATAGAATGTAGTAAGAAGTGAGTGTGTGAGAGTCGTGTCCCCACTAGTGAGATGAGTGTTGGGTGTATAGAATATAGAATGTAGTAAGAAGTGAGTGTGAGAGTCGTGTCCACACTAGTGATCATGAGATGAGTGTTGGGTGTATAGAATATAGAATGTAGTAAGAAGTGAGTGTGAGAGTCGTGTCCCCACTAGTGAGATGAGTGTTGGGTGGGTGTATAGAATATAGAATGTAGTAAGAAGTGAGTGTGAGAGTCGTGTCCCACTAGTGAGATGAGTGTTGGGTGTATAGAATATAGAATGTAGTAAGAAGTGAGTGTGAGAGTCGTGTCCCACTAGTGAGATGAGTGTTGGGTGTATAGAATATAGAATGTAGTAAGAAGTGAGTGTGAGAGTCGTGTCCCCACTAGTGAGATGAGTGTTGGGTGTATAGAATATAGAATGCAGTAAGAAGTGAGTGAGAGTCGTGTCCCCACTAGTGAGA
>JAUJYZ010001560.1:0-190000 GCA_033675265.1 Actinostola sp. cb2023 | reverse complement strand
ACGGACAGACATACCTATACAAGCGGTATTAAAAAATATCCATAGGGGGGGTTGCAACCCCCAGAACCCTCCCCCTGGATCCGCCCCTGGAGTTTTTGTTAGGGCCACAAGTTTATCAGTTACTTCTATACTGTCACGTGTTACCCTCTTTAAATAAAGTCTTACTTACTTACTTACTTACTTACAATACTAATAGACCTTATTAGTATTCTGTATCAGATACAGAATACTAATAATTAAGCTCTATAGGTATTCTGTATCGATCAAGAGGAACAATACATTATCCTAAAATCTAATTTAAAAAAATACTCGTTAGATTTTGTTCCGCAGTTTCTTTAATGTAACTCGTTTCCTCTATTGGAGCTTTGCACCTTCACAGTTTTAACTTACTTACTACTGAATGATACAATCATTGGATTTCTAGCTTTGTGCGGCAATACTTTCACAATCTCAAATAAATTATAACACTGAACTTTGAAAGACACGAGATTTCTTCAAATTAAGGACTTAGCACAGTTCTGGCTAAATATTGCGTTACTTGCTACATTATTATTTTCAAGAACCTCGAATTACAAGAAGGTAAAGTAATGTTAGTCGAACTAGAACTTCATACGGAATTTATGTGTCAAAAGACAAGTCAATAGACTCTTTCCTTGCTACCTTGTTTTTACGAGACATCTGCAAGTCTTCAAAAATTCTTACTCCATGACTTTGTGCTAGTTTGGGCACAGTCCCTCAACAACTGACTCTCTTGTGATGCGGCTTTTGGCAGTTTACGAAAATTGCCAGCCATCGTCTCAAATGCCCGTCTTAGCTCTATGACCTTCCTGTGAGAACTGTTCTTGATTTGATTGAAAAGAATCAAAACTCCGTTCGCATTTCATTCAAATTGAAGCCCCCTTTGAAAACCAAACAAAAGTGTAAAGGTATTCTAAATGAAAAAGCATTCATATTACATATTTGCTGTATTTGTTCTTTGTATATGACTCAATGAGCAATCAACTCTATTCAAAAACTACCAAGTATGAAAAGGAATAAAACATTTATTAAACAATGATCGATATCTTAGCCAAACTGCTTTCATTGTTCAGTGCGGTCAAGCAATCGGAATGAGAATTGAATGCTAAAAGAACAGTTATTATATTCTTTTCATCTCAATCAGATATTGACTACAATTCTGGTTGAAACGCCTACCTGGTTCAAACAATGATTAAACAATATCATAAGTAATTTACAATATTCGGTGACAATGTTGTATCTTATTTACAATCTCTCGCCTTCGGCTCGAGATTGTAAATAAGATACAACATTGCCACTCATATTGTAAATACTACATATGAAGATAAAAGACTGCTACTTCAATAAAACTCTTTCAAATGAAATATCTGACACGATGGAATGAATTCACCAGGGGTTTCTATAGATCTGCACTGCAAGCGCTTGTTCATTTGCTGTTCGTATACTGAAGGTATAAAAGTATGCCTCCGAAATGGTGCTTCAGATCGCCTATAAAAGCGCAGCCTGAGAATAGACAAAGTTACTGGAAGAGTGTACCCCTAAGTCTACAAGATATTCACAATATTCAGGCAAATGTGCAGGCACAACAAAGTACCTAGTAAGGAATGGTAATCGAGGGAGGACATATGCAGAGTTTGGACACCAATATCGTCTCTAATAGATTGGACGAGGCCAATATATTGGTGAATCTATTTAATAGGACAAAACGAAGAAAGGTTAGTAGAAAATACCGTGTTTGATTACGAGAAAAAACGTGCTGAGCAAGATTGCTATAGGACCCCGTAATTTAGGTCAGAGAACCCTGCGCATGCGTGTACTCGCAAATTGATTTCGTCTAACAGCAAGTAGACTGTGAACTCTTTTCCCTCCAGACTCAATCGAACGAGAGAAAAACAATTCTGGACGCGCGAGGATTGGGGAGAGTTTGGGATCTAAAAACTCATCTTCACTGAGTTTGGAGGGAAAAGGTGGGACTGTTCGCAGACTATGCAGCAAGCCATTATTACAGTTTGTTTTATAAACAAGACGGGATCCTTGTTTGACTAGTGACTGGCTGGATATATACTAGTACACTAGTATATAGCTTATTGCAATAGCTTATTGCACGCTCCTGCTTATTGTGATTTGTTTGCCTAAAAATGGGGGCCCCGGACCGCTGGTAATCCATGCTCATTTATTATGGCCGTCTTTATAATCGTGACTTAGTTGTTTATTTGAAAATGGATGTGTAACCAGGATTAAACATAATAATCAACTCCTGCATTAAAAACCACATAACGGTTGCCGATTATTAGCTAATTATCTTGCTTTAATAACTCCAGTTTTTATTCTAGTTCCACTTCACAAGCCGACCGACAGTTCTTCAGTGAAGTTGTCTCTCGTTGGCTTGAATTGGGAGGAATAGAAGGTGAACTTAACGAGCGTCCGTGAGCACTGGTGATAAGGTAAGACAACATGGCATAGACTGATGATGTGTTTGTTTTTCTCTTTTTCGATGATAAATAAATAGATAGTTGTGTCATTATGAACTTTATTTGGTACCGTAAAATAATCCATAAAAATATTTAAATATTTTATTCCTGTTTGTCTTTCAGTCAAGATGGAACTAAGCTGTATATGGTCGTTTGTGTTGGTGCTAGCGGCATTCAGTTCACCCAAAGGCAAGTGTATATAGTCACGTGACTACACTATACACTACACGTAGCCAATACCAAAACGAGCAGGGGACTGGGACCAAGTCCGTAAAACTAATTCAATAAGAAACTAGCCAAGTGGGCATCATTTTCTGAGAGAGCAGATCAAACTTAGCTAGTTTGGAAAGTTTGGTGAACTTCGGCTTAACTGATTGACGATGTCTATTTTCCCATACAAACTCTGTAAATTTTTGACGTTGTTCAGCCAAACCATACATTCACTGTAAAATTTTGGCTGAAAAACACAATTCCAAAAGTTTATAATTCCGACAGAATTCGCTCAAATCACATCACACTTTGCACAGATACTAATTTCAACATGCTGTTTCATGCCATAAACTAAACTTCGTAATTGCATTAATTCTAATAAACTCGTTCCCAGTCCCCTGCTCGTTTAAGTAATGGCTATTATTACTGAGTTAATAAGCGGCGATTTGATCCTAGCAACCAATCAAATTACTTGCAATTCGTCTACCAATAAACTTTTCTAAAGTTCGTCTAAGGTTTTCTTTTATGTTTAATACTCAGTAACTTAACAACGACAAAAGGAATTATTGGTTTGCTAATTTGCTAATTTGAAGAAAAAGAACTGTTTTCGATTAAATTAATTTCAAGCTGGGAAAATCTTAGGCACAACTTAAATAAACTAAACGAACATATTGATTCAACCCTATTGTTGCTGAATGGATAAAAAGTGATTTTTCTTTGTTGGATTTAAGAGATTAGATGATTAACGGTACTTCATAGCCGTAATGAGTTTTTCACAAATTAAAATTACAGATAGAGAAAACATAATTAACAACTAACACTTCCCCCGGGGGGAGGGATATTACTCTCAATATACCGCCGCTGAGACAGGGGGAGTTACTCTCAATATACCGCCGCTGAGACAGGGGGAGTTTTTCCGCCGCTGAGACACAGGGGGAGTTACTCTCATATACCGCCGCTGAGACAGGGGGAGTTACTCTCATATACCGCCGCTGAGACAGGGGGAGTTATTCTCAATATACCACCGCTGAGACAGGGGGAGTTACTCTCAATATACCGCCGCTGAGACAGGGGAGTTACTCTCAATATACCGCCGCTGAGACAGGGGGAGTTACTCTCAATATACCGCCGCTGAGACAGGGGGAGTTACTCTCAATATACCGCCGCTGAGACAGGGGGAGTTACTCTCAATATACCGCCGCTGAGACAGGGGGAGTTACTCTCAATATACCGCCGCTGAGACAGGGGGAGGGATTACTCTCAATATACCGCCGCTGAGACAGGGGGAGTTATTCTCAATATACCGCCGCTGAGACAGGGGGAGTTATCTCAATATACCGCCGCTGAGACAGGGGGAGTTACTCTCAATATACCGCCGCTGAGACAGGGGGAGTTACTCTCAATATACCGCCGCTGAGACAGGGGGAGTTACTCTCAATATACCGCCGCTGAGACAGGGGGAGTTACTCTCAATATGCCGCCGCTGAGACAGGGGGAGTTACTCTCAATATACCGCCGCTGAGACAGGGGGAGTTACTCTCAATATACCGCCGCTGAGACAGGGGGGGGGAGTTACTCTCAATATACCGCCGCTGAGACAGGGGGAGTTACTCTCAATATACCGCCGCTGAGACAGGGGGAGTTACTCTGCCGCTGAGACAGGGGGAGTTACTCTCAATATACCGCCGCTGAGACAGGGGGAGTTACTCTCAATATACCGCCTCTGAGACAGGGGGAGTTACTCTCAATATTCCGCCGCTGAGACAGGGGGAGTTACTCGCCGCTGCTAGTTTCCATGCTGAGATATTTCGGACCTTCAACTCAGTTTTCAAATAATTAGGAACAAATAGTAATATAGAACTCTCGTAGATCGATCTAGCACCAGCGCGCGCTAGTAGGTTTAAAAAATAGCATAGCATACGCATTACAACAAGATCGTTACACTGAAGAAGATCCGAGGAAGGATCGAAACGTTTGTAGCTTAATTAACAAATATATAAGCCAGAGACAACCAATTCTAATGTCATATAATGCATCCTGGCTGCAATTACAAGATTTTTAGTAATTGAAAACTTCGCATATATCCACGACTACAACGGTGTCTTCGGACCTCCCTCCAGACGAGCGACCAGATGCAAGAAGACTTTGAAGACATCGTTAATTATGACTCCCACAAGCTAAAGTGTTTACTGCCACCAAAACGAGACATATAAATACAATCTCAGAAGGAGCGACCCTTACCAACTTCCCCACCTTAGAACTGACAGGGCAAAGAACAATTCTAAGAAATGTTTACTGACACGATTAGTGCAAGTGTTGTGTCTGGTCGCTGTTCTAGAAATGGTAAATTCTGCGTGTGTTTTAGTATGAACACATATTTCGATTTAGAACCATTGTCCGTGGAACATAACCGTGAAGTGGTGGATTGGCTGCCCCATTTATTGTACAACTACTAACAAACAAGAACGTATGAATCCAAGAAACTGAATCGCTTTTGCTGTCATCCAACACACGTTATTTACAATATCTATTGTTTATACTTAAATCAGTACTTCAACTTTAATGCCATGCCACGCGATGCCACGCCCTTTAGCAACACAATATGATAAACGACATTGTCATAATGTACGTCAACGAAACACTGGCAGGGTCACGTGTATATTACCATTCACTTCCGGTTGAGACTTGCACGTGCATGCGTAAGATTTACTTCCGGTTGCAGAGAAGAGCGGGAATGAGCTTTAATACTAATATTGTATATATTTGGTTTTAGGTGTTCTATGTAAACGCACTCACCCTAAGGTAAGGACTATGGTGGAATACATCACATACCTTTGCACGCATCTCTCTCTTTTTTTTCCCTCTCTGGTCTTCCTGTACAGTTATTGACCGGGAGAGCCTGGGAATTCCCTAAGACTCAGATAGAGAAGATAACTCCTGACCAATCACAAACCTGCAAAACCCACCGACAATCCCCATGGGCCTGTTCCGTGACCATTTGCTTCACTGGATCCCGTATGCTAGGTACATATTGCTGCGTTGTATGATGGGATATTTGATGTGATTCACTTTACAGACGATTCATCATTTGATGACTGAAAATGAGCTCAAGAGATTCTTCGGTGTCGAAAGTCATGATGAGGGTGGGTATAGCATTTATAATGGTCATGATGAGGGTGGGTATAACGTTAATAATGGTCATGATGAGGGTGGGTATAACGTTAATAATGGTCATGATGAGGGTGGGTATAACGTTAATAATGGTCATGATGAGGGTGGGTATAACGTTAATAATGGTCATGATGAGGGTGGGTATAACGTTAATAATGGTCATGATGAGGGTGGGTATAACGTTAATAATGGTCATGATGAGGGTGGGTATAACGTGGTCATGATGAGGGTGGGTATAACGTTAATAATGGTCATGATGAGGGTGGGGATAACGTTAATAATGGTCATGATGAGGGTGGGGATAACGTTTAATAATGGTCATGATGAGGGTGGGGATAACGTTAATAATGGTCATGATGAGGGTGGGGATAACGTTAATAATGGTCATGATGAGGGTGGGTATAACGTTAATAATGGTCATGATGAGGGTGGGTATAACGTTAATAATGGTCATGATGAGGGTGGGTATAGCATTTATAATGGTCATGATGAGGGTGGGTATAACGTTAATAATGGTCATGATGAGGGTGGGTATAACGTTAATAATGGTCATGATGAGGGTGGGGATAACGTTAATAATGGTCATGATGAGGGTGGGTATAACGTTAATAATGGTCATGATGAGGGTGGGTATAACGTTAATAATGGTCATGATGAGGGTGGGTATAACGTTAATAATGGTCATGATGAGGGTGGGTATAACGTTAATAATGGTCATGATGAGGGTGGGTATAACGTTAATAATGGTCATGATGAGGGTGGGTATAACGTTAATAATGGTCATGATGAGGGTGGGTATAACGTTAATAATGGTCATGATGAGGGTGGTATAACGTTAATAATAATGTCATGATGAGGTTGGGTATAACGTTAATCATCATGATGAGGGTGGGTATAACGTTAATAATGGTCATGATGAGGGTGGGTATAACGTTAATAATGGTCATGATGAGGGTGGGTATAACGTTAATAATGGTCATGATGAGGGTGGGTATAACGTAATAATGGTCATGATGAGGGTGGGTATAACGTTAATAATGGTCATGATGAGGGTGGGTATAGCGTTAATAATGGTCATGATGAGGGTGGGTGGGTTAATAACGTCATGATGAGGGTGGGGATGGTCATGATGAGGGTGGGTATAACGTTAATAATGGTCATGATGAGGGTGGGTATAACGTTAATAATGGTCATGATGAGGGTGGGTATAACGTTAATAATGGTCATGATGAGGGTGGGTATAACGTTAAATTCCCCCGACCACTCCCAAATTAACCGTTGTTACTTTATTCACAGTGCCGGAGTATGACGTCACTCATCCGTACCAGTCCACTCCAGAAGGCAAGTTTGTCTCTCATGACCTGCGCAATAACCATCGTATTATACGTAACGCAGACAGCTCTGATGAATACCACTTCTCACTCAAAGCCTTTGGTAAAACACTTCACTTGAATCTACGAGAGAATAAGGATTTGATTGCACCTGGCCTCGTGTTGGAGTCTTACGCTGACGGTAAAGTCAAAAGAACACCACTAGAACCCACTACTCACTATATTGGACGAGTGAGGGATTATCCTGAATCGACTGTTGCTATTAGCAACCATGGAGCTTTGGTAAGAATGCGCGCTCATTCGTAACCGTACGTGATTAACGTATTCACTTTTATGTGTTTACCGATGTGTTTACCCTCTTTAAATAAAGTCTTCATCATCACCATTCATATTATTATATTTTCAGTCGGGACTTATTCAGCTACAAGATAACGCCATGATTGTTCAACCTCTTCCTCATCGTTTAGCAAATAAATTGAGCAAAACGAAGCGTCGAGTCCCGCACCTGATTTACAAATACAACGTTAAGCGTTCTGTTGATTCTACGAAATGTGGGACAGGTAGGGTAACCACGCCTTATTTAGTGCGAAATTAAAGATGTGCTTTCTAAACGCCATCATGTTTGCTTGTTAACCAATCAGAGTACAGAATTAGTTTATTACTGTTTAACACATGTTGCAAGCTTAGCTTAAAGTGTTTATCTTAGAAAGAGAAGATCTCTTTTTTAAAAGAACTAATTCCTAAATTAGTATAGGAAATACCACAGTTCGAGAAGAATTAATGAAAAATACCACGCGTATTTGATGAAAGTGGCTGAATACCGTGCGCATCGTAACCAGCGTTACTTACCGTGGAAAGGGAAGTACCCGGACCGAGTAAGAGAAGCGACTGGGAACGAGTCTGGTATTTTTCATTAATTCTACGAGAACTAAGTGGTATTTCCTATTAATAACACACCTACAAAAATATGAGTTTCTTTATAAAGCAAAAAATATTCATAGTACGTAGCAAATCGCGCGTAACGCAATCAATTAATTAATTAATACCGTGCAATTAATTAATTGCACGGTATTAAGAAAAAATCCACAGTTAATCAGCCAATCAGAAACGAGTATTTTTTGTAGGTGTGTTATTAGCTGTTAAATTGTACATCAATTCATTCCCAGACACGGTCAAAAAGTCTACATACGAACGTCTTCTGGGCAAAAGACACAATGCTGACCTAAGTAGAATGCAGAAAAGAGAAGGTTCCGGGGAGTACCGCATTGAATACGCTATGATTGCTGACGAACAAGTAAAAGCCCTCCATGAAAATAGTGACAACGCTACAGCTGAGTATTTGTTACAACTAGCTAATATTGTGAGTAGTTGGTTTGCTTATTTATTCTATATTCTCTTAGTTTGTTTGTCTGTCTGTCATTCATTCATTCTCTCTCTGTGTTTGTTACAACTAGCTAATATTGTGAGTAGTTGGTTTGCTTATTTTTCTCTTAGTTTGTTTGTCTGTTTGTCTGTCTCTGTCTCTCTCTCTGTTTGTTTGTTTGTCTGTCTGTCTGTCTGTCTCTCTTAACTTTGTGTTTGTTTGTCTGTCTCTCTGTCTCTCTGTCCATCTGTTTGTCTATTTGTATGTTTACTTCATCAGTTAGCGCACTATATACACTGTAATATATAATGTTTTGGTTTGCTGAACAGATTAGCGGTCTGTTCCATGAAAACAGTATTGGAGATCGAAAAGTCGCCTTTGTCGTCACAAAACTGTTTATTTTGAAAATGACAGTATTGCATCAGCTTATCGAAAAGTCGCTTACTTTGTCGTCACACTCTACCACTCTACCTTACTTAGTTTCTATTTTGACTTAAACTGACGAGGTACTCTACACTCTACCTGCTTACTCTACCACTCTACCTTACTTACTCTACCACTCTACCTTACTTACTCTACCACTCTACCTTACTTAGTCTACCACTCTACCTTACTTACTCTACCACTCTACCTTACTTAGTCTACCACTACTTACTTAGTCTACCACTCTATACCTTACTTACTCTACCACTCTACTCTACCACTCTACTTTACTTACTCTACCACTCTACCTTACTTACTCTACCACTCTACTTACTCTACCACTCTACCTTACTCTACCACTCTACTTACTTACTCTACCACTTACTTACTCTACCACTCTACCTACTTACTCTACCACTCTACCTTACTCTACCTTACTTACTTACTCTACCACTCTACCTTACTTACTCTACCACTCTACCTTAGTCTACCACTCTACCTTACTCTACTCTACCTCTACCACTCTACCTTACTTACTCTACCACTCTACCTTACTTACTCTACCACTCTACCTTACTTACTCTACCACTCTACCTTACTTAGTCTACCACTCTACCTTACTCAGTCTACCACTCTACCTTACTTACTCTACCACTCTACCTTACTTAGTCTACCATTCTACCTTACTTAGTCTACCACTCTATACCTTACTTACTCTACCACTCTACCTTACTTAGTCTACCACTCTATCTTACTTACTCTACCACTCTACCTTACTTAGTCTACCACTCTACCTTACTTACTCTACCACTCTACCTTACTTAGTCTACCACTCTACCTTACTTAGTCTTTGGTTTTCAGTTTGGTGTTGCCGAAGATGTCGATGCTCCAACAAAGATGGGTGGTTTGATCAACTGGACGAACACGAACTATCCAGAACCAACTGATGGATCGAGCGATACGATACCAT
Organism: Actinostola sp. cb2023; assembly: GCA_033675265.1. Taxonomy (NCBI): domain Eukaryota; kingdom Metazoa; phylum Cnidaria; class Anthozoa; order Actiniaria; family Actinostolidae; genus Actinostola; species Actinostola sp. cb2023. The sequence continues at coordinate 180,043 of JAUJYZ010001560.1, read as the reverse complement.
TTGAATCCATATCACTCGTACACATGTAAGACAACAGTACTGTACTTTACTATTCGTGTGTACACCATCTTATTATATATCTGTGACGTAATTTTACCAAATTTGGTCATTTTTTAGGGCCGATATGAGACGTTAATGCCCTGTAGAAATCCGTAATGCCCTGTTCACAACTCAAAAAACTTAAAAAACAATATTCAGATAAAATTACGTCACAGTTATATAAACTGTTCGCAACTCGTAAAATATCAGCCCATAATACCCGCCAAAACATCTAATAAGCTGTAATTCTTCAACGTTGGCAAGAACGATCACTTAATTACCTTGGCAAACGTTCTCTGCCCTCTCCCACTCTCCCTCTCTCCCCCGATCGGGCCCTCCGAACGCCGTTATTTCTTGTTCTTCCTAAATGGCAATCAATATCTTCTCTGTTCAATTTATTCAACAGAGGTGGAAGTCTTATAGGTAAGAATATCTTGTCATCATGCATAGCACCATTACAACACAAATATCGACGCTATGAGACAAGGATAATACTTGCCACTTACCACATCCACATCCCTACACTTACCACATCCACATCCCTAGGCCTAATCCTACCACATCCACATCCACACACTTACCACATCCACATCAACATCCCTACACTTACCACATCCACATCACTACACTTTCCACATCCACATCCCTACACTTACCACATCCACATCCCTACACTTACCACATCTACATCCCTACACTTACCACATCCACATCCACATCCACATCCACATCCACATCCACATCCACATCCACATCCACATCCACATCCACATCCACATCCCTGCACTTCATCCACATCCACATCCCTGCACTTCATCCACATCCACATCCCTGCACTTCATCCACATCCACATCCCTGCACTTCATCCACATCCACATCCCTGCACTTCATCCACATCCACATCGCTGCACTTCATCCACATCCACATCGCTGCACTTCATCCACATCCACATCGCTGCACTTCATCCACATCCACATCCCTGCACTTCATCCACATCCACATCCCTGCACTTCATCCACATCCACATCCCTGCACTTCATCCACATCCACATCGCTGCACTTCATCCACATCCACATCCACATCGCTGCACTTCATCCACATCCACATCGCTGCACTTCATCCACATCCACATCCCTGCACTTCATCCACATACACATCCCTGCACTTCATCCACATCCACATCCACATCGCTGCACTTCATCCACATCCACATCCACATCGCTGCACTTCATCCACATCCACACATCGCTGCACTTCATCCACATCCACATCCACATCCACTTCATCCACATCCATATCGCTGCACTTCATCCACATCCACATCCACATCCCTGCACTTCATCCACATCCACATCCACATCATCTGCATCCCTTCACTTCATCCACATCCACATCCCTGCACTTCATCCCACATCCACATCCCTGCACTTCATCCACATCCACATCCCTGCACTTCATCCACATCCACATCCCTGCACTTCATCCACATCCACATCGCTGCACTTCATCCATCCACATCGCTGCACTTCATCCACATCCACATCGCTGCACTTCATCCACATCCACATCGCTGCACTTCATCCACATCCACATCCACTTCATCCACATCCACATCCACTCACTGCACTTCATCCACATCCACATCCCTGCACTTCATCCACATCCACATCCCTGCACTTCATCCACATCCACATCCCTGCACTTCATCCACATCCACATCCCTGCACTTCATCCACATCCACATCCCTGCACTTCATCCACATCCACATCCACATGCACTTCATCCACCACATCCACATCGCTGCACTTCATCCACATCCACATCGCTGCACTTCATCCACATCCACATCCACATCCCTGCACTTCATCCACATCCACATCGCTGCACTTCATCCACATCCACATCCCTGCACTTCATCCACATCCACATCCACTGCACTTCATCCTCATCGCTGCACTTCATCCACATCCACATCCACATCCACATCCCTGCACTTCATCCACATCCACATCGCTGCACTTCATCCACATCCACATCCACATCCCTGCACTTCATCCACATCCACATCCCTGCACTTCATCCACATCCACATCGCTGCACTTCATCCACATCCACATCGCTGCACTTCATCCACATCCACATCGCTGCACTTCATCCACATCCACATCGCTGCACTTCATCCACATCCACATCCACATCCCTGCACTTCATCCACATCCACATCGCTGCACTTCATCCACATCCACATCCCTGTACTTCATCCACATCCACATCGCTGCACTTCATCCACATCCACATCCACATCCCTGCACTTCATCCACATCCACATCGCTGCACTTCATCCACATCCACATCCACATCCACATCGCTGCACTTCATCCACATCCACATCCACATCCACATCCCTGCACTTCATCCACATCCACATCCCTGCACTTCATCCACATCCACATCGCTGCACTTCATCCACATCCACATCCACATATCCCTGCACTTGCCACATCCACATCCCTGTACTTACCACATCCACATCCACATCCACATCCACATCCACATCCACACACATTCATGTACTTACCACATCCACATTCAAACACTTACTTACTTCCATCTCACTTTAATCTAGAATCTGTGATATCGTTGTAGGTTTGGCATCGGTTGGTAATTTGTGTGTTTCACGATTTGCTCCTTCTCTCTCTGCTGATATTGGATTACAGACCGCCTTTAAGCTGTGCCATGAAGTCGCTCATAAGTAAGTTGTAATCTGGATGAATGACAATTGGTTATTACAATTGATTGATTCAGCGAGTCAGTGAGTGTGTACGAGTCTACAAGTGTGTACGAGTCTACGTAGAAATACATACCTCTTATTAACCGAGCGCGAGGTCCGTACGGGATCGAAGTTATGGACCGAGTTTTTTCGTATGGTCTTATGGCCCAAGTGCGTTGCGCGCGGGCCATAAAAAGTGGGGGAAAACGAGGATCCATAACTTCCCGTACGGACCGAGCAAGCGAAGTTAATAAGATATTTATTATATAGCTTTTCCTTACATTTCTGTTTTCAGCGGGCCGTACGGGAAGTTACGGCCCGCCAATTGACCAATAAGAGCGAGCGTACTATCTGTGCTATATAATAAGAGACGTTATTGCACAACTTGTAATCTTATAGTCCAAATACGAGTGCAAATATGACAGCGTATTAGAAAACGCTTTTGCGCTCGCTCTCTTTTTATATCAGTACAGAGAAAAATATGGTATTTTCATTAATTTTGTTGTTGTGCAATAAATAGAAGTTATTACACGGGTAGTTGGGTAATACGGCTGGACATTTTAACTCGTCTATTTGTATATTGACTCGCCTACGGCTCGTCAAAATACGACATGACTCGTAAAAATATCCAGCCGTATTACCCAACTACCTGTGTAATAACTTCTATTTATTTTTCAAATTGAACTAAATATATCGATCGACGACACTCGATCGAAATTGAGAGCGAAATGACCATATCCTCTCTGTAACCATCCAGGTTTACTTCCAATATGGAGAAGTTTGACTGTATCTGATTCTGTGTTCACAGCATGGGTATTCCACACGATGACGACTTCCCAGAATGTCTTAATGGCTACCTCATGTCTTCCACGGTGTCCGGGGGATCCAACTACTTTAGATGGTCCAACTGTAGCAAAGTTTTCATTCAAAAATACTTGAGGTTTGGTATTATATTAGTTCAGTCTGTCAGTTCATCAGTTAGTTAGTTTGCTCACTTGTTGATTACCTTTTTCAGTTCATCCATTCATTTGTTCATTCATTCATTTGTTCCTTCATTCGTTTGTTCATCCATTCATTTTTTCATCCATTCATTTGTTCATTCATTCATTTGTTCTTTCATTCATTTAATTTGTTCATATTATTTTTCGTTCGTTTTAAAAGTGGCCCATCATCGTCATGCCTGGGTAACACACCCACAGGCGATCGTCCAGTCTTGTCTTATGTAAAGCAAACCACTCTACCGGGTCTGCTAGTAGACGGTGATGGTCAGTGTAAATATCAGTATGGCTCAACTTTCTATCGCTGCACACAGCAATACGTAAGTAGCATTATTCTCTCTACTTGTACAATAATAGAAACAGATAATACGAACCCCATTTATATGTTTATTCATTCATTCATTTGTTCATTCATTCATTGATCCATTCATTAATTCATTAATTCATTTGTTCATCCATCCATTCATTCATTCATTCATTCATTTGTTCGTCCATCCATTCATTCATTCATTCATTCATTCATTTGTTCATCCATTCATTCATTCATTCATTCATTCATTTGTTCGTCCATCCATTCATTCATTCATTCATTCATTCATTTGTTCATCCATTCATTCATTCATTCATTCATTTGTTCATTTTTTTATTCATTCATTTTTTATTCATTTATTTGTTTATTCATCCATTCATTCGTCCGTTCATTCATTCATTGATCCATTCATTCGTTGTTTTTTATTCATGCATTTTTTATTCATTCATTTGTTTATTCATTCATTCATCAATTCATTCATTCATCAATTCATTCTTCCATTCATTCATTCATCCATTCATTCATTCTTCCATTCATTCATTCTTCCATTCATTCATTCATTCATTCATTCATTCATTCTTCCATTTATTCATTCATCCATTCATTCTTCCATTCGTTCATTCTTCCATTCATTCATTCTTCCATTCATTCATTCTTCCATTCATTCATTCATTCATTCATTCTTCCATTTATTCATTCATCCATTCATTCTTCCATTCGTTCATTCTTCCATTCATTCATTCTTCCATTCATTCATTCTTCCATTCATTCATTCATTCTTCCATTTATTCATTCATCAATTCATTCTTCCATTCATTCATTCTTCCATTCATTCTTCCATTCATTCATTCTTCCATTCGTTCAATATTCCATTCATTCATTCTTCCATTCATTCATTCTTCCATTCATTCTTCCATTCGTTCATTCTTCCATTCATTCATTCTTCCATTCATTCATTCTTCCATTCATTCATTCTTCCATTCATTCATTCTTCCATTCATTCATTCTTCCATTCGTTCATTCTTCCATTCGTTCATTCTTCCATTCTTCCATTCATTCATTCTTCCATTCATTCATTCTTCCATTCATTCTTCCATTCATTCATTCTTCCATTCATTCATTCATTCATTCATTCATTCATTCTTCCATTTATTCATTCATCAATTCAATCTTCCATTCATTCATTCATTCATCCATTTATTTATTTATTCATTCATTCATTCTTCCATTCATCCATTCATACTTCCATTTATTTATTTATTCATTCATTCATTCTTCCATTCATTCATTCATTCTTCCATTTATTCATTCATCCATTCAATCTTCCATTCATTCATCCATTCATTCTTCCATTCATTCATTCAACCATTCATTCTTTCTTTCTTTCTTTCTTTCATCCATTCACAGAGTAACTGTGCATCGTTATTCTGCTCTGAGAACGGCGTTGAATGCCATAGCTACAGTGCCCCACCCATGGATGGTACGGCGTGTGGTGTCAGACATGTAAGCAATTAAATCACCTTTAATTTGTCTTGATCACAAGTCAGTGCACCTCAACTAGCAGCAGTGGGTGGTCGCCTACACTGATTGTGATATGTACATGTGGTTACAATCTGTCAGCAAGACATGTTGAAAACACTGTGCCATATGTTGTACTTCCAGTGGTGTCTCCGTGGCGTGTGTGTTGACAATGGTTCACCAAGAATCGATGGTGGCTGGACCGCGTGGTCAAACATCTATTCTTCATGCAGTCAATCATGTAACGGTGGAGTGCAGTACAAAACAAGAACTTGTACCAACCCAACGTGAGTACAGATAGAACCACATCAGCTATAATTGTACCGTAATAAGATATATTATTATTATTATTATTATTATTATTATTATTGATTAATTGATTTGATTGATAGATTGATTGATTGATTGATTGATTAATTGATTTGATTGATTGATTGAATGATTGATTGCTGAATGCTGACACGTCACGGTGACTACTGATACGACACTATGTCAGTCACACGGAACACAACACAACCTGCATGCTACCAATCCCTATACACGATAACTTCATGTACACTGTCTGTCTGTCTGTCTGTCTGTCTGTCTGCCTGTCTGTCTGTCTGTCTGTCTGTCTGTCTGTCTGTTTCTTGATCGTAATAATAAACATTGGAACATTTTTTAGGCCGCAAAATGGTGGTAATTCATGCGAAGGCGCAGTTGAAGGACAAAGCGAACAGAAAGGACAGTTCAGAATCTGCAACCCAGAGGTATCTAATGACGTAATTAGAGCTAGAGGATTACCTTGAGGAGAGGAGAGGAGAGGAGAGGAGAGGAGAGGAGAGGAGAGGAGAGGAGAGGAGAGGAGAGGAGAGGAGAGGAGAGGAGAGGAGAGAGAGGAGAGGAGAGGAGAGGAGAGGAGAGGAGAGGAGAGGAGGAGAGGAGAGGAGGGAGAGGAGAGGAGAGGAGAGAGGGAGAGGAGAGGAGAGGAGAGAGAGAGAGAGAGAGAGGAGAGGAGAGGAGAGGAGAGGAGAGGAGAGGAGAGGAGAGAGGAATAATCCTGGCAATAATTGTAATTCCTCTCCAGGCGTGTCCAGCAAACACCCAGTCTTATCGTGATATTCAATGCAAAGCCAAAAACAGCCAATCCGTGGAGTACATCACGTCAGGTGAGCTCCTTGGGGAAGGTAGGGTGTGGAATATATACTGGGGCACTACTTGTATGACCAAATAAGTTCAATTTTTAATATGTTTGTCACCTGACTTAATTGCCTTCCACGTACGGAATCCTAACGAATTCTGGGAAACTACGGGTCGATAAGTGATTGATTGTCATAACTGTGATTGGGTTTCCTGTTCTTCATAGAAACGCCTTGTGATTTGAAATGTAAGCAGGACTCGTATGTTTATAATTATGGTACTGTTAACGATGGAACGAGATGCTCCAACGATCCCTTTGTTTTTGACGTTTGTGTCGACGGCAAATGTAGAGTAAGTATGATAACCTCTCAACCACATTTGATCAAACACTCTTTGAGTTTGACGGACACCTTTATCTGGTCCCTCGCTCAACCACTTGTTCCGGCGTGGGACGGGGACTTCAATGAGACTCCGGCGACCCCACTCTACATTACATTGTACCGGAGGGCCCACTCTACATTACATTGTACCGGAGGGCCCACTCTACATTACATTGTACCGGAGGGCCCACTCTACATTACATTGTACCGGCGACCCCACTCTACATTACATTGTACCGGCGACCCCACTCTACATTACATTGTACCGGAGGGCCCACTCTACATTACATTGTACCGGAGGGCCCACTCTACATTACATTGTACCGGAGGGCCCACTCTACATTACATTGTACCGGCGACCCCCACTCTACATTACATTGTACCGGCGACCCCACTCTACATTACATTGTACCGGAGGGCCCACTCTACATTACATTGTACCGGCGACCCCACTCTACATTACATTGTACCGGAGGGCCCACTCTACATTACATTGTACCGGAGGGCCCACTCTACATTACATTGTACCGGCGACCCCACTCTACATTACATTGTACCGGCGACCCCACTCTACATTACATTGTACCGGAGGGCCCACTCTACATTACATTGTACCGGAGGGCCCACTCTACATTACATTGTACCGGAGGGCCCACTCTACATTACATTGTACCGGCGACCCCACTCTACATTACATTGTACCGGCGCGACCCACACTCTACATTACATTGTACCGGAGGGCCCACTCTACATTACATTGTACCGGCGACCCCCCACTCTACATTACATTGTACCGGAGGGCCCACTCTACATTACATTGTACCGGAGGGCCCACTCTACATTACATTGTACCGGCGACCCCACTCTACATTACATTGTACCGGCGACCCCACTCTACATTACATTGTACCGGAGGGCCCACTCTACATTACATTGTACCGGAGACCCCACTCTACATTACATTGTACCGGAGGGCCCACTCTACATTACATTGTACCGGAGGGCCCACTCTACATTACATTGTACCGGAGGGCCCACTCTACATTACATTGTACCGGAGGGCCCACGCCACTGTTCGAATAAGAGTAGGACACGTAGTTCCCGATGTATGTGGCCTGACCTATGCTAGCTACAAAACTGTCCCCGATTAGTGGAGCACTTGTGCTCTGCTAGAAGACTTGACATTTAAATAAAGTTATTATTATTATTATTATACATGGATTTCTGATTCATTCTTGATTCATTTAAGGCTGTTGGATGTGATCACGTGCTAGATTCTACTGCCAAACTTGACCGCTGTGGCATATGTCAGGGACATGGTTCTACGTGTAAATATGTTCAGGGCACATACACAACGAACTACCAGGATCATTGGGGTGAGTAACATCTACCACTCGGGGGGCACATACACAAAGGAGCGGGATTGGAGTGAGTACCATCTACCACTCGGGGACACGTACACAAAGGACCACCGGGATTGGAGTGAGTACCATCTACCACTCGGGGTCACGTTCACAAAGGACCACCGGGATTGGAGTGAGTACCATCTACCACTCGGGGGCACATACATAAAGGACCATAGGGATTGGAGTAAGTACCATCTACCACTCGGGGACACATACACAAAGAAATGGTTACTACAATAGACTATAATGAAACGATGAAGAATCACTATAGAAACGAACGCAGGGAATTCTGACACCATATTGTAAGGAAGCGCTGAGCGGTAAGCGCGAGGAAATCTTTTAAATGAAGAAAATGAATTCTTTCTGAATGCAAGGTGTGGACTTATATCATGTTTATTGAATACAAGAGAAAGATAAACTACAATTTAATTGTGAGACTAACTGAAAATATACAACAACTGGATACGAACTGATATAACTACATGTACGATTGCTTAAACTCCCTTAGCAAACGCATCGTAAACTATATTCTCGAGTTCACTAAACAGATATTGAAAACTACAATATATCAAAACTAGACGAAATACTGAAACAAATACTAAACGGCATAGTAAACGAATCATATACTAAACAACGGGTACATACTAAAACGTGTATACAAAACGTGTATACAAAACAAAACGGGAATGAGCTAGCATTCTGTAGATAAAACAGTAATAAACTAAAGTTAAAATGTAACAGCTGAATCAAGATACTTAAGGATAATTACAATCAAACGATTCACTGTCTTTAAGATATGGAACATATAACAATTTGAACTAAAAACGATCCAACAGACCAGTTTAAACGTCTTTTAACACAGTCGATTAACTCTAAACTAAAGGTCAAACAATTATCTTACAAGTTAAAGTTATTATTGCAAACTAACCTGAGAACATGGCACAACACTCGCTGACCAGAGATTACAACTCCTCTGGGGAGCAACCCCAATGTTAACTCGGAAAACTAATGCATTAGAACGCTGTATTTATAATAGCTAGTGTCGTAACAACGTGCAACTATTCGATATGTTGACACCGGAAATGCGTCATGCATCCCACATAAAGAGTAACTAGCTTGTGTCCTAAACCGTGGATAAACCAATTAATAGTTGATCCCAACTCAAACTAAACTAGTTCAAAGTAATCCTAAAACTACTGTAGAAATTACTATATCTAACTTAACAGAATACATATGCCTAGTGGCAAGGTTGTGAAATAATGTTAGGTAATAAACGTGACAACACGCGTTAATCCGTTATCAGTAAATCAGATTAATGTGTAACGCAATGTACTAAAACACGTCTAAGGAAGTCGTTACGCAAAACGTTGCTAAATACTTACTAGATGACGTTGAATTAAATCCAAATTTCGTGGAAGTAAACTCTACATTACTTCTAACATAAAGAATTATACTTAAACTACTTAAAAACGATTTTCAAAGATGTGAACGAAGTGACACTGTCACATTAGTACCACTCGGGGGCACGTCACACAAAGGACCACCGGGATTGGAGTGAGTACCATCTACCACTCGGGGGTATATACACAAAGGACCATAGGGATTGGAGTAAGTACCATCTACCACTCGGGGGCACATACACAAAGGACCATAGGGATTGGAGTAAGTACCATCTACCACTCGGGGCACATACACAAAGGACCATAGGGATTGGAGTAAGTACCATCTACCACTCGGGGACACATACACAAAGGACCATAGGGATTGGAGTAAGTACCATCTACCACTCGGGGCACATACACAAAGGACCATAGGGATTGGAGTGAGTACCATCTACCACTTGGGGGCACATACACAAAGGACCGGCATAGGGATTGGAGTAAGTACCATCTACCACTCGGGGACACATACACAAAGGACCATAGGGATTGGAGTGAGTACCATCTACCACTCGGGGCACATACACAAAGGACCATAGGGATTGGAGTAAGTACCATCTACCACTCGGGGGCACATACACAAAGGACCACCGGAATTGGAGTAAGTACCATCTACCACTCGGGAACACATACACAAAGGACCATAGGGATTGGAGTAAGTACCATCTACCACTCGGGGGCACATACACAAAGGACCACCGGAAATGGAGTAAGTACCATCTACCACTCGGGGCACATACACAAAGGACCATAGGGATTGGAGTAAGTACCATCTACCACTCGGGGGCACATACACAAAGGACCACCGGAATTGGAGTAAGTACCATCTACCACTCGGGAACACATACACAAAGGACCATAGGGATTGGAGTAAGTACCATCTACCACTCGGAGGCATATACACAAAGGACCGGCATAGGGATTGGAGTAAGTACCATCTACCACTCGGGGGCACATACACAAAGGACCATAGGGATTGGAGTAAGTACCATCTACCACTCGGGAACACATACACAAAGGACCATAGGGATTGGAGTAAGTACCATCTACCACTCGGGGGCACATACACAAAGGACCATAGGGATTGGAGTAAGTACCATCTACCACTCGGGGGCACATACACAAAGGACCATAGGGATTGGAGTAAGTACCATCTACCACTCGGGGACACATACACAAAGGACCATAGGGATTGGAGTAAGTACCATCTACCACTCGGGGACACATACACAAAGGACCGGCATAGGGATTGGAGTAAGTACCATCTACCACTCGGGGGCACATACACAAAGGACCATAGGGATTGGAGTAAGTACCATCTACCACTCGGGGGCACATACAAAGGACCGGCATAGGGATTGGAGTAAGTACCATCTACCACTCGGGGGCACATACACAAAGGACCATAGGGATTGGAGTAAGTACCATCTACCACTCGGGGGCACATACACAAAGGATCATAGGGATTGGAGTAAGTACCATCTACCACTCGGGGGCACATACACAAAGGACCATAGGGATTGGAGTAAGTACCATCTACCACTCGGGGACACATACACAAAGGACCATAGGGATTGGAGTAAGTACCATCTACCACTCGGGGGCACATACACAAAGGACCATAGGGATTGGAGTAAGTACCATCTACCACTCGGGGACACATACACAAAGGACCATAGGGATTGGAGTGAGTACCATCTACCACTCGGGGGCACATACACAAAGGACCACCGGAATTGGAGTGAGTACCATCTACCACTCGGGGGCACATACACAAAGGACCATAGGGATTGGAGTAAGTACCATCTACCACTTGGGGACACATACACAAAGGACCATAGGGATTGGAGTAAGTACCATCTACCACTCGGGAACACATACACAAAGGATCATAGGGATTGGAGTGAGTACCATCTACCACTCGGGGGCACATACACAAAGGACCATAGGGATTGGAGTAAGTACCATCTACCACTCGGGGGCACATACACAAAGGACCACCGGGATTGGAGTGAGTACCATCTACCACTCGGGGACACATACACAAAGGACCGGCATAGGGATTGGAGTAAGTACCATCTACCACTCGGGGACACATACACAAAGGACCGGCATAGGGATTGGAGTGAGTACCATCTACCACTCGGGGGCACATACACAAAGGACCATAGGGATTGGAGTAAGTACCATCTACCACTCGGGGGCACATACACAAAGGACCGGCATAGGGATTGGAGTGAGTACCATCTACCACTCGGGGGCACATACACAAAGGACCATAGGGATTGGGAACACAAAGTATAGGGATTGGAGTAGTACCATCTACCACTCGGGGACACACACACAACACAAAGGACCGGCATAGGGATTGGAGTGAGTACCATCTACCACTTGCGGGCACATACACAAAGGACCATAGGGATTGGAGTAAGTACCATCTACCACTCGGGAACACATACACAAAGGACCATAGGGATTGGAGTGAGTACCATCTACCACTCGGGGGCACATACACAAAGGACCATAGGGATTGGAGTAAGTACCATCTACCACTCGGGGACACATACACAAAGGACCATAGGGATTGGAGTGAGTACCATCTACCACTCGGGGACACATACACAAAGGACCATAGGGATTGGAGTAAGTACCATCTACCACTCGGGGACACATACACAAAGGACCATAGGGATTGGAGTGAGTACCATCTACCACTCGGGGGCACATACACAAAGGACCATAGGGATTGGAGTAAGTACCATCTACCACTCGGGGACACATACACAAAGGACCATAGGGATTGGAGTGAGTACCATCTACCACTCGGGAACACATACACAAAGGACCGGCATAGGGATTGGAGTGAGTACCATCTACCACTCGGGAACACATACACAAAGGACCATAGGGATTGGAGTGAGTACCATCTACCACTCGGGAACACATACACAAAGGACCATAGGGATTGGAGTGAGTACCATCTACCACTTGGGGGCACACACACAAAAGGACCATAGGGATTGGAGTGAGTACCATCTACCACTCGGGGGCACATACACAAAGGACCATAGGGATTGGTAGTAAGTACTACCACTCGGGAACACACACACAAAGGACCATAGGGATTGGAGTGAGTACCATCTACCACTCGGGGGCACATACACAAAGGACCGGCATAGGGATTGGAGTAAGTACCATCTACCACTCGGGGACACATACACAAAGGACCGGCATAGGGATTGGAGTGAGTACCATCTACCACTCGGGGGCACATACACAAAAAGGACCATAGGGATTGGAGTAAGTACCATCTACCACTCGGGGGCACATACACAAAGGACCGGCATAGGGATTGGAGTAAGTACCATCTACCACTCGGGGACACATACACAAAGGACCATAGGGATTGGAGTAAGTACCATCTACCACTCGGGGGCACATACACAAAGGACCGGCATAGGGATTGGAGTGAGTACCATCTACCACTTGGGGGCACATACACAAAGGACCATAGGGATTGGAGTAAGTACCATCTACCACTCGGGGACACATACACAAAGGACCATAGGGATTGGAGTGAGTACCATCTACCACTCGGGAACACATACACAAAGGACCATAGGGATTGGAGTAAGTACCATCTACCACTCGGGGACACATACACAAAGGACCATAGGGATTGGAGTGAGTACCATCTACCACTCGGGGGCACATACACAAAGGACCATAGGGATTGGAGTGAGTACCATCTACCACTCGGGAACACATACACAAAGGACCATAGGGATTGGAGTAAGTACCATCTACCACTCGGGAACACATACACAAAGGACCACCGGGATTGGAGTGAGTACCATCTACCACTCGGGGACACATACACAAAGGACCATAGGGATTGGAGTAAGTACCATCTACCACTCGGGGGCACATACACAAAGGACCGGCATAGGGATTGGAGTGAGTACCATCTACCACTCGGGAACACATACACAAAGGACCATAGGGATTGGAGTAAGTACCATCTACCACTCGGGGGCACATACACAAAGGACCACCGGAATTGGAGTGAGTACCATCTACCACTCGGGGAAACATACACAAAGGACCATAGGGATTGGAGTGAGTACCATCTACCACTCGGGGACACATACACAAAGGACCATAGGGATTGGAGTAAGTACCATCTACCACTCGGGGGCACATACACAAAGGACCATAGGGATTGGAGTGAGTACCATCTACCACTCGGGAACACATACACAAAGGACCACCGGGATTGGAGTGAGTACCATCTACCACTCGGGGACACATACACAAAGGACCACCGGGATTGGAGTGAGTAGCATCTACCACTCGGGGACACATACACAAAGGACCGGCATAGGGATTGGAGTAAGTACCATCTACCACTCGGGGAAACATACACAAAGGACCATAGGGATTGGAGTGAGTACCATCTACCACTCGGGGGCACATACACAAAGGACCACCGGAATTGGAGTGAGTACCATCTACCACTCGGGGGCACATACACAAAGGACCATAGGGATTGGAGTAAGTACATCTACCACTCGGGGGCACATACACAAAGGACCACCGGGATTGGAGTGAGTACCATCTACCACTCGGGGGCACATACACAAAGGACCACCGGGATTGGAGTGAGTACCATCTACTACTCGGGGGCATATACACTAAGGACCACCGGGATTGGAGTGAGTACCATCTACCACTCGGGGATGGGGGAGGGGTGTCTTTGCAACGAGCATCCCCATCGCTATTCTAATGGGAGCTATTAATAATAATAATATCTTGATTTGAAGTGGTTCAGTAATGGTGTCCAATAACAAAACTAATTGTTGTCTTATTTCAAGGTCTTGATAAACCTGACAACATTTCAACTTTGCCTGTCGGTACAGCGAACGCTCATTACGAGAAAAAAGGGTTGACATGGAATCTGCTAGGTAAGTAGTGTATCCCCTGCTACATTGACGTCATGTTACCCATGGCAACCTGTAGTCTGTCATACTGTGACATGGAATCTGCTAGGTAAGTAGTATATCTCCTGCTACACTGACGTCATGTTACCCATGGCAACCTGTAGTCTGTCATATTGTGACATGGAATCTGCTAGGTAAGTAGTATATCCCCTGCTACATTGACGTCATGTTACCCATGGCAACCTGTTGTCTGTCATACTGTGACATGGAATCTGCTAGGTAAGTAGTATATCCCCTGCTACATTGACGTCATGTTACCCATGGCAACCTGTAGTCTGTCATACTGTGACATGGAATCTGCTAGGTAAGTAGTATATCTCCTGCTACACTGACGTCATGTTACCCATGGCAACCTGTAGTCTGTCATATTGTGACATGGAATCTGCTAGGTAAGTAGTATATCCCCTGCTACATTGACGTCATGTTACCCATGGCAACCTATAGTCTGTCATATTGTGACATGGAATCTGCTAGGTAAGTAGTATATCCCCTGCTACATTGACGTCATGTTACCCATGGCAACCTGTAGTCTGTCATACTGTGACATGGAATCTGCTAGGTAAGTAGTGTATCCCCTGCTACATTGACGTCATGTTACCCATGGCAACCTGTAGTCTGTCATACTGTGACATGGAATCTGCTAGGTAAGTAGTATATCTCCTGCTACACTGACGTCATGTTACCCATGGCAACCTGTAGTCTGTCATATTGTGACATGGAATCTGCTAGGTAAGTGTATCCCCTGCTCCATTGACGTCATGTTACCCATGGCAACCTATAGTCTGTCATACTGACATGGAATGTACTAGGTAAGTGTATCCCCTGCTCCATTGACGTCATGTTACCCATGGGAACGTGTAGCATTCCATACATTGTGTAGCAGATGCACATACTTTTGATTTCTACTCCTTTCATCATTTTATTCCCAGTAGAATTTTGTTTCTCTTTTCATCCCATTAGTTTCTTTGGCACTTTTGTTTCCCATTATTTTGTCTGATCCAATGGTGATACATATATAAACATGTATTTTTGTGGTACTAATGGACCGTTCATTGTTTACGGGAGGGGGGGCTGAAGGGGGTGGGGGGGGGGGGGGGGTGCTGAGTGAGAAATTCGAGGACATGAATTAGTAGAGGTAATCATACGGATTCGAGTTCAATTTGGATATAATTTGCAAATTACCTTTCAACTGCACTGCTCTTAGCCAATCAGAATCGAGAATTGTTTTCATGAATATTATTACATACGTAATGGTGTATTTTTGTCGCACTAATAGGACTAACCTACCCTAACGGAACGTATATGATTGAGCTTCCAACTTGGTCGACAACTATTTATAAGTCTGGAACTAAAATCGTCTACAACCACGACGAAAACCAATACAAAGACACATTAGACATAACAGGACCACCGACTACTCACGAACTTCTTGTCAAGGTAAAGGTTTAAAACACCTTGGTAGGTAGAGATAAGTGATTATACATGACCCAACGAAGAGATGCTGCACGGTTTCTCTCACTTGCAAAAACAGAATTAGATGACTAAATGAATATACATATATGAACCACCACAACATTAGGGAGCATTCATAATTGATCTATTGGGTGGGCAATGGGGGTGTAGAGGGGGGCAGCTATTAAGAATTAGATGACTAAATGAAACATATATGGACCACCACAACATTAGGGAGCATTCATAATTGATCTATTGGGTGGGCAATGGGGGTGTAGAGGGGGCAGCTATTTTCTCACATAACACCTAGAACTAGCGAAAATAAGGGAAGTCATCAAGAAATCGATAATTGTTAGAGGCTTTTGATAATTTGAAGAGTGATTTATTGGATCAGTCGGGCTGGGAAGGGCTCATGCTTTGGTATGAGGGCAATTGATTTATTGGTCAGTAAATATCAGGCCCGGGGAACCGGAGTTTTCGAGTCATGTTGCGAGTTTTCGGGCAGGAGTGTGCCGTGGACACCTCAAAACCCTGACCCAATTCCAGACCTAAAAATGCGTTTTTTTTTAAAAACTTCCTGGAAACTCCTCTCAGAAGGCAGGAAATGCTAATCCAGAGACCTATCACTCAATATTCCGTGGGACCATGTCCCAGCACCCCCTAGGAGCTCGCGCCTTCGCCCCGCTCGTCAGTATAATTTTACCCTTGCTACGCGCCCTGAAGTTACAAAATAATGTTTCGTCACTCAGTCAGTACTATTTATTCCTGATGTATTAATGTTATATAATGAATCAATCAAATTAGTGGAAATATTAAATAGCTCATGAAGCAAGAGAGTATCTAAATTGTTTTTTTTTCTGTTGCCGATGGATAGATTGAGGGGAGGCCATGATGTTTTCTATCAAGCCGAACCTCTGTAGTTTCGGAGGAGGGGGGGGGAGGGATGGGGATCACTGAAAACATGTTAGGTTGAAGTGAGTGGGCCACCCAAAATAATTGTTCAAAAGGTAAAATCCCAAAAGCCCCACTTATAGATAAATTATGCTCCCTTATACAACTACGAGATTACGTAACAATATGGGGCGTGGTCCTTAATAATGTTCCTTATTCTACAGTTTGTCTGGCTCTATGAAGCAAATCAGGGAATCGACTACCATTATTATCAACCATCGGACGTGGCCCAGGAAGCACCAGGGTATCAGTGGAAGACTTTAGACTGGTCTAGCTGTACCAAGTCATGTGCTGGAGGTATGTCATGTCTGTTAGATAGTGCGTGCTAAGGTTAGACTGGTCTAGCTGTACCAAGTCATGTGCTGGAGGTATGTCATGTCTGTTAGATAGTGCGTGCTAAGGTTAGACTGGTCTAGCTGTACCAAGTCATGTGCTGGAGGTATGTCATGTCTGTTAGATAGTACCTGCTAAGTTAGACTGGTCTACCTGTACCGAGTCTGTGCTGGAGGTATGTCATGTCTGTTGTATAGTGCGTGCTAAGGTTAGACTGTTTAGCTGTACCAAGTCATGTGCTGGCCGTCTCATGTCTGTTAGATAGTGCGTGCTAAGGTAGACTATCTATCTGTATAGGTGTGCTGGAGGTATGTCATGTCTCGTTAGATAGTGCGTTACTGTGGTCTAGCTGTACCAAGTATGTGCTGGATATGTCATGTCACTACTAGTTGCGTGCTAAGGTCGTCTAGCTGTACCATTCAGCTGAAAAACATGTGCCTAGTCAAAGGTTAGATGTAGCTGTACACGGCATGTGCCTGTCCCTTTTTATAACTGAGTACAAGGATGGCCGTCTATTAAAAATACTATATTCTTATAGGTGTTCAAACTCGTTCGGTTTACTGTGTTCGTACTGATGATAACACTACTGATGGTAATTCGTCGTGTAATTCAGCTGAAAAACCTGCCTATCAAAGAGCATGTAACACGGCAGCCTGTCCAGCTGAGTAAGTCGATAATATAATGCATTTATTCCTGTATTAACTCACTCACTCATTCATTCACTCATCTGTCTGTCTGTCTGTCTGTCTGTCTGTCTCTCTGTCTCTCTGTCTGTTTGTTTGTCTGTCTGTCTATCTGTCTATCTGTCTATCTGTCTATCTGTCTATCTGTCTATCTGTCTATCTGTCTATCTGTCTATCTGTCTATCTGTCTATCTGTCTATCTGTCTATCTGTCTATCTGTCTATCTGTCTATCTGTCTATCTGTCTATCTGTCGATCTGTCGATCTGTCGATCTGTCGATCTGTCGATCTGTCGATCTGTCGATCTGTCGATCTGTCGATCTGTCGATCTGTCGATCTGTCGATCTGTCTGTCGATCTGTCGATCTGTCGATCTGTCGATCTGTCGATCTGTCGATCTGTCGATCTGATCTGTCGATCTGTCGATCTGTCTGTCGATCTGTCGATCTGTCGATCTGTCGATCTGTCGATCTGTCGATCTGTCGATCTGTCGATCTGTCGATCTGTCGATCTGTCGATCTGTCGATCTGTCGATCTGTCGATCTGTCGATCTGTCGATCTGTCGATCTGTCGATCTGTCGATCTGTCGATCTGTCGATCTGTCGATCTGTCGATCTGTCGATCTGTCTGTCGATCTGTCGATCTGTCGATCTGTCTATCTATCTATCTATCTATCTATCTATCTGTCTATCTGTCTATCTGTCTATCTGTCTATCTGTCTATCTGTCTATCTGTCTATCTGTCTATCTGTCTATCTGTCTATCCGTCTATCCGTCTATCTGTCTATCTGTCTATCTGTCTATCTGTCTATCTGTCTATCTGTCTATCTGTCTATCTGTCTATCTGTCTATCTGTCTATCTGTCTATCTGTCTATCTGTCTATCTGTCTATCTGTCTATCTGTCTATCTGTCGACTATCTATCTGTCTGTCTGTCTGTCTATATGTCTGTCTGTCTATTTATTTATTTGTTAGATGGTACTTGTCGCCATGGTCGCAATGCTCTAAGACATGTGGAAATGGTTCGCAGTCAAGATCACTCACATGCAGGCGATTGATAAACTCATCGAACTACGAAACACTCATTGACAGCGCATGCGCAGCAGGATCCAAGCCAAGCGAGAACCATTTTAATCAGACCTGCGGAGAGGTAGCATGCGAACCCCAATGGAAACCGCAAAACTGGTCAGCGGTATGTATAGCGCCTCGTGAATCCACGCTTTGACAATGTCATGACGTAATTATCATCAATAACAGGACAGACAGACGGACACATTACAACTGGATGTCAATTTATTTGATACAATAGCAAAATGAAGAAAATGCAAACTTTTCAACTTTTTGTAAGAAAATAAGGAATAGAAATTGTGCGCGCGCATGTAGGCGTCATTTATCTGTCTGTCTGTCTGTTTATCTGTCTGTCCTCTTATAAAGATAACCAATCAGCACGTCATTTATTTGTCTGTCCTCTTATAAAGATAACCAATCAGCGCGTCATTTATCTGTCTGTTCTCTTATAAAGATAACCAATCAGCGCTCAACTAAGTTTCGAAGTCATTGTGAAATGGATTTGTTAGTCTAATCGATAATTTTCACGGCAGTGTTCAACGACTTGTGGTCAGGGTGTCTCTACAAGGCAGCTGATCTGTGTGCGTATCGATGAGACTGGTACCGAGAATACCGTTTCTACCGAGTTTTGTAACGCTCTACCTAAACCCTCCACGTCACAAAACTGTAACGAAGACAATCCCTGTGGACGTGAGTACTATCCAGTCTCTCTCTTTACATTCAGGAAGAGAAATGGGTATGAGGTGGGGTTTCTACTAGGTGGTAGTAATCTTGAATGAGATGCATTTGGGGTTCATTTTGATTGGTGTCATAGCATCCGAGGTGTTTCCCGCGCTCACGCGAATTCTACGTTACATCAATGGGACAATGCGCGCTCGTGCAATGACAATTGAAATACTAAATAAGCATCCCTACTAAACATACATTTCTTTGTAATTTACTAAATAATCTTGAATAATACTGTGATTGGGTATGGACATGTTTGACCTTGCAGCCCCAGAGAAGATTCAAATCGCGTGCTACAAAGCCTTTGCTCCAAACCCATTAGAAGAGATACTAGGAGACTTTACCAGCACTATTAACTGGGACCACACGGAGATTGTGGTGGGTCAGTGTGGTCAGCTTGCTTTCAGTAAAAGTTACAAGTACTTTGCTGTTGGGAATAACGGTATTTGCTACTCAGGACCAAACACCAACACCTTGTACTACACGCAGAACCCTGCATCAGCAAATGACTGTAGTAATGGTGTAGGGAGAATCAACTACATGTTTGTTTATACCTTCGGTGAGTGAAGTAGACTAGTAATGGTGTAGGGAGAATCAACTACATGTTTGTTTATACCTTCGGTGAGTGAAGTAGACTGTAGTAATGGTGTAGGGAGAATCAACTACATGTTTGTTTATACCTTCGGTGAGTGAAGTATTGCACAGGTTTTACGATGTAGTTTATTTCTTTGACATTAATTTTTTTTTTGTATTTGAATGTTCATTCCTTCTTCTTCTCTTGTTCATTCTTCTTCTCTTCGTTTTCCCTTTCAACCATCTATTCATGTGTTTGTTCGTTCGATGAGTTTTAATGAGTGGAGTGTAATTTAGGTCAAAATATATAATAATAATAATAATAATAATAATAATAATAATAATAATAATAATAATAATAATAATAATAATAATAATAATAATAATAATAATAATAATAATAATAATAATAATAATAATAATAATAATAATAATAATAATAATAATAATAATAATAATAATAATAATAATAATAATAATAATAATAATAATAATAATAATAATAATAATAATAATAATAATAATAATAATAATAATAATAATAATAATAATAATAATAATAATAATAATAATAATAATAATAATAATAATAATAATAAATAATAATAATAATAATAATAATAATAATAATAATAATAATAATAATAATAATAATAATAATAATAATAATAATAATAATAATAATAATAATAATAATAATAATAATAATAATAATAATAATAATAATAATAATAATAATAATAATAATAATAATAATAATAATAATAATAATAATAATAATAATAATAATAATAATAATAATAATAATAATAATAATAATAATAATAATAATAATAATAATAATAATAATAATAATAATAATAATAATAATAATAATAATAATAATAATAATAATAATAATAATAATAATAATAATAATAATAATAATAATAATAATAATAATAATAATAATAATAATAATAATAATAATAATAATAATAATAATAATAATAATAATAATAATAATAATAATAATAATAATAATAATAATAATAATAATAATAATAATAATAATAATAATAATAATAATAATAATAATAATAATAATAATAATAATAATAATAATAATAATAATAATAATAATAATAATAATAATAATAATAATAATAATAATAATAATAATAATAATAATAATAATAATAATAATAATAATAATAATAATAATAATAATAATAATAATAATAATAATAATAATAATAATAAATAATAATAATAATAATAATAATAATAATAATAATAATAATAATAATAATAATAATAATAATAATAATAATAATAATAATAATAATAATAATAATAATAATAATAATAATAATAATAATAATAATAATAATAATAATAATAATAATAATAATAATAATAATAATAATAATAATAATAATAATAATAATAATAATAATAATAATAATAATAATAATAATAATAATAATAATAATAATAATAATAATAATAATAATAATAATAATAATAAAAGATTATTAATTTATATAGCGCTGTTTTCCAAGGGTCCAAGAGCGCTTAGAGGGAATCTATGTAGAATAGCGCAACAT
The DNA here is from genome assembly GCA_033675265.1 of Actinostola sp. cb2023. NCBI lineage: Eukaryota > Metazoa > Cnidaria > Anthozoa > Actiniaria > Actinostolidae > Actinostola > Actinostola sp. cb2023. The sequence goes on along the minus strand of JAUJYZ010001560.1, from coordinate 157,689 downwards.
CAATATGTAGATTTACTAGTGATTTCAAATGTATATTCATTTGGTTCATTTGTTTTTACAGTTATTTCTCATTGATTCGCTTATTTAGTGCCACTCCCACCTCTAACGCCTCTCGGCTGTTTCCTCGACCAGCGAGACCGGGCTCTACCTGTACTATACGCATATATGCGCGAACAAATCAACTGGAATCTACCCAACAAAACCATCAATGAATGCGCCAACGTAGCACGTGACAAGTCTTATTCCTATTTTGGAATTCAATTCTACGGCGAATGCTGGTCAGCGGAAGACAGCATCGCAGCAGCGACATATAACAAGTACGGGGATGCCTCAAACTGCTGGAAAGGACTTGGAGCTAACTGGTCAAATATGGTGTACAAGCTTGGCACTCTGTAAAACCTTGTAAGTATGTCCACATTTCAAAATGCTTATTAATTACCGGGTATTTAAGCCCTGTCACGCAAGGAACATTGAAGCCTGTCACGCAAGGTGCATTTAGGCCTGTCACGCAAGGTGCACTTAAGCCTGTCACGCAAGGTGCATTTATAAGCCTGTCACGCAAGGTGCATTTAAGCCTGTCACGCAAGGTGCATCTAAGCATGTCACGCAAGGTGTATAGGGAATATTGGGTGGCCGAATGGTTATGCCTCTCGCCTCATACCGCTGAGGTGCCTGGTTCCACTCCTGGACCGGGCTTTTCATGGGAATTTAGTTTGTCAGTACTCTACCTTGCTTCGAGGGTTTTTCTCCGGTTGTCCTCCCTCAATAAAAACGAACTAGTGAGATATATGAGTGTTGGGTGTATAGAATATAGAATGTAGTAAGAAGTGAGTGTGAGAGTCGTGTCCCCAATTAGCAGTAATTAATATATTTCTATATTTGGGCATGCAACGTTTATTTTAGCTCGTCACACAATGTTATGAGGAACAGGTTGACTTTTACAGTCTACATTTAAATCGTACTAAAATAACGCCTTTTTCTCTCTTTTTTCAGTAATTACAGATTTTAACAATCAATCTTTAAAAGAATCATCGATAATTATTTTAATTTAACAACATGAAATGTAGTCATGGGAATTACGTCATACAACAATAACACAGGCTTTGGATTAAAACAGAAATAAAGAGAACTTCAATCCTGGCAGTTTGGTTGTTTTGATTTGAACACTAAATAAGTCAGTCAGTCAGTCAGTCAGTCAGTCAGTCAGTCAGTCAGTCAGTCAGTCAGTCAGTCAGTCAGTCGGTCAGTCAGTCGGTCGGTCGGTCAGTCAGTCAGTCAGTCAGTCAGTCAGTCAGTCAGTCAGTCAGTCAGTCGGTCAGTCAGTCAGTCAGTCAGTCAGTCAGTCAGTCGGTCAATCAGTCGGTCAGTCAGTCAGTCAGTCAGTCAGTCAGTCAGTCAGTCAGTCAGTCAGTCGGTCAGTCAGTCCGAGTCAGTCAGTCAGTCAGTCAGTCAGTCAGTCCGAGTCAGTCAGTCCGAGTCAGTCAGTTCGAGTCAGTCAGTCAGTCAGTCGGTCAGTCAGTCCGAGTCAGTCAGTCCGAGTCAGTCAGTCCGAGTCATTCAGTCAGTCAGTCAGTTACTCAGCCATGAACACGCAAAGCCCAGTGGGATCCATACCTCTTTCGTTGATTACTTGTTTTTTTTTCATTCAATGTCTGTCTTATCTCGATCTAAAGTAGACGATATGTTGATATCATCACAGTTGTTAATGAAGTCGGTGTACGATCTAATCTTACCACATGTAGAACAATAGAACACACAAACCAGCTCTGAGAACTTTCACATGCATGGCACGCTCTCGTTAAACGAATCTATAGACAGTTGTGGAGATACAGACATGCCACATGGAGGGGGATGTTGTGGCTCGCGGTATCGCGGTATCCGTCGATGTTTTGTGCGGTATTACGGTATTTTATATATTTCGAGATGCGGTATTGCGGTATCGTCCTGGTCTGCGGTATTTGGCGATTTGGGGCTACGGTATACGGTGAAATTCAAATTTCTTAAGGGTATTTCGGTATTCCGGTTGTTTCCAAAACAGTATTACTGTAGTTTCAAATTTCGATTTTTGATGCGGTATTGCGGTATCAGTTACCCCCCAATGTCCCCCTCCACATGGTTTGCATCATGCTATGGTACCCACATCCCACTGATCCTTCCTTTCTTTCGTTCATAGTTTTGTAAACTGATATTTTATTGCCATTAGAGTTCACTCAACAAAATAACTCGATTCTGATTGGATGAAAGCAGTACAATTATCTCTGCACAGTACCAATTATGTTGCTATGGCAACAACGCGTACGCGCGGCAAAGCGCAGCGAGTTTTGTAACCAAAATGGCCGACAGTCGTTTTTCTATTTCAAACGAAATCGTGCTTCAGAAACTAAAAGTCTAACTCGGCCGAGGAACTCGACGAAATCCTCAGCGATTTGACTGCATTGGGAAGCACACCTTGATGGTTGGAATGGAAATGGTTTGATTTTTACCAAATAAAGTCCAACGTGCTCACGATGTCAGCGAGACCTGTGCTGTTTCGTTTTGTTGACTGAACTATTAATCAGTAAAAATCGTGCAAAACATCCCTCGTACCTAATTATTGCACTTGAGGTCGTGCGCTGATTTCCTATACTGTAATGACAGCGGCAAAAAACTTTAGCTGGAGGTGCAAAGGAGAAATTATCTATCTTTAGGGGGAAAGGGAGAGGGGGGAGAAAGGAAGGTTTTAAATTATACTGTCTACTTAGGCGAAGCACATTAAATATCAAATGAGTGTATAATCTACGTCCTGCTGAACAAAACTGATAAATTCCGTGCTGTTTAATGACACCGTACATTGAATCAGTTTCCTTTGTTTAATTATGGTTTATACAATCTCCATATGCATGGTATATTTAGGTCTGTTGTAGCTATATAATACCACTGTTAGTATCATTTCTACTGGACAATGGTAAAGCATCGTCATCAGGTAAGGTTCCTCGTTAATGTAAACTTGTAGCATACTATCGTTAACTATCACTGTAAATATCTACTCTTTATTGAAGTCTTGTGAAACTTGTCCGTAAGCATAACTGTATAGCGTAACGCTGCAGCAGTCTTCATGACTTCGCTGGGTTTTTTCTATCAGCTGTGATTTCAAGAGTTTTAGATCAATCTGATGTGAAATGACAAATGTTTCATTCTGTTTGCCACGACACGTTGCCATCTAAACCTTGAATCAAAAACGTTAGTTTTGTCGACTGTGTTCTCTTTCAGGCCAAGATGCAGCTATTGTTAGTTTGGGGGATCATTGTGTGTTCAGGTAAGACAAGATTTCTAATATGAAAAGTGGAGGGAAGGGAATGAATTTGAAGAGAAGAAATCAGTAGAATAGAATTATTTATAAAACGGGAATAATGTGGTTCATGTTAGATGATGATAGTGTTTGTTGAGGATTTCTTTAAAACATGTCTTGCTATTCATATATACTGGATATATGTCAATCTAGGCTTAGTTATAAAGTCATCCGAGGGAAAACCCAACACAGTCTACATGAAGGTAATTATCCTGTTATCGGTATAATCTTGCTTATTAATACTGAATACAGAGCTTTCGGATCAAAATGAACCTCTTAATTGCAGATCAAATCTCCATATATCACGGTACATTATGAACATTCATTACGTTAGTTTACACGGAGCGAGACGTCGTACTGTCTATACAACAATTGTACGTCCTGTTTCGTAACTCCTGTCCCGTAACTCCTATCCCGTAACTCCTGTCCCGTAACTCCTGTCCCGTAACTCCTATCCCGTAACTCCTGTCCCGTAACTCCTGTCCCGTAACTCCTATCCCGTAACTCCTGTCCCGTAACTCCTGTCCCGTAACTCCTGTCCCGTAACTCCTGTCCCGTAACTCCTGTCCCGTAACTCCTGTCCCGTAACAGGGTTTGCACCATTCTATGACAAAGAGGCAGCTCCAGATGTCGTTTGACGTCAACAGCCATGACGAGGGTAAGTATGACGTATAGACTTCAATCAAGGTTGACTATGCTTAAAACAGGTTTTGTCTTCACAGTACCGGAGTATGACGTCACTCATCCGTACCAGTCCACTCCAGAAGGCAAGTTTGTCTCTCATGACCTGCGCAGTAACCATCGTATTAGACGTAACACAGACAGCTCTGATGAACACCACTACTCACTCAAAGCCTTTGGTAAAACACTTCACTTGAATCTACGAGAGAATAAGGATTTGATTGCACCTGGCCTTGTGTTGGAGTCTTACGCTGACGGTATAGTCAAAAGAACACCACTAGAACCCAGTACTCACTATATTGGACGAGTGAGGGATCATCCTGAATCGACTGTTGCTATTAGCAACCATGGAGCTTTGGTAAGGACACTCAGTTATGAGACTGCACGGTGTTGAAGTGTAGGCCATCAAACTTTCGCGTTGTTTTTCAGTCTGGTAAAATTGTTGTCGATGACGAAACCTTCTACATTCGTCCTTTGCCACGAGAGTTTATGCCGACAGGCTCTCGTACGCCGCATTTTATCTACAAACAACCAAAGACCAATCAACACGATGACATGATGTCAGACGACACTGGTAAGACTTGAAGACACCATGACACCATTATTTACTAGAGGCTCAGGATGAGTTCCTTCGTTTCAGTATGGTTTCAACACCATTTATCCTTATCATTTATATCATACGATACACTATATATGATAGTAGAGGTAGCTAATCAGATGGGTTGTAGGCGTTTTGTCTCGCTAATTTAAAACTGAATCGAAGGCGTGGCAAGTTAAGAAGGCCGTATGGAATCATGGTTTATACAGTGACACCTTGTCAGTTCTATCATCCAAGATGGCCGATGTCACGTCACGTTCTTCGTACTTACAGAGAGTTCTTATTTTTCCAGTCTATCGTAATGACGCTGAGGAAGACATGACTAGAGCCGACGAAGTGGTTGTGTCAGACGGCAAGTACTACCTTGAGCTTGCCGTGGCGGTAGACGAAAAGGTCGCTGAGAAATACGGCAACCAAACAACAGACTTTCTGATGACAGTCTCTAATATTGTAAGTACGTCACGTGGTTTCTGATGACAGTCTCTAATATTGTAAGTACGTCACGTGGTCTCTAATATTGTAAGTACGTCACGTGGTCTCTAATATTGTAAGTACGTCACGTGGTTTCTGATGACAGTCTCTAATATTGTAAGTACGTCACGTGGTTTCTGATGACAGTCTCTAATATTGTAAGTACGTCACGTGGTCTCTAATATTGTAAGTACGTCACGTGGTCTCTAATATTGTAAGTACGTCACGTGGTTTCTGATGACAGTCTCTAATATTGTAAGTACGTCACGTGGTTTCTGATGACAGTCTCTAATATTGTAAGTACGTCACGTGGTTTCTGATGACAGTCTCTAATATTGTAAGTACGCCACGTCGCATCTTTACTGCTGAACATTTCGTCCCGTCGGCCCGCCACTGGGAATCACTGCAGCACGGAAAGTTGCACTACTGACTGGATTGATTGACGTTGAGTGGAAAGTTCTTCTCACTACAGTAAGAACGTAAACTAGTGCTTCGTGTTTTGATAGGTTGCTCAAGCCTTCCAAGACCCATCTATTGGCCAGACCAAAATCACATTAGTAGTGACACGATTGGTTATTATACCAGCTAAAGAGGTAAAGGGACTGATCCATACACTTGTTAAAATACTAAATAATGAAGCTAACGGTCGTTTTTTATTGCATAGCTCAATGCAACTAGCATTTCTACTGGAGCACAGCTGTCTGGGCTAGAACGGTGGATGAGACGCAATAATCCTGCTGCAGACAGCGACCCCAACCATTATGATATCGTAGCACTTATGAGGTACAACTATTAACGACAACACTAATGTAATCAGACAGCGACCCCAACCATTATGATATCGTAGCACTTATGAGGTACAACTATTAACGACAACACTAATGTAATCAGACAGCGACCCCAACCATTATGATATCGTAGCACTTATGAGGTACAACTATTAACGACAACACTAATGTAATCAGACAGCGACCCCAACCATTATGATATCGTAGCACTTATGAGGTACAACTATTAACGACAACACTAATGTCTCGTTGCTCATGTGTTTTTGTTTTTGTTTTGACAGAGGTGTGAGTGGTGGCGGTAGGTGATATTTTTCTTTGTCGATTTTACTCCGTTCTCATTACTCCTTAGTGCTGTTAGAGTAAGATCTCTAGCCAACCCCTAAAGGAACCCCCTCCCCCACACCGTCCATTCCCGGGAGTACATATAACCTGTATAGATATGAAGGGTTTTCGAGTCGCTGAATCCTTAGATAGATTCTTAAATACCGTTTTATGATATCTATGGATTTAAATGCGATCCAGTCCTTAGAAAGCCTAGTTACGTTAACTTCATTTCACGGTCAGGTCACCCTATCCTAGTAGCCTCCCTGCTAATTGTAATAATTGTAATACCCATAAATTACCCATAAATTACCCATAATGCACTAATGCCTGAACCAATTACCTTTGGGGGTAGGGCTGGCATCTATGAGTACAATATGCCGCAGAGTATCAGCCAATGTGTTCAGCGATAATGGACTCGAGTCATGGGCAGTTCTGGCGCACGAAATAGCTCACAAGTAAGATATCCATTGTGTAAGGTGTAGTGAGACATTCTTGTTGTTGTTGTTGTTATTGTCATTACCGTATTTACTCGTTTAAGTGCCTATTCCATTTTGGGGGTTTTGAATGCGGCGCTTATTCGGGGGCGGCGTTAACTCGAGGGCGGCGTTTATTAACAAATAATTAACATATTTATAAAGGATTTAATACGTCAGCCAAATGTTAACAAAATAAACGTGTTTAAATGTTCAAACTTCGATTAAGCGCCGCTTTGTGTGAATAAATGCGGCGCTTAAAGGCGAGGGCGGCGCTTATTAATAAGTTTGCTATCAGATGCGGCGCTTAATCGGGGGCGGCGCATAAACAAGTAAATACGGTATTATTATTATTATTATTATTATTATTATTATTATTATTATTATTATTATTATTATTATTATTATTATTATTATTATTATTATTATTATTATTATTATCACGCGAAGTGTACGTCATGGTTTATGAGTTCGTTTATTTTTAGCCTTGGTATTGGTCATGACAAAGACTACAACTGTCCTAATGGAGTGAATATAATGGCAACCGCAACGCCAAGTGGCACAGCGTCTAGAGAATGGTCACGATGTACCAAGGATAGGTTTGCTGTGTTGTTCGGGTAAGTAAATATATCATTATATTATGGAGTGAATATGGTGGCACAGCGTCTAGAGAATGGTCACGATGTACCAAGGAAAGGTTTGCTGTGTTGTTCGGGTAAGTAAATATATCATTATATTATGGAGTGAATATGGTGGCACAGCGTCTAGAGAATGGTCACGATGTACCAGGGAAAGGTTTGCTGTGTTGTTCAGGTAAGTAAATATATCATTATATTATGGAGTGAATATGGTGGCACAGCGTCTAGAGAAGACAGAGAATGGTCACGATGTACCAGGGAAAGGTTTGCTGTGTTGTTCAGGTAAGTAAATATATCATTATATTATGGAGTGAATATGGTAGGACATCGTCTAGAGAATGGTCACGATGTACCAAGGAAAGGTTTGCTGCGTTGTTCAGGTAAGTAAATATATCATTATATTATGGAGTGAATATGGTGGCACAGCGTCTAGAGAATGGTCACGATGTACCAGGGAAAGGTTTGCTGTGTTGTTCAGGTAAGTAAATATATCATTATATTATGGAGTGAATATGGTGGCACAGCGTCTAGAGAATGGTCACGATGTACCAGGGAAAGGTTTGCTGTGTTGTTCAGGTAAGTAAATATATCATTATATTATGGAGTGAATATGGTGGCACATCGTCTAGAGAATGGTCACGATGTACCAAGGAAAGGTTTGCTGCGTTGTTCAGGTAAGTAAATATATCATTATATTATGGAGTGAATATGGTGGCACAGCGTCTAGAGAATGGTCACGATGTACCAAGGAAAGGTTTGCTGTGTTGTTCAGGTAAGTAAATATATCATTATATTATGGAGTGAATATGGTGGCACAGCGTCTAGAGAATGGTCACGATGTACCAGGGAAAGGTTTGCTGTGTTGTTCAGGTAAGTAAATATATCATTATATTATGGAGTGAATATGGTGGCACAGCGTCTAGAGAATGGTCACGATGTACCAGGGAAAGGTTTGCTGTGTTGTTCAGGTAAGTAAATATATCATTATATTATGGAGTGAATATGCCGGGTAGGACATCGTCTAGAGAATGGTCACGATGTACCAAGGAAAGGTTTGCTGCGTTGTTCAGGTAAGTAAATATATCATTATATTATGGAGTGAATATGGTAGGACATGGAATGGTCACGATGTACCAAGGAAAGGTTTGCTGCGTTGTTCAGGTAAGTAAATATATCATTATATTATGGAGTGAATATGGTAGGACATCGTCTAGAGAATGGTCACGATGTACCAAGGAAAGGTTTGCTGCGTTGTTCAGGTAAGTAAATATATCATTATATTATGGAGTGAATATGGTGGCACAGCGTCTAGAGAATGGTCACGATGTACCAGGGAAAGGTTTGCTGTGTTGTTCAGGTAAGTAAATATATCATTATATTATGGAGTGAATATGGTGGCACAGCGTCTAGAGAATGGTCACGATGTACCAGGGAAAGGTTTGCTGTGTTGTTCAGGTAAGTAAATATATCATTATATTATGGAGTGAATATGGTATCGTTCACAATCATCATCGTTTTTATCATGATCCTTTTTTGCGTCTATTTCTGCTTTTTCTGAAAGATCACACTGCTTCCTTCATCGTTACTGATGTGTTTCTTCTCATGTTTTTATTATTTTATTTCAGTCAAAATAAATACACATGTTTAAAAGATGCTCCGCAAGCCCACCCACTACCGACTCTGTCATCAGCTCTTCAAGGAAAGCTACCAGGTGTTGTGTTTGATATAAAACGTCAATGTCAAATGCGCTATGGTCCTAACTCCATTCCCTGTTCAGGGATGAGGCAGGTAATACAATACAAAACCCATCCAATCCAATCCTATTCCATCATATCCCTTCCATCCCATCTTACCCCTTCCATTCCTATCACTTTCTATCCCATTTGTTTCCCTTTTCATCTAATTGCTTTCCGTCCCATTACCATTCCATTCTATGCTATATATATATATTCCATTCCTATCTCTTCCCATCCCTTCTTTCTTCATACAATACATTCTATTTTAATATGATTAGACTATGTAGTTTGATATTTCAGAGTCACTGTGGTTCATTGTACTGTGCTTCGAAGAGCGCACCACGCGTGTGTATAAGTAGCTTCGGTGCCATTCCTGATGGAACAAGATGTGGAGTCAGACATGTAAGGCCTCACACACCACACACCACACGCCACACGCCACACGCCACACGCCACACGCCACACACCACACACCGCACACCACACACCACACACCACACACCACACACCACACACCACACACCACACACCACACACCACACGCCACACGCCACACACAGCACACCACACACCGCACACCGCACACCGCACACCACACACCACACACCACACACCACACACCACACACACACACACACACACACACACACACACCACACACACACACACACACACACACACCACACACACACACCACACACCCACACACCACACACCACACACACACACACACACACACACACACACACACACACACCACACACACACACACCACACACCACACACCCACACACACACACACACACACACACACACACCACACACCACACACACACACCACACACACCCACACCGCACACCGCACACCGCACACCACGCGTGTGTATACACACCACACACCACACACACACACACACACCACACACACACACCACACACACACACCACACACCACACACCACACACACACACACACACACACACACACACACACCGCACACCGCACACCGCACACCGCACACCGCACACCGCACACCGCACACCGCACACACACACACACACACACACACACACACACACCACACACCGCACACGCACACACGCACACCGCACACGCACACCGCACACCGCACACGCACACCGCACACCGCACACCGCACACCGCACACCGCACACCGCACACCGCACACCGCACACCGCACACCGCACACCGCACACCACACACCACACACACACACACACACACACACCACACACCACACACCACACACCACACACCACACACCACACACCACACACCACACACCACACACCACACACCACACACCACACACCACACACCACACACCACACACCACACACCACACACCACACACCACACACCACACACCACACACCACACACCACACACACACACACACACACACCACACACACACACACACACACACACACACACACACCACACACCACACACCACACACCACACACCACACACCACACACCACACACACACACCACACACCACACACCACACACCACACACCACACACCACACACCACACACCACACACCACACACCACACACCACACACCACACACTAATCGACCATGTTGTATTTATAGTGGTGCATGAAAGCCAAATGTATCGATGATGGTTCTACCATAATGCATGGCGGGTGGAGTAGTTGGTCTGACGTCACTCCATGTTCAATGTCATGTGGTGGAGGGATCAAGTATAGAACAAGAACTTGTACCAACCCAGCGTGAGTACAGATATCAAAAATATTGCACGCACATAACATACGCAAATTGCATGACGATTCGTGCACACATAAGAAAAATATTTTTAGGATTAGTTTTTGGGTATTTATTTATTTTATTTATTTATTTAGTTGTTATGGGGAGAGAAGGGATTAGGTGGGTGGTATATAGGGTGGATGGATGGGATGGATCGATAGAAGGATGGGTGATTGGATGGGATGGATCGATAGAAGGATGGGTGATTGGATGGGATGGATCGATAGAAGAATGGGTGATTGGATGGGATGGATCGATAGAAGGATGGGTGATTGGATGGGATGGATCGATAGAAGGATGGATGATTGGATGGGATAGATCGATAGATGGATGGATGATTGGATGGGATGAATCGATAGAAGGATGGGTGATTGGATGGGATGGATCGATAGAAGGATGGGTGATTGGATGGGATGGATCGATAGAAGAATGGGTGATTGGATGGGATGGATCGATAGAAGGATGGGTGATTGGATGGGATGGATCGATAGAAGAATGGGTGGTTGGATGGGATGGATCGATAGAAGAATGGGTGGTAGGATGGATCGATCGATAGATGGATGGGTGAGTGGATGGGATAGATCGATATAAGGATGGGTTGATTGGATGAGATGGATCGATAGAAGGATGGGTGGTAGGATGGATAGATCGATAGATGGATGGGTGATTGGATGGGATGGATCGATAGAAGAATGGGTGGTAGGATGGATAGATCGATAGATGGATGGGTGATTGGATGGGATGGATCGATAGATGGATGGGATGGATCGATAGAAGGATGGGTGGTAGGATGGATAGATCGATAGATGGATGGGTGATTGGATGGAATGGATCGATAGATGGATGGGTGATGGGATGGGATGGATGGATAGATGGATGGGATGGATCGATAGAAGGATGGGTGGTAGGATGGATGGATCGATATAAGGATGGGTGATGGGATGGATGGATCGATAGATGGATGGGTGATGGATGGATGGATGGATGGGATGGATGGATGGAAGGATGGGTGGATGGATGGATGGATCGATGGATGGATGGATGGATGGATGGATGGATGGATGGATGGATGGATGGATGGATGGATGGATGGATGGATGGATGGATGGATGGATGGATGGATGGATGGATGGATGGATGGATGGATGGATGGATGGATGGATGGATGGATGGATGGATGGATGGATGGATGGATGGATGGATGGATGGATCGATAGAAGGGTGGGTGAACGGAGAGAGAGAGACAAATGAAGTGATAATTTTATTTTCATTGATCGTACTTTATGACAATACAGACCTAAAAACGGTGGAGACGATTGCAAAGGCATGAAGAAAGGAAACATTGAAGTCTGCAACCTTAAGGTAACTGTCTATTTCCACATCAACATCTTGTCTTAAACTTAACCTGCATGTTTTACTTGTCCTACAGAAATGTGCACCTGATGCACCATCCTACCGAGATTATCAATGCCAAAAGGAAAAAGGAAAGGACTTTTTGGCCATACAATTGAAGAAACGTAAGAACCTTAACGAGTATAACTATATCATCTACCTATCTAATGTATTGATATAACTATATCATCTACCTATATCTAATGTATTGATATAACTATATCATCTACCAATCTAATGTATTGATATAACTATATCATCTACCTATCTAATGTATTGATATAACTATATCATCTACCTAGCTATCGATCTAATGTATTGATACACTAACATGTTGATTTGATTCAGGATCATGCTATCTTTGGTGTCGTCTTAAGGGCAAAAATGTGGCTCATGGCTCCGGAACTGTCAAAGATGGAACCCGATGCGATATCGATAAAACAGTACTTGATATCTGTATGGAAGGACAGTGTTTGGTGAGAATTCTTCATAAACAAGACATTACACAGAAACACAGACAGAGTGAATAAACCAGGGATAAAATCAGCGTCTTTGAGCTAATTTGAACTCCTGCACGCCACTGTAGTTGTCTCGGTAGCTCAGTGGGTCAGTAGAGAATCTGTCATGAATTCGAGGTGTCGTGGGTTCGAATTCCGCTCGAGGCGTCTGATTTTTCCGAACATTTGTTCTGTCTATGCTCATCATAGTTTCTTTATCAAGTAATTTGGATGGATGGTTGGATGGCTCTGATATCAGTTATTCTGATTTAATGTGACTGCGCGATGCAGTTAAGCCATTAATGGACTTTACTAATATGACTACTGTGACTGCATGATGCGGTTCGTACGTCATTACAGAAGTAATTCCCATGCAGTTCCGTGAGGCCTGGGAGCAAATATTCGGTTAAAATCAGCGTCTTAGAGCTAATTTAAACTCCACGCCACTGTAGTTGCCTCGGTAGCTCAGTGGGGGTAGAGCACCTGTCATGAAATCGGGGTGTCGTGGGTTCGAATTCTGCTCGAGGTGTCTGATTTTTTCCGAACATTTGTTCTGTCTATACTCATCATAGTTTCTTTATCAAGTAAATAATATAACATAATATCAATACGAGCATCTTACTAGTAGGTCAGTTCCCATTCAGAAACGAGCGCATTCAGGTAGGTACGCATTTACGTAAGTAGGCTGCCATTATATTCAGATAGGTGCACATTCAGGTAGGTACGCATTTACGTAAGTACGCTGTCATTATATTCAGATAGGTGCACATTCAGGTAGGTACGCATTTACGTAAGTAGGCTCCCATTATATTCAGATAGGTGCACATTCAGGTAGGTACGCATTTACGTAAGTAGGCTGCCATTATATTCAGATAGGTGCACATTCAGGTAGGTACGTATTTACGTAAGTATGCTCCCATTATATTCAGATAGGTGCACAGACATTTCATAGCATGTCTTGATCTATTCAATCTTGCACCAATAATACCTTGCTTCCTTTATAAAGGCTGTTGGATGTGATCTCAAAGTCGGTTCTAATGCTAAACGTGATCGTTGTCGTATTTGTAATGGCAATGGTGCATCTTGTCAACTCGTCAGTGGATCATACACCAAGGATTATCGTGTAAAAGGTAGAGCTATTAGTAACCATTCGTCGCTTATATCACCAACAACTATAGTCTTATCATCCTGTTTATTCCTACTGTAGGAATTGCTGATACTGTTGTAGTCTTGCCGATTGGAGCAGTTAACATTACCGCCAAAGAACGAGAGAAAACTTGGAATATAATCGGTGAGTCAGCACCAGTAACGTGATTAGAATCATACCGTAACCCTACCATACCTGTACCATACCTGTACCGTAACCTTACCATACCTGTACCGTAACCCTACCATACCTGTACCGTAACCCTACCATACCTGTACCGTAACCCTACCATACCTGTACCGTAACCCTACCATACCTGTACCGTAACCCTACCATACCTGTACCGTAACCCTACCATACCTGTACCGTAACCCTACCATACCTGTACCGTAACCCTACCATACCTGTACCGTAACCCTACCATACCTGTACCGTAACCCTACCATACCTGTACCGTAACCCTACCATACCTGTACCGTAACCCTACCATACCTGTACCGTAACCCTACCATACCTGTACCGTAACCCTACCATACCTGTACCGTAACCCTACCATACCTGTACCGTAACCCTACCATACCTGTACCGTAACCCTACCATACCTGTACCGTAACCCTACCATACCTGTACCGTAACCCTACCATACCTGTACCGTAACCCTACCATACCTGTACCGTAACCCTACCATACCTGTACCGTAACCCTACCATACCTGTACCGTAACCCTACCATACCTGTACCGTAACCCTACCATACCTGTACCGTAACCCTACCATACCTGTACCGTAACCCTACCATACCTGTACCGTAACCCTACCATACCTGTACCGTAACCCTACCATACCTGTACCGTAACCCTACCATACCTGTACCGTAACCCTACCATACCTGTACCGTAACCCTACCATACCTGTACCGTAACCCTACCATACCTGTACCGTAACCCTACCATACCTGTACCGTAACCCTACCATACCTGTACCGTAACCCTACCATACCTGTACCGTAACCCTACCATACCTGTACTGTAACCCTACCATACCTGTACCGTACCCCTACCATACCTGTACCATACCCCTACCATACCTGTACTGTAACCGTACCATACCTGTACCGTAACCCTACCATACCTGTACTGTAACCGTACCATACCTGTACCGTACCCCTACCATACCTGTACCGTAACCCTACCATACCTGTACCGTAACCCTACCATACCTCTACCGTAACCCTACCATACCTGTACCGTACCCCTACCATACCTGTACTGTAACCGTACCATACCTGTTCCGTTCTGTACATTATATGTATATTTTCCTTATCCTGTTGCCATGAACGGTATCCGTAACGAACACGTGGAATATATCGTACGAAGACATTTGATATGATCTGAGTCGTACAATACAATACAATACAATACTTTATTGAACACTCGCCATGGGTGCTTTTCAGTGACAATTACAAGAATAAGTAATAAAATATGTACAATTGGTAATAGTTGTAATAATAACAATATATCAGCTACTTTGGATAATACATGCATTACAGAATAATGTGCTTCTTAGCTGTTGCTCGCATGGATGGTTCGTTGTTGTACAAAGTGCCTTATGTTTCAATTACTGTGTATGCTGCTGGCACTAAGATAATCGCGGGACAAACAGGAGGCAAAACCATGGATCTTGTGTACATACCTGGACCACTTACAGAACAGCTCAAGATTGTGGTAAGAATTAGAAACAGTAATGACGATAAGTTATATGGTGATATGATGAAACTAACTACATTACTAGTAATGACAATGATTGCTAATCATGATGATAATGATGACGATACTTTAACAATAACTTCACAGTACATCTCTAAATATGGAAGAAACAAAGGCATCGATTATGAATTCTACAAACAAATTGAGGGAGCCACTTCGGCACCGTCCAAGGTACCGCCCTACGCTACAACTCAGGCACCGTCCAAGGTACCGCCCTACGCTACGACTCAGGCACCGTCCAAGGTACCGCCCTACGCTACGACTCAGGCACCGTCCAAGGTACCGCCCTACGCTACGACTCAGGCACCGTCCAAGGTACCGCCCTACGCTACGACTCAGGCACCGTCCAAGGTACCGCCCTACGCCACAACTCAGGCACCGTCCAAGGTACCTCCTTGCACAACGACTGAAGCACGTACACCTTCTCCAAGACCAACTAAACCTCAGTTCAAATGGTTGATAGGAAAGTGGAGTGAATGCTCCCTGACATGCGCAGTAGGTAAGATCGTATTGAAAATCAAAACGAGATAAAACAAACGAAATCGTCATTCGATTCTAGATTAATTCGAGTAGTGAAGTGACGAGAATTAGCCAGGGAAAACAGACTTCAGTTTCAGCTAGCGGAAAGTGAGCTTCGTATTCTTGCTACCGTTTCTTCTAGGTCACTAGCCTGCCTACAAAAGGGAGCTTCAGATTCGACTACGAGTACGACTACGAGTACGAGTTTTGAGCGCGCGCGCTAACTTGTTGTCGTAATATAAATCGTGCTCGCGCAAATTCAAAATTTAGATTCAAAAACAAACAAACGAAATTTTATCGCTTCCGCTTTTGCTTCAAACTTTAGCAAAAATAACACTGATCTTTAATTATTTCTTATCACAACAAGAAGAACAATCATTAAAGAAGATGTTATTGAGTGTTCTAGATTTAAAAGACCGAAATATTTAGTCAAAATGTCTCACTCAAAACTCGTACTCTAGACAACGAGTTTTGCAAGAAATCTCGTCGTAGTCAAAACGACGACAACGAGTTTTTTCACGCTGGCGTGACAATGTCACGGTTTTACGCATGCGCACTAATCGTAACGGCGAAAACTCGTACTCGTAGTCGTACTCGTAGTCGAATCTGAAGCTCCCTAAAGAGAGCCTGAAGGCAGGCTACTAGGTCACGTATTGTTCCGTCATTGATAGTTGTTTTTATCATCAGGTACCAAATCCCGCGCGGTTCAATGTGTTCGCTGTGATGACAAAACTACAGTTGGTGACGTATGGTGTCCTGACAGTAAACCAGCCAATCACATGAACTGTAACACAAGGAAGTGTCCACCCGAGTAAGCAACCCCTCCCCTGCAACTACTCACCAATAATAATAATAATAATAATAATAATAATAATAATAATAATAATAATAATAATAATAATAATAATAATAATAATAATAATAATAATAATAATAATAATAAACAATAATAACAATAATAATAATAGTTATAATAATTATTATTTTAATAGTAATAATATTTTTTAATAATAATAACAATAATAATAATAACTAACATGAAAACTTTATTTCTCGAAACAAATTACAAATAGATAAAAATAGATAAAATATCCTTATTTACAAAATTTGAAATGTTCACTTGATTCCACTTGACTAATGTTATTAAAACATAAACAATAAATATGAATAGTATAATATAAGCAATATATACTTGGACTCTTCAATAACAATAATAATAATAATAATAATAATAATAATAATAATAATAATAATAATAATAATAATAATAATAATAATAATAATAATAATAATAACAATAATAATAATAATAATAATAATAATAATATTATTATTTAATAGTAATAATATTTTTTAATAATAATAACAATAATAATAATAACTAACATGAAAACTTTATTTCTCGAAACAAATTACAAATAGATAAAAATAGATAAAATATCCTTATTTACAAAATTTGAAATGTTCACTTGATTCCACTTGACTAATGTTATTAAAACATAAACAATAAATATGAATAGTATAATATAAGCAATATATACTTGGACTCTTCATTCAATAACAATAATAATAATAATAATAATAATAATAATAATAATAATAATAATAATAATAATAATAATAATAATAATAATAATAATAATAATAAATAATAATAATAATAATAATAATAATAATAATAAATAATAATAATAATAATAATAATAATAATAATAATAATAATAAATAATAATAATAATAATAATAATAATAATAATAATAATAATAATAATAATAATAATAATAATAATAATAATAATAATAATAATAATAATAATAATAATAATAATAATAACTTATCCTCAAAAAAAATTACAAATAAGAGATAGAAAAATAGATAAAAATCCTTATTTACAATAATAATAGTAATAATAATAACAATAATAATAATAATAATAATAATAATAATAATAATAATAATAATAATAATAAATAATAATAATAATAATAAATAATAATAACAATAATAATAGTAATGATAATAATAATAATAATAATAATAATAATAATAATAATAATAATAATAATAATAATAATAATAATAATAATAATAATAATAATAATAATAATAATAATAATAATAATAATAATAATAATAATATAATAATAATATAATAATAATAATAATAATAATTGTTCCGGGGGAAACGACCCCGATTTACGACGAAAACGATCAGCACAAACTCAAAGCTTTAATCTGGTACAATCACGACGCGAAGCTTGTACACACTGACTTTTATCGCCGACCGCTGACTTCGTACGTGCTGACGTGCACGCTCGCTAATTAAAACTAGACAATATACAATAACAAATAAACGTTGTAGCTTTCAGTCTCCGTTTCGGCGTGAACAAATAATAATAATAATAATAATAATAATAATAATAATAATAATAATAATAATAATAATAATAATAATAATAATAATAATATAATAATAATAATAATAATAATAATAATAATAATAATAATAATAATAATAATAATAATAATAATAATAATAATAATAATAATAATAATAATAATAATAATAATAATAATAATAATAATAATAATAATAATAATAATAATAATAATAATAATAATAATAGTAATAATAGTAACGTGCTCTCATCTATAACTAGCATAGATTGCCATCGTCTGTGACCTGGAATGACCTGTCGCCAATGCTTATGATCATGATGATGGTGGTGGTAGCGGTGATGATGATGATGATATTAACGTTGCTCTCATCCCTAGACTCAACTAACTAGCATAGATTGACATCGTCGGTGACCTTTGACTGTAGTTGAAGTATTAGACGCGTATTCTAACTTGTGTCTATATTTAGATGGCATGTGACTAACTGGTTGACGTGTTCAAAGCCATGTGGTAAAGGCAGCCAATCACGTTCCGTCTCCTGTCGTCAGCAAATCAATTCAACGTATCACAAAACTGTTTCGTCGTTGAGGTGTGACGTCATTAATAAACCCAGTGACCTTGTTAGAGACTGTAACATGAGATCCTGTGTACCTGATTGGAAACCAACACCCTGGTCTGAGGTAAGTATGCTGACCCTCCCCTCCCCCACCAGTGTTCAACGGCTACCTGTAGTTTTGATTAATGTCCTATCTAATGCTTATTATTACTGACCCTCCCCTCCCCCACCAGTGTTCAACGGCTACCTGTAGTTTTGATTAATGTCCTATCTAATGCTTATTATTACTGACCCTCCCCTCCCCCACCAGTGTTCAACGGCTACCTGTAGTTTTGATTAATGTCCTATCTAATGCTTATTATTACTGAGCCTCCCCTCCCCCACCAGTGTTCAACGTCTACCTGTAGTTTTGATTAATGTCCTATCTAATGCTTATTATTACTGACCCTCCCCTCCCCCACCAGTGTTCAACGGCTACCTGTAGTTTTGATTAATGTCCTATCTAATGCTTATTATTACTGAGCCTCCCCTCCCCCCCCAGTGTTCAACTACTTGTGGCGAGGGCTTCAAGACACGAACACTTGAATGTTCACAAACAGACGGAGCTGGAAACGAAGTTGTGGTTGAAGACGAAAAGTGTCAACTGAATTCCAGCAAACTTCCAACTGAAGTGTCATGCAACCAAAACATTCCTTGTCTTGGTAAGTATTGACATAATACTGTCCCGTGGGGAGTGGGGAAAGTAGGGTACGGACTATTGGGTGCACATGAATTGGTTTCGTATTTGTTTTATGAATTGAATATTACACGATTTTCTCTCTCTTTTAATTCCAAGGTAAACCGCCTCTACAAACCCCCATCGCTTGCTTCAAGGCCACTAGAATAGTTGTTAACAATGCAGAAGTCCTTGGAGACTTGACTAGCGAGATGGATTGGGCCAACACCGAAGGCGTGGTTACGAAATGCAGACAGCTAACTTACGACAATGATTATACACACTTTGCCTTGGGGAACAACGGTGTATGCTACTCGGGGAAAGACTTTAACCATTATTACTTCAAGGGCAAACCAGCAAGTGGAAGAAACTGCCAAAATGGTGTTGGAAAAAGAAGGTTCATCTACGTTTATAGATTAGGTAACACTGCATCGTTTTAATACACCGACTATAATTCATTAAAAGATTCTCGTTCTAACAGAACCTTTACCCCAGTTTCAAGATGTTGGTTGCTACGTACCTAAGGCCTTCCCTTCACCTTACTATGCATCCTTCCGTGGCCAAATAAACTGGTGGAACATCGCCCTGACCGTCCAACAGTGTGCACATGTTGCATATGACATGGGGCGTACGTACTTTGGTGTTCGTTTCTACGGTGAGTGCTACTCTGGACCAGACAATGAAGTTGAGGATAAACTATCAAATCTTCGTTTCTCAAGTGACTGTTGGAATGGTGTCGGTGGAAGCTGGTCACATTACATCTATATTTTTGAAACGGTAAGTAACGTTACATTCGTTGTTTCGTTTCGTTTCGTTTCATTCATTGTTTCGTTTCATTCATTGTTTCGTTTCATTCATTGTTTCGTTTCATTCATTGTTTCGTTTCATTCGTTGTTTCGTTTCATTCATTGCTTCGATTCATTCATTGTTTCGTTTCATTCGTTGTTTCGTTTCATTCATTGTTTCGTTTCATTCATTGTTTCGCTTCATTCGTTGTTTCGTTTAATTCGTTGTTTCGTTTCATTCATTGCTTCGTTTCATTCGTTGTTTCGTTTCATTCATTGTTTCGTTTCATTCATTGTTTCGTTTCATTCGTTGTTTCGTTTCATTCATTGCTTCGATTCATTCATTGTTTCGTTTCATTCGTTGTTTCGTTTCATTCATTGTTTCGTTTCATTCATTGTTTCGCTTCATTCGTTGTTTCGTTTAATTCGTTGTTTCGTTTCATTCATTGCTTCGTTTCATTCGTTGTTTCGTTTCATTCGTTGTTTCGTTTCATTCATTGTTTCGTTTCATTCGTTGTTTCGTTTCATTCATTGCTTCGTTTCATTCATTGTTTCGTTTCATTCGTTGTTTCGTTTCATTTCATTGTTTCATTTCATTCATTGTTTCGTTTCATTCGTTGTTTCGTTTCATTCATTGTTTCATTTCATTCATTGTTTCGTTTCATTCGTTGTTTGGTTTCATTCGTTGTTTCGTTTCATTCATTGTTTCGTTTCATTCGTTGTTTCGTTTCATTCATTGTTTCGTTTCATTCGTTGTTTTGTTTCATTCATTGCTTCGTTTCATTCATTGTTTCGTTTCTTTCGTTGTTTCGTTTCATTCATTGTTTCATTCATTGTTTCGTTTCATTCTTGTTTCGTTTCATTCGTTGTTTCGTTTCATTCGTTGTTTCGTTTCATTCGTTGTTTCGTTTCATTCGTTGTTTCGTTTCATTCGTTGTTTCGTTTCATTCGTGTTTCGTTTCATTCGTTGTTTCGTTTCATTCGTTGTTTCGTTTCATTCATTGTTTCGTTTCATTCGTTGTTTCGTTTCATTCGTTGTTTCGTTTCATTCATTGTTTCGTTTCATTCGCTGTTTCGTTTCATTCATTGTTTCGTTTCATTTCTTGTTTTGTTTCATTCATTGCTTCGTTTCATTCATTGTTTCGTTTCATTCGTTGTTTCGTTTCATTCATTGTTTCGTTTCATTCATTGTTTCGTTTCATTCGTTGTTTCGCTTCATTCATTGTTTCGTTTCATTCATTGTTTCATTTCATTCATTGTTTCGTTTCATTCGTTGTTTGGTTTCATTCGTTGTTTTTTCATTCGTTGTTTCGTTTCATTCATTGTTTCGTTTCATTCGTTGTTTCGTTTCATTCATTGTTTCGTTTCATTCGTTGTTTTGTTTTCATTCATTGCTTCGTTTCATTCATTGTTTCGTTTCATTCGTTGTTTCGTTTCATTCGTTGTTTCGTTTCATTCATT
The DNA here is from genome assembly GCA_033675265.1 of Actinostola sp. cb2023. Lineage (NCBI taxonomy): Eukaryota > Metazoa > Cnidaria > Anthozoa > Actiniaria > Actinostolidae > Actinostola > Actinostola sp. cb2023. Next base: position 135,618 of record JAUJYZ010001560.1, on the reverse strand, counting down.
GTTTCATTTCATTCATTGTTTCGTTTCATTCGTTGTTTCGTTTCATTCATTATTTCATTCATTGTTTCGTTTTCATTCGTTGTTTGGTTTCATTCGTTGTTTCGTTTCATTCATTGTTTCGTTTCATTTCGTTGTTTCGTTTCATTCATTGTTTCGTTTCATTCATTTTTCATTACATTTTTTTCATTCATTGTTTCGTTTCATTCATTGTTTCGTTTCATTGTTTCGTTTCATTCATTGTTTCGTTTCATTCATTGTTTCGTTTCATTCATTGTTTCGTTTCATTCGTTGTTTCGTTTCATTCGTTGTTTCGTTTCATTCGTTGTTTCGTTTCATTCGTTGTTTCGTTTCATTCGTTGTTTCGTTTCATTCGTTGTTTCGTTTCATTCGTTGTTTCGTTTCATTCATTGTTTTCGTTTCATTCATTGTTTCGTTTCATTCGTTGTTTCGTTTCATTCGTTGTTTCGTTCGTTGTTTCGTTTCATTCATTCATTGTTTCGTTTCATTCGTTGTTTCGTTGTTTCGTTTCATTCGTTTTTCGTTTTTCGTTTCATTCATTGTTTCGTTTCATTCATTTTTCGTTCATTCGTTGTTTCGTTTCATTCATTGTTTCGTTTCATTCGTTGTTTCGTTTCATTCATTGTTTCATTTTTCGTTTCATTCATTGTTTCGTTTCATTCGTTGTTTCGTTTCATTCGTTGTTTCGTTTCATTCGTTGTTTCGTTTCATTCGTTGTTTCGTTTCATTCATTTATTCATTTACTATTTGTTTTTAGGATATGGCTTAAAGTATTACTGTACTATTAGCTTGACTACCCGGCAGCAGTACGTAGATGTGTTAGTATTACTGTACTATTAGCTTGACTACCAGCAGTACGTAGATGTGTTAGTATTAGTGGGTGAATTATAACACAACTGTGTAGACTGAATAAAGAGGTGATTAAAGGGTAACAGTGGGGAATATCGATTGTTTGGTGACATAAACAAAGAATACCACGCATGCGTACGACCGATAACCTACACAAACTCACATCCTACTGGCACTCATGTATCACTAATTTCTAACCTATCCGACACATCACATCAAAAGATAAGCTACTTGTAGCCTCTTCTTATTTAATTACATATATTGCGTTTTATATTATGACAGTCTAGTCGATTTTCACACAGATTTGCAGCGACTATATTTATTCGGCGATATTGGACAGGACATTCTTTTGATTTTCATAATCCGACTAATTACACTTTCACTGGTCTTACAAAGAAAACAGAGTATGAAGTCCAGTTATACGCCTGGAATATTGAAGGATGTGGCAGAGCCTCGAGTAAGGTGTTTACAATATGAAACAAGATATATTCCATATGAAACTGATTTGTGTTATAGAGGCACCATAGCGATATTTCGTATGTATGGGCTTCCTGTGGTAAAAGAGGCGAGCACGCGAGGTAATACTGGGTTCCCTGTAGAACCTAATCTCACTGCACAATATACGCGTTGTTCCTTAGAAAATAACGACAAATCGATCAACCTCAACATTCAAAATAAGTTTACAGTAAAACAACCTTAAAATCAAAAGAATATCGTATCCTTGTAGAAAAATATTCACATTTTGAAACTGAGCGGATTTTGTCAAAACATTAAAGAAAATCAATATAAGTGTAAAGGAAAAGAATAGTAAAAGGATAAACAGCCCAAAAAAAATTGAAAAAAACCATTGACCGGACCGGGACTCCAACCCGCGCGCTACTTCGGAAATTTATGCAAAGCACTAAAAATCGACCATACATCCGGACTTAAATGCCGAGTCACCGTATGTTACGTATAGGACGAAGATTTCAGCCTCATCCGCGCTATCGGGTAGTACACAATCAGCGAAGTAGTCAAAGAGGGAGGGAACAGTCGTATCCTAGTCCTAAATGACTGCCCCTTACCACTTCAAGCTATCTGTACTTCCGATTGTTTTCGAGGGTCAATTTAGTAGTCTATCGTGTAGCGGTTATTGTTATGGAAATTTCTTGACTAACGTGGTCCTCTGGTTAAGTGCTGGGATTTGGAAACCAGCGAGCCGGGGATCGACTCTCGGTGCGGGCACGATTTATTTTTTTTATGTGACTTTTTTTTCCTGCTTTTTTTTCCTCTCGTTTACTTATTTTATTTCTTCAGTTGTTTTTCTTTTTCCGTTTTCATATAAAAAAGATTATCACAGAAGTTAATTTCAGTTGCGAATCCCACTCAAATCTAAGCCTCTGTTTCATTAATGAAATAATATATCACTCTTAAGAATTATAGTGCGATGAAACTTATGTGATTAAAAATAAATTTAGTATTTTAAAATTGCTGAATTATCCGTTAAAACGATCCAACTGTCTATCATGGATTACCCAGCCTCTCACGGCCAGATCAGTACGCTCAGTCCCAATTTGTTGATCAAATTTGTTGACATGTTCGAGGGTTTGTTGATCTTGACACGGATTTCAAACGTTGAGTTTGCAGCGACTTTATTTATTCGGTGATATTGGATACGATCGCATTCTTTCGATTTTCAGGTTGTTTTAAGCCAAGAGTCTGGTAATTTCATTATTATTATTATTATTATTATTTCATCACACCAAGTTCGGCATTCCGCAAAAACGTCAGTTTGTGGGCATCTTTGGGCATTTTGTATGCATGGGTTATATTCCATCGTTATTTTGGGCAATTTCTGCGCACTTTGCATTTGCTATAGTCCATTGAAAATCGTCATTTTGGGACATTTCTTGGACATTTTTGCGCACTCTGCATGGGCTATAGTTCATTGAAAATCGTCATTTTGGAGCATTTTTGCGCACTTTGCATCGGCTATAGTCCATTGAAAATCGTCATTTTGGGCCATTTTTGCGCACTTCGCATGGGTTATATAGGCCATTGTAAATAGTCATTTGGGGCCATTTTTGAGAATTTTGCTTGGGTTATAGTCCATTGAAAATCGTCTTTTTGGAGCATTTTTGCGCACTTTGCATCGGCTATAGTCCATTGAAAATCGTCTTTTTGGAGCAATTTTGCGCACTTTGCATGGCTTATATATAGTCCATTGAAAATCGTTATTTTGGGCCATTTTTGCGCACTTTGCATGGGCTATATAGGCCATTGTAAATCGTCATTTGGGGCCATTTTTGAGAATTTATCGTCTTTTTGGAGCATTTTTGCGCACTTTGCATGGTCCATTGAAAATCGTTATTTTGGGCCATTTTTGCGCACTTTGAATTTGCTATTGTCAATTGAAAATCGTTATTTTGGGGCATTTTTGCGCACTTTCGATCGGCTATAGTCCACTTAAAAATTGTCATTTTGGGCCATTTTTGCGCACTTTGCATCGGCTATAGTCCTTTGAAAATCGTGATTTTGGTCCATTTCTGCGCGCTTTGCATGGACTATTGTCCTTTGAAAATCGTCATTTGGGCCAATTTTGCGCACATTGCATGGGCTATTGTTCTTTGAAATTCGATTTATTTGGCCAATTTTGCGCGCTCTGCATATGGACTATAGTTCATTGGAAATCGTCATTTTGGGACATTTTTGCGCACTTTGCATGGTCTATAGTCCATTGAAAATCGTCATTTTGGGACATTTTTGCGCAATTTGGATCGGCTATATTCGTTTGAAAATCGTCATTTTGGGCCATTTTTGTGCACTTTGCATGGTTTATAGTCCATTGGGTATCGTTATTTTGGGACATGTTTGCCCTTTTTGCATCAGCTATAGTCCATTGAAAATCGTTAATATTCTCATATAGCTCCTCCAGGACCTCCGAACATTACTGTCACATGTATCAAAGCAGCGTACGTATGTAACTGTAAGGTGGCAAACACCAGTGTACGATGGTGGTAGTGCAATCATTGACTAGATGTTACTGATTAGTTCAAAGACCCTTCATATCAATGCACCAAACACTAATAAGTCTATCACTGGTCTTACAAAGAAAACAGAGTATGAAGTCCAGTTATACGCCTGGAATATTGAAGGATGTGGCAGAGCCTCGAGTAAGGTGTTTACAATATGAAACAAGATATATTCCATATGAAACTGATTTGTGTTATAGAGACACCACAGCGATATTTCGTATGTATGGGCTTCCTGTGGTAAAAGAGGCGAGCACGCGAGGTAATACTGGGTTCCCTGTAGAACCTAATCTCACTGCACAATATACGCGTTGTTCCTTAGAAAATAACGACAAATCGATCAACCTCAACATTCAAAATAAGTTTACAGTAAAACAACCTTAAAATCAAAAGAATATCGTATCCATGTAGAAAACTATTCACATTTTGAAACTGAGCGGATTTTGTCAAAACATTAAAGAAAATCAATATAAGTGTAAAGGAAAAGAATAGTAAAAGGATAAACAGACCAAAAAAAATTGAAAAAAAACATTGACCGGACCGGGACTCGAACCCGCGCGCTACTTCAGAAATTTATGCAAAACACTAAAAATCGACCATACATCCGGACTTAAATGCCGAGTCACCGTATGTTACGTATAGGACGAAGATTTCAGCCTCATCCGCGCTATCGGGTAGTACACAATCAGCGAAGTAGTCAAAGAGGGAGGGAACAGTCGTATCCTAGTCCTAAATGACTGCCCCTTACCACTTCAAGCTATCTGTACTTCCGATTGTTTTCGAGGGTCAATTTAGTAGTCTATCGTGTAGCGGTTATTGTTATGGAAATTTCTTGACTAACGTGGTCCTCTGGTTAAGTGCTGGGATTTGGAAACCAGCGAGCCGGGGATCGACTCTCGGTGCGGGCATGATTTCTTTTTTTTTTCTGACTTTTTTTTCCTGCTTTTTTTTCCTCTCGTTTACTTATTTTATTTCTTCAGTTGTTTTTTTCTTTTTCCGTTTTCATATAAAAAAGATTATCACAGAAGTTAATTTCAGTTGCGAATCCCACTCAAATCTAAGCCTCTGTTTCATTAATGAAATAATATATCACTCTTAAGAATCATAGTGCGATGAAACTTATGTGATTAAAAATAAATTTAGTCTTTTAAAATTGCTGAATTATCCGTTAAAACGATCCAACTGTCTATCATGGATTACCCAGCCTCTCACGGCCAGATCAGTACGCTCAGTCCCAATTTGTTGATCAAATTTGTTGACATGTTCGAGGGTTTGTTGATCTTGACACGGATTTCAAACGTTGAGTTTGCAGCGACTTTATTTATTCGGTGATATTGGATACGATCGCATTCTTTCGATTTTCAGGTTGTTTTAAGCCAAGAGTCTGGTAATTTCATTATTATTATTATTATTATTATTATTTCATCACACCAAGTTCGGCATTCCGCAAAAACGTCAGTTTGTGGGCATCTTTGGGCATTTTGTATGCATGGGTTATATTCCATCGTTATTTTGGGCAATTTCTGCGCACTTTGCATTTGCATTTCCATTGAAAATCGTCATTTTGGGACATTTCTTGGACATTTTTGCGCACTCTGCATGGGCTATAGTCCATTGAAAATCGTCATTTTGGGCCATTTTTGCGCAATTCGCATGGATTATATATATATAGGCCATTGTAAAAGTTATTTGGGGCCATTTTTGAGAATTTTGCTTGGGTTATAGTCCATTGAAAATCGTCTTTTTGGAGCATTTTTGCGCACTTTGCATGGCCTATATATAGTCCATTGAAAATCGTTATTTTGGGCCAATTTTGCGCACTTTGCATGGCTTATATATAGTCCATTGAAAATCGTTATTTTGGGCCATTTTTGCGCACTTTGCATGGGCTATATAGGCCATTGTAAATCGTCATTTGGGGCCATTTTTGAGAATTTATCGTCTTTTTGGAGCATTTTTGCGCACTTTGCATGGTCCATTGAAAATCGTTATTTTGGGCCATTTTTGCGCACTTTGAATTTGCTATTGTCAATTGAAAATCGTTATTTTGGGGCATTTTTGCGCACTTTCGATCGGCTATAGTCCACTTAAAAATTGTCATTTTGGGCCATTTTTGCGCACTTTGCATCGGCTATAGTCCTTTGAAAATCGTGATTTTGGTCCATTTCTGCGCGCTTTGCATGGACTATTGTCCTTTGAAAATCGTCATTTGGGCCAATTTTGCGCACATTGCATGGGCTATTGTTCTTTGAAATTCGATTTATTTGGCCAATTTTGCGCGCTCTGCATATGGACTATAGTTCATTGGAAATCGTCATTTTGGGACATTTTTGCGCACTTTGCATCGGCTATAGTCCATTGAAAATCGTCATTTTGGGACATTTTTGCGCAATTTGGATCGGCTATTGTCCTTTGAAAATCGTCATTTTGGGCTAATTTTGCGCACATTGCATGGGCTATTGTTCTTTGAAATTCGCTTTATTTGGCCAATTTTGCGCGCTCTGGATATGGACTATAGTTCATTGGAAATCGTCATTTTGGGACATTTTTGCGCACTTTGCATGGTCTATAGTCCATTGAAAATCGTCATTTTGGGACATTTTTGCGCAATTTGGATCGGCTATATTCGTTTGAAAATCGTCATTTTGGGCCATTTTTGTGCACTTTGCATGGTTTATAGTCCATTGGGTATCGTTATTTTGGGACATGTTTGCCCTTTTTGCATCAGCTATAGTCCATTGAAAATCGTTAATATTCTCATATAGCTCCTCCAGGACCTCCGAACATTACTGTCACATGTATCAAAGCAGCGTACGTATGTAACTGTAAGGTGGCAAACACCAGTGTACGATGGTGGTAGTGCAATCATTGACTAGATGTTACTGATTAGTTCAAAGACCCTTCATATCAATGCACCAAACACTAATAAGTCTATCACTGGTCTTACAAAGAAAACAGAGTATGAAGTCCAGTTATACGCCTGGAATATTGAAGGATGTGGCAGAGCCTCGAGTAAGGTGTTTACAATATGAAACAAGATATATTCCATATGAAACTGATTTGTGTTATAGAGACACCACAGCGATATTTCGTATGTATGGGCTTCCTGTGGTAAAAGAGGCGAGCACGCGAGGTAATACTGGGTTCCCTGTAGAACCTAATCTCACTGCACAATATACGCGTTGTTCCTTAGAAAATAACGACAAATCGATCAACCTCAACATTCAAAATAAGTTTACAGTAAAACAACCTTAAAATCAAAAGAATATCGTATCCATGTAGAAAACTATTCACATTTTGAAACTGAGCGGATTTTGTCAAAACATTAAAGAAAATCAATATAAGTGTAAAGGAAAAGAATAGTAAAAGGATAAACAGCCCCCAAAAAAATGAAAAAAAAACATTGACCGGACCGGGACTCGAACCCGCGCGCTACTTCAGAAATTTATGCAAAACACTAAAAATCGACCATACATCCGGACTTAAATGCCGAGTCACCGTATGTTACGTATAGGACGAAGATTTCAGCCTCATCCGCGCTATCGGGTAGTACACAATCAGCGAAGTAGTCAAAGAGGGAGGGAACAGTCGTATCCTAGTCCTAAATGACTGCCCCTTACCACTTCAAGCTATCTGTACTTCCGATTGTTTTCGAGGGTCAATTTAGTAGTCTATCGTGTAGCGGTTATTGTTATGGAAATTTCTTGACTAACGTGGTCCTCTGGTTAAGTGCTGGGATTTGGAAACCAGCGAGCCGGGGATCGACTCTCGGTGCGGGCATGATTTCTTTTTTTTTTTCTGACTTTTTTTTCCTGCTTTTTTTTCCTCTCGTTTACTTATTTTATTTCTTCAGTTGTTTTTCTTTTTTTCCGTTTTCATATAAAAAAGATTATCACAGAAGTTAATTTCAGTTGCGAATCCCACTCAAATCTAAGCCTCTGTTTCATTAATGAAATAATATATCACTCTCTTAGAATCATAGTGCGATGAAACTTATGTGATTAAAAATAAATTTAGTCTTTTAAAATTGCTGAATTATCCGTTAAAACGATCCAACTGTCTATCATGGATTACCCAGCCTCTCACGGCCAGATCAGTACGCTCAGTCCCAATTTGTTGATCAAATTTGTTGACATGTTCGAGGGTTTGTTGATCTTGACACGGATTTCAAACGTTGAGTTTGCAGCGACTTTATTTATTCGGTGATATTGGATACGATCGCATTCTTTCGATTTTCAGGTTGTTTTAAGCCAAGAGTCTGGTAATTTCATTATTATTATTATTATTATTATTATTTCATCACACCAAGTTCGGCATTCCGCAAAAACGTCAGTTTGTGGGCATCTTTGGGCATTTTGTATGCATGGGTTATATTCCATCGTTATTTTGGGCAATTTCTGCGCACTTTGCATTTGCATTTCCATTGAAAATCGTCATTTTGGGACATTTCTTGGACATTTTTGCGCACTCTGCATGGGCTATAGTCCATTGAAAATCGTCATTTTGGGCCATTTTTGCGCAATTCGCATGGATTATATATATAGGCCATTGTAAATAGTTATTTGGGGCCATTTTTGAGAATTTTGCTTGGGTTATAGTCCATTGAAAATCGTCTTTTTGGAGCATTTTTGCGCACTTTGCATGGCCTATATATAGTCCATTGAAAATCGTTATTTTGGGCCATTTTTGCGCACTTTGCATCGGCTATAGTCCATTGAAAATCGTCATTTTGGGCCATTTTTGCGCACTTCGCATGGGTTATATAGGCCATTGTAAATAGTCATTTGGGGCCATTTTTGAGAATTTTGCTTGGGTTATAGTCCATTGAAAATCGTCTTTTTGGAGCATTTTTGCGCACTTTGCATCGGCTATAGTCCATTGAAAATCGTCTTTTTGGAGCAATTTTGCGCACTTTGCATGGCTTATATATAGTCCATTGAAAATCGTTATTTTGGGCCATTTTTGCGCACTTTGCATGGGCTATATAGGCCATTGTAAATCGTCATTTGGGGCCATTTTTGAGAATTTATCGTCTTTTTGGAGCATTTTTGCGCACTTTGCATGGTCCATTGAAAATCGTTATTTTGGGCCATTTTTGCGCACTTTGAATTTGCTATTGTCAATTGAAAATCGTTATTTTTGGGGCATTTTTGCGCACTTTCGATCGGCTATAGTCCACTTAAAAATTGTCATTTTGGGCCATTTTTGCGCACTTTGCATCGGCTATAGTCCTTTGAAAATCGTGATTTTGGTCCATTTCTGCGCGCTTTGCATGGACTATTGTCCTTTGAAAATCGTCATTTGGGCCAATTTTGCGCACATTGCATGGGCTATTGATCTTTGAAATTCGATTTATTTGGCCAATTTTGCGCGCTCTGCATATGGACTATAGTTCATTGGAAATCGTCATTTTGGGACATTTTTGCGCACTTAACATGGTCCATTGAAAATCGTCATTTTGGGACATTTTTGCGCAATTTGGATCGGCTATATTCGTTTGAAAATCGTCATTTTGGGCCATTGTTGTGCACTTTGCATGGTTTATAGTCCATTGGGAATCGTTATTTTGGGACATGTTTGCCCTTTTTGCATTAGCTATAGTCCATTGAAAATCGTTAATATTCTCATATAGCTCCTCCAGGACCTCCGAACATTACTGTCACATGTATCAAAGCAGCGTACGTATGTAACTGTAAGGTGGCAAACACCAGTGTACGATGGTGGTAGTGCAATCATTGACTAGATATTACTGATTAGTTCAAAGACCCTTCATATCAATGCACCAAACACTAATAAGTCTATCACTGGTCTTACAAAGAAAACAGAGTATGAAGTCCAGTTATACGCCTGGAATATTGAAGGATGTGGCAGAGCCTCGAGTAAGGTGTTTACAATATGAAACAAGATATATTCCATTTGAAACTGATTTGTGTTATAGAGACACCACAGCGATATTTCGTATGTATGGGCTTCCTGTGGTAAAAGAGGCGAGCACGCGAGTTAATACTGGGTTCCCTGTAGAACCTAATCTCACTGCACAATATACGCGTTGTTCCTTAGAAAATAACGACAAATCGATCAACCTCAACATTCAAAATAAGTTTACAGTAAAACAACCTTAAAATCAAAAGAATATCGTATCCTTGTAGAAAAATATTCACATTTTGAAACTGAGCGGATTTTGTCAAAACATTAAAGAAAATCAATATAAGTGTTAAGGAAAAGAATAGTAAAAGGATAAACAGCCCAAAAAAAATTGAAAAAAAACATTGACCGGACCGGGACTCCAACCCGCGCGCTACTTCGGAAATTTATGCAAAGCACTAAAAATCGACCATACATCCGGACTTAAATGCCGAGTCACCGTATGTTACGTATAGGACGAAGATTTCAGCCTCATCCGCGCTATCGGGTAGTACACAATCAGCGAAGTAGTCAAAGAGGGGGGGGAACAGTCGTATCCTAGTCCTAAATGACTGCCCCTTACCACTTCAAGCTATCTGTACTTCCGATTGTTTTCGAGGGTCAATTTAGTAGTCTATCGTGTAGCGGTTATTGTTATGGAAATTTCTTGACTAACGTGGTCCTCTGGTTAAGTGCTGGGATTTGGAAACCAGCGAGCCGGGGATCGACTCTCGGTGCGGGCATGATTTCTTTTTTTTTTCTGACTTTTTTTTCCTGCTTTTTTTCCCTCTCGTTTACTTATTTTATTTCTTCAGTTGTTTTTCTTTTTCCGTTTTTATATAAAAAAGATTATCACAGAAGTTAATTTCAGTTGCGAATCCCACTCAAATCTAAGCCTCTGTTTCATTAATGAAATAATATATCACTCTTAAGAATTATAGTGCGATGAAACTTATGTGATTAAAAATAAATTTAGTGTTTTAAAATTGCTGAATTATCCGTTAAAACGATCCAACTGTCTATCATGGATTGCCCAGCCTCTCACGGCCAGATCAGTACGCTCAGTCCCAATTTGTTGATCAAATTTGTTGACATGTTCGAGGGTTTGTTGATCTTGACACGGATTTCAAACGTTGAGTTTGCAGCGACTTTATTTATTCGGTGATATTGGATACGATCGCATTCTTTCGATTTTCAGGTTGTTTTAAGCTTAGAGTCTGGTAATTTCATTATTATTATTATTATTATTATTTCATCACACCAAGTTCGGCATTCCGCAAAAACGTCAGTTTGTGGGCATCTTTGGGCATTTTGTATGCATGGGTTATATTCCATCGTTATTTTGGGCAATTTCTGCGCACTTTGCATTTGCTATAGTCCATTGAAAATCGTCATTTTGGGACATTTCTTGAACATTTTTGCGCACTCTGCATGGGCTATAGTTCATTGAAAATCGTCATTTTGGAGCATTTTTGCGCACTTTGCATCGGCTATAGTCCATTGAAAATCGTCATTTTGGGCCATTTTTGCACTCTTTGCATGGTCCATTGAAAATCGTTATTTTGGGCCATTTCTGCGCACTATGCATGGACTATAGTCCACTTAAAAATTGTCATTTTGGGCCATTTTTGCGCACTTTGCATCGGCTATAGTACTTTGAAAATCGTGATTTTGGTCCATTTCTGCGCGCTTTGCATGGACTATTGTCCTTTGAAAATCGTCATTTGGGCCAATTTTGCGCACATTGCATGGGCTATTGTTCTTTGAAATTCGCTTTATTTGGCCAATTTTGCGCGCTCTGGATATGGACTATAGTTCATTGGAAATCGTCATTTTAGACCATTTTTGCGCACTTTGCATGGGCTATATTCGTTTGAAAATCGTCATTTTGGGCCATTTTTGTGCACTTTGCATGGTTTATAGTCCATTGGGTATCGTTATTTTGGGACATGTTAGCCCTTTTTGCATTAGCTATAGTCCATTGAAAATCGTTAATGTTCTCATATAGCTCCTCCAGTACCTCCGAACATTACTGTCACATGTATCAAAGCAGCGTACGTATGTAACTGTAAGGTGGCAAACACCAGTGTACGATGGTGGTAGTGCAATCATTGACTAGATGTTACTGATTAGTTCAAACTAACTATGGTTCAAATACCCTTCATATCAATGCACCAAACACTAATAAGTCTATCACTGGTCTTACAAAGAAAACAGAGTATGAAGTCCAGTTATACGCCTGGAATATTGAAGGATGTGGCAGAGCCTCGAGTAAGGTGTTTACAATATGAAACAAGATATATTCCATTTGAAACTGATTTGTGTTATAGAGACACCACAGCGATATTTCGTATGTATGGGCTTCCTGTGGTAAAAGAGGCGAGCACGCGAGGTAATACTGGGTTCCCTGTAGAACCTAATCTCACTGCACAATATACGCGTTGTTCCTTAGAAAATAACGACAAATCGATCAACCTCAACATTCAAAATAAGTTTACAGTGAAACAACCTTAAAATCAAAAGAATATCGTATCCTTGTAGAAAACTATTCACATTTTGAAACTGAGCGGATTTTGTCAAAACATTAAAGAAAATCAATATAAGTGTAAAGGAAAAGAATAGTAAAAGGATAAACAGCCCCAAAAAAAATGAAAAAAAAAACCATTGACCGGACCGGGACTCGAACCCGCGCGCTACTTCGGAAATTTATGCAAAACACTAAAAATCGACCATACACCCGGACTTAAATGCCGAGTCACCGTATGTTACGTATAGGACGAAGATTTCAGCCTCATCCGCGCTATCGGGTAGTACACAATCAGCGAAGTAGTCAAAGAGGGAGGGAACAGTCGTATCCTAGTCCTAAATGACTGCCCCTTACCACTTCAAGCTATCTGTACTTCCGATTGTTTTCGAGGGTCAATTTAGTAGTCTATCGTGTAGCGGTTATTGTTATGGAAATTTCTTGACTAACGTGGTCTCTGGTTAAGTGCTGGGATTTGGAAACCAGCGAGCCGGGGATCGACTCTCGGTGCGGGCATGATTTCTTTTTTTTTTCTGACTTTTTTTTCCTGCTTTTTTTTCCTCTCGTTTTAGTATTTTATTTCTTCAGTTGTTTATTTCTTTTTCCGTTTTCATATAAAAAAGATTATCACAGAAGTTAATTTCAGTTGCGAATCCCACTCAAATCTAAGCCTCTGTTTCATTAATGAAATAATATATCACTCTTAAGAATTATAGTGCGATGAAACTTATGTAATTAAAAATAAATTTAAGTATTTTAAAATTGCTTAATTATCCGTTAAAACGATCCAACTGTCTATCATGGATTGCCCAGCCTCTCACGGCCAGATCAGTACGCTCAGTCCCAATTTGTTGATCAAATTTGTTGACATGTTCGAGGGTTTGTTGATCTTGACACGGATTTCAAACGTTGAGTTTGCAGCGACTTTATTTATTCGGTGATATTGGATACGATCGCATTCTTTCGATTTTCAGGTTGTTTTAAGCCAAGAGTCTGGTAATTTCATTATTATTATTATTATTATTATTTCATCACACCAAGTTCGGCATTCCGCAAAAAACGTCAGTTTGTGGGCATCTTTGGGCATTTTGTATGCATGGGTTATATTCCATCGTTATTTTGGGCAATTTCTGCGCACTTTGCATTTGCTATAGTCCATTGAAAATCGTCATTTTGGGACATTTCTTGGACATTTTTGCGCACTCTGCATGGGCTATAGTTCATTGAAAATCGTCATTTTGGAGCATTTTTGCGCACTTTGCATCGGCTATAGTCCATTGAAAATCGTCATTTTGGGCCATTTTTGCGCACTTCGCATGGGTTATATAGACCATTGTAAATAATCATTTGGGGCCATTTTTGAGAATTTTGCTTGGGTTATATATTTTCAGTCCATTGAAAATCGTCTGTCTTTTGGGCATTTTTGCGCACTTTGCATGGTCCATTGAAAATCGTTATTTTGGGCCATTTCTGCGCACTTTGCATCGGCTATAGTTCTTTGAAAATCGTGATTTTGGTCCATTTCTGCGCGCTTTGCATGGACTATTGTCCTTTGAAAATCGTCATTTGGGCCAATTTTGCGCACATTGCATGGGCTATTGTTCTTTGAAATTCGCTTTTTTGGCCATTTTTGCGCGCTCTGGATATGGACTATAGTTCATTGGAAATCGTCATTTTGGGACATTTTTGCGCACTTTGCATGGGTCTATAGTCCAATGAAAATCGTCATTTTGGGACATTTTTGCGCAATTTGGATCGGCTATATTCGTTTGAAAATCGTCATTTTGGGCCATTTTTGTGCACTTTGCATGGTTTATAGTCCATTGGGTATCGTTATTTTGGGACGTTTTTGCCCTTTTTGCATTAGCTATAGTCCATTGAAAATCGTTAATATTCTCATATAGCTCCTCCAGGACCTCCGAACATTACTGTCATATGTATCAAAGCAGCGTACGTATGTAACTGTAAGGTGGCAAACACCAGTGTACGATGGTGGTAGTGCATCTTTGCAATCATTGACTAGATATTACTGATTAGTTCAAAGACCCTTCATATCAATGCACCAAACACTAATAAGTCTATCACTGGTCTTACAAAGAAAACAGAGTATGAAGTCCAGTTATACGCCTGGAATATTGAAGGATGTGGCAGAGCCTCGAGTAAGGTGTTTACAATATGAAACAAGATATATTCCATTTGAAACTGATTTGTGTTATAGAGACACCACAGCGATATTTCGTATGTATGGGCTTCCTGTGGTAAAAGAGGCGAGCACGCGAGTTAATACTGGGTTCCCTGTAGAACCTAATCTCACTGCACAATATACGCGTTGTTCCTTAGAAAATAACGACAAATCGATCAACATATCAAACTTATGTTATACAAAAGGTCATTGTTTCACATATGCAGATGAGGCGAGTCTTGTTTAGGCGAAAAACAGCATGATTTTGATACATTTTTGCTTTTTACTGCATTGTTAAAATACAAAAATCAAAAAAAACCCAACGGAATATAAAAGACGAATATGTAAGGAATGAATAAGCTGGCAATTCAAGCACAAATAAATAGGTTTGAAGGTGGCATTTTCCGTTTCTTCAAAGTCAATCGAACTGAAATCTCTGAAGAGATATAGGAGAGCGTGACATACGCTGCACACAAAATCCCTCTGAATTCTTTGGGAATTGTGTCAATCAAAAACCTACCGCCGGATTCTAATGCTCTGTAATTGTACGCGCATTTTGATATAAAATACATGTATATTAAACTTAATTAAGCGGTGGCAAAATGAAATCTAAAACTCTTTGTTTGGTAATTGTGAACATCATATTGGTGCTCTGTATCTCGGTCTGTATGTAGAAGCTACATAGGCCGGCGAATTCGCAAATAAATTATGGCTCGGAAAGGACGTTTTTTGAAGGCAATTTCCAATATTTACACGCACGAGATCAATAAGTTAGTTCGAATTTGTGATATATTTTCCCGTTGAGGAAACATATGCAGCTTTTCCATCCTCTCTTTAATATATTTTAGCTACCTCATTTACACGTTGTCAAAGGAAAAATATGAATTCAGAAATGATAAACCAGTCACGTACGTACGAATCTGCTTTATTTAGCGGTCATAGTGAACAAATTGCTGGATCAATCGGGCCTCACGTGCATTAGTAAACAAAGCATTAACAAAAAACGTTGTCCGCGTGATACTGGATCCCAACAGGAGCAAATGTTCAACGATGCAGGACATAAGTTTGATATGCTCAACATTCAAAATAAGTTTACAGTAAAACAACCTTAAAATCAAAAGAATATCGTATCCTTGTAGAAAAATATTCACATTTTGAAACTGAGCGGATTTTGTCAAAACATTAAAGAAAATCAATATAAGTGTAAAGGAAAAGAATAGTAAAAGGATAAACAGCCCAAAAAAAATTGAAAAAAAAACATTGACCGGACCGGGACTCGAACCCGCGCGCTACTTCGGAAATTTATGCAAAACACTAAAAATCGACCATACATCCGGACTTAAATGCCGAGTCACCGTATGTTACGTATAGGACGAAGATTTCAGCCTCATCCGCGCTATCGGGTAGTACACAATCAGCGAAGTAGTCAAAGAGGGAGGGAACAGTCGTATCCTAGTCCTAAATGACTGCCCCTTACCACTTCAAGCTATCTGTACTTCCGACTGTTTTCGAGGGTCAATTTAGTAGTCTATCGTGTAGCGGTTATTGTTATGGAAATTTCTTGACTAACGTGGTCCTCTGGTTAAGTGCTGGGATTTGGAAACCAGCGAGCCGGGGATCGACTCTCGGTGCGGGCATGATTTCTTTTTTTTTTCTGACTTTTTTTTCCTGCTTTTTTTTTTTCCTCTCGTTTACTTATTTTATTTCTTCAGTTGTTTTTCTTTTTCCGTTTTCATATAAAAAAGATTATCACAGAAGTTAATTTCAGTTGCGAATCCCACTCAAATCTAAGCCTCTGTTTCATTAATGAAATAATATATCACTCTTAAGAATTATAGTGCGATGAAACTTATGTAATTAAAAATAAATTAAGTATTTTAAAATTGCTGAATTATCCGTTAAAACGATCCAACTGTCTATCATGGATTGCCCAGCCTCTCACGGCCAGATCAGTACGCTCAGTCCCAATTTGTTGATCAAATTTGTTGACATGTTCGAGGGTTTGTTGATCTTGACACGGATTTCAAACGTTGAGTTTGCAGCGACTTTATTTATTCGGTGATATTGGATACGATCGCATTCTTTCGATTTTCAGGTTGTTTTAAGCCAAGAGTCTGGTAATTTCATTATTATTATTATTATTATTATTTCATCACACCAAGTTCGGCATTCCGCAAAAACGTCAGTTTGTGGGCATCTTTGGGCATTTTGTATGCATGGGTTATATTCCATCGTTATTTTGGGCAATTTCTGCGCACTTTGCATTTGCTATAGTCCATTGAAAATCGTCATTTTGGGACATTTCTTGGACATTTTTGCGCACTCTGCATGGGCTATAGTTCATTGAAAATCGTCATTTTGGAGCATTTTTGCGCACTTTGCATCGGCTATAGTCCATTGAAAATCGTCATTTTGGGCCATTTTTGCGCACTTCGCATGGGTTAATTATATAGGCCATTGTAAATAGTCATTTGGGACCATTTTTGAGAATTTTGCTTGGGTTATATATAGTCCATTGAAAATCGTCATTTGGGGCATTTTTGCGCAATTTGCATTTGCTATTGTCAATTAAAAATCGTCATTTTGGGCCATTTCTGCGCACTTTCGATCGGCTATAGTCCACTTAAAAATTGTCATTTTGGGGCCATTTTTGCGCACTTTGCATCGGCTATAGTCCTATGAAAATCGTGATTTTGGTCCATTTCTGCGCGCTTTGCATGGACTATTGTCCTTTGAAAATCGTCATTTGGGCCAATTTTGCGCACATTGCATGGGATATTGTTCTTTGAAATTCGATTTATTTGGCCAATTTTGCGCGCTCTGCATATGGACTATAGTCCATTGAAAATCGTCATTTTGGGACATTTTTGCGCAATTTGGATCGGCTATATTCGTTTGAAAATCGTCATTTTGGGCCATTTTTGTGCACTTTGCATGGTTTATAGTCCATTGGGTATCGTTATTTTGGGACATGTTTGCCCTTTTTGCATTAGCTATAGTCCATTGAAAATCGTTAATATTCTCATATAGCTCCTCCAGGACCTCCGAACATTACTGTCACATGTATCAAAGCAGCGTACGTATGTAACTGTAAGGTAGCAAACACCAGTGTACGATGGTGGTAGTGCAATCATTGACTAGATGTTACTGATTAGTTCAAAGACCCTTCATATCCATATGAATGCACCAAACACTAATAACACTTTCACTGGTCTTACAAAGAAAACAGAGTATGAAGTCCAGTTATACGCCTGGAATATTGAAGGATGTGGCAGAGCCTCGAGTAAGGTGTTTACAATATGAAACAAGATATATTCCATTTGAAACTGATTTGTGTTATAGAGGCACCATAGCGATATTTCGTATGTATGGGCTTCCTGTGGTAAAAGAGGCGAGCACGCGAGTTAATACTGGGTTCCCTGTAGAACCTAATCTCACTGCACAATATACGCGTTATTCCTTAGAAAATAACGACAAATCGATCAACCTCAACATTCAAAATAAGTTTACAGTAAAACAACCTTAAAATCAAAAGAATATCGTATCCTTGTAGAAAAATATTCACATTTTGAAACTGAGCGGATTTTGTCAAAACATTAAAGAAAATCAATATAAGTGTAAAGGAAAAGAATAGTAAAAGGATAAACAGCCCAAAAAAAATTGAAAAAAACCATTGACCGGACCGGGACTCGAACCCGCGCGCTACTTCGGAAATTTATGCAAAACACTAAAAATCGACCATACATCCGGACTTAAATGCCGAGTCACCGTATGTTACGTATAGGACGAAGATTTCAGCCTCATCCGCGCTATCGGGTAGTACACAATCAGCGAAGTAGTCAAAGAGGGAGGGAACAGTCGTATCCTAGTCCTAAATGACTGCCCCTTACCACTTCAAGCTATCTGTACTTCCGACTGTTTTCGAGGGTCAATTTAGTAGTCTATCGTGTAGCGGTTATTGTTATGGAAATTTCTTGACTAACGTGGTCCTCTGGTTAAGTGCTGGGATTTGGAAACCAGCGAGCCGGGGATCGACTCTCGGTGCGGGCATGATTTCTTTTTTTTTTCTGACTTTTTTTTCCTGCTTTTTTTTCCTCTCGTTTACTTATTTTATTTCTTCAGTTGTTTTTCTTTTTCCGTTTTCATATAAAAAAGATTATCACAGAAGTTAATTTCAGTTGCGAATCCCACTCAAATCTAAGCCTCTGTTTCATTAATGAAATAATATATCACTCTTAAGAATTATAGTGCGATGAAACTTATGTAATTAAAAATAAATTAAGTATTTTAAAATTGCTGAATTATCCGTTAAAACGATCCAACTGTCTATCATGGATTGCCCAGCCTCTCACGGCCAGATCAGTACGCTCAGTCCCAATTTGTTGATCAAATTTGTTGACATGTTCGAGGGTTTGTTGATCTTGACACGGATTTCAAACGTTGAGTTTGCAGCGACTTTATTTATTCGGTGATATTGGATACGATCGCATTCTTTCGATTTTCAGGTTGTTTTAAGCCAAGAGTCTGGTAATTTCATTATTATTATTATTATTATTATTTCATCACACCAAGTTCGGCATTCCGCAAAAACGTCAGTTTGTGGGCATCTTTGGGCATTTTGTATGCATGGGTTATATTCCATCGTTATTTTGGGCAATTTCTGCGCACTTTGCATTTGCTATAGTCCATTGAAAATCGTCATTTTGGGACATTTCTTGGACATTTTTGCGCACTCTGCATGGGCTATAGTTCATTGAAAATCGTCATTTTGGAGCATTTTTGCGCACTTTGCATCGGCTATAGTCCATTGAAAATCGTCATTTTGGGCCATTTTTGCGCACTTCGCATGGGTTAATTATATAGGCCATTGTAAATAGTCATTTGGGACCATTTTTGAGAATTTTGCTTGGGTTATATATAGTCCATTGAAAATCGTCATTTGGGGCATTTTTGCGCAATTTGCATTTGCTATTGTCAATTAAAAATCGTCATTTTGGGCCATTTCTGCGCACTTTCGATCGGCTATAGTCCACTTAAAAATTGTCATTTTGGGCCATTTTTGCGCACTTTGCATCGGCTATAGTCCTATGAAAATCGTGATTTTGGTCCATTTCTGCGCGCTTTGCATGGACTATTGTCCTTTGAAAATCGTCATTTGGGCCAATTTTGCGCACATTGCATGGGATATTGTTCTTTGAAATTCGATTTATTTGGCCAATTTTGCGCGCTCTGCATATGGACTATAGTCCATTGAAAATCGTCATTTTGGGACATTTTTGCGCAATTTGGATCGGCTATATTCGTTTGAAAATCGTCATTTTGGGCCATTTTTGTGCACTTTGCATGGTTTATAGTCCATTGGGATTCGTTATTTTGGGACATTTTTGCCCTTTTTGCATTAGCTATAGTCCATTGAAAATCGTTAATATTCTCATATAGCTCCTCCAGGACCTCCGAACATTACTGTCACATGTATCAAAGCAGCGTACGTATGTAACTGTAAGGTGGCAAACACCAGTGTACGATGGTGGTAGTGCAATCATTGACTAGATGTTACTGATTAGTTCAAAGACCCTTCATATCCATATGAATGCACCAAACACTAATAACACTTTCACTGGTCTTACAAAGAAAACAGAGTATGAAGTCCAGTTATACGCCTGGAATATTGAAGGATGTGGCAGAGCCTCGAGTAAGGTGTTTACAATATGAAACAAGATATATTCCATTTGAAACTGATTTGTGTTATAGATGCACCATAGCGATATTTCGTATGTATGGGCTTCCTGTGGTAAAAGAGGCGAGCACGCGAGTTAATACTGGGTTCCCTGTAGAACCTAATCTCACTGCACAATATACGCGTTATTCCTTAGAAAATAACGACAAATCGATCAACCTCAACATTCAAAATAAGTTTACAGTAAAACAACCTTAAAATCAAAAGAATATCGTATCCTTGTAGAAAAATATTCTCATTTTGAAACTGAGCGGATTTTGTCAAAACATTAAAGAAAATCAATATAAGTGTAAAGGAAAAGAATAGTAAAAGGATAAACAGACCAAAAAAAATTGAAAAAAAAAAATTACCGGACCGGGACTCGAACCCGCGCCCTACCTCGGAAATTTATGCAAAACACTAAAAATCGACCATACACCCGGACTTAAATGCCGAGTCACCGTATGTTACGTATAGGACGAAGATTTCAGCCTCATCCGCGCTATCGGGTAGTACACAATCAGCGAAGTAGTCAAAGAGGGAGGGAACAGTCGTATCCTAGTCCTAAATGACTGCCCCTTACCACTTCAAGCTATCTGTACTTCCGACTGTTTTCGAGGGTCAATTTAGTAGTCTATCGTGTAGCGGTTATTGTTATGGAAATTTCTTGACTAACGTGGTCCTCTGGTTAAGTGCTGGGATTTGGAAACCAGCGAGCCGGGGATCGACTCTCGGTGCGGGCATGATTTCTTTTTTTTTTCTGACTTTTTTTTCCTGCTCTTTTTTTCTCTCGCTTGTTTACTTAAAGAAGAACAATTCTGATAAACACGAAAAATAAATACTAAGTAATTATAAAATTCTCCGTTAAGTTCTATCTAAATGAATTGCTTGACTTACTTGAACAGCGCAGCCTAGACGGTGTGCCACCATATTCACTACGCAGCCTAGATGGTGTGCCACCATATTCACTACGCAGCCTAGACGGTGTGCCACCATATTCACTACGCAGCCTAGACGGTGTGCCACCATATTCACTACGCAGCCTAGACGGTGTGCCACCATATTCACTACGCAGCCTAGACGGTGTGCCACCATATTCACTACGCAGCCTAGACGGTGTGCCACCATATTCACTACTCAGCCTAGACGGTGTGCCACCATATTCACTACGTAGCCTAGACGGTGTGCCACCATGTTCACTACGCAGCCTAGACGGTGTGCCACCATATTCACTACTCAGCCTAGACGGTGTGCCACCATATTCTCTACGCAGCCTAGACGGTGTGCTACCATATTCACTACGTAGCCTAGACGGTGTGCCACCATATTCACTACGCAGCCTAGACGGTGTGCCACCATATTCACTACTCAGCCTAGACGGTGTGCCACCATATTCACTACGTAGCCTAGACGGTGTGCCACCATGTTCACTACGCAGCCTAGACGGTGTGCCACCATGTTCACTACGCAGCCTAGACGGTGTGCCACCATATTCACTACTCAGCCTAGACGGTGTGCCACCATATTCACTACGCAGCCTAGACGGTGTGCCACCATATTCACTACGCAGCCTAGACGGTGTGCCACCATATTCACTTCGCAGCCTAGACGGTGTGCCACCATATTCACTACGCAGCCTAGACGGTGTGCAACCATATTCACTACGCAGCCTAGACGGTGTGCCACCATATTCACTCAGCCTAGACGGTGTGCCACCATATTCACTACGCAGCCTAGACGGTGTGCCACCATATTCACTACGCAGCCTAGACGGTGTGCAACCATATTCACTACGCAGCCTAGACGGTGTGCCACCATATTCACTACGCAGCCTAGACGGTGTGCAACCATATTCACTACGCAGCCTAGACGGTGTGCCACCATATTCACTACGCAGCCTAGACGTAGTGTAGCCATATTCACTACGCAGCCTAGATGGTGTGCAACCATATTCACTACGCAGCCTAGACGGTGTGCCACCATATTCACTACGCAGCCTAGACGGTGTGCAACCATATTCACTACGCAGCCTAGACGGTGTGCCACCATATTCACTACGCAGCCTAGACGGTGTGCAACCATATTCACTACGCAGCCTAGACGGTGTGCCCATATTCACTACGCAGCCTAGACGGTGTGCAACCATATTCACTACGCAGCCTAGACGGTGTGCAACCATATTCACTACGCAGCCTAGATGGTGTGCCACCATATTCACTACGCAGCCTAGACGGTGTGCCACCATATCCACTACGCAGCCTAGACGGTGTGCCACCATATTCACTACGCAGCCTAGACGGTGTGCCACCATATTCACTACGCAGCCTAGATGGTGTGCCACCATATCCACTACGCAGCCTAGACGGTGTGCCACCATATTCACTACGCAGCCTAGACGGTGTGCACACCATATTCACTACGCAGCCTAGACGGTGTGCCACCATATTCACTACGCAGCCTAGACGGTGTGCCACCATATCCACTACGCAGCCTAGACGGTGTGCCACCATATTCACTACGTAGCCTAGACGGTGTGCCACCATATTCACTACGCAGCCTAGACGGTGTGCCACCATATTCACTAACGTTAGCCTAGACGGTGTGCCACCATATTCTCTACGTAGCCTAGACGGTGTGCCACCATATTCACTACGCAGCCTAGACGGTGTGCCACCATATTCACTACGCAGCCTAGACGGTGTGCCACCATATTCACTACCCAGCCTAGACGGTGTGCCACCATATTCACTACGCAGCCTAGACGGTGTGCCACCATATTCACTACGCAGCCTAGACGGTGTGCCACCATATTCACTACGCAGCCTAGACGGTGTGCCACCATATTCACTACGTAGCCTAGACGGTGTGCCACCATATTCACTACGCAGCCTAGACGGTGTGCCACCATATTCACTACGCAGCCTAGACGGTGTGCCACCATATTCACTACGTAGCCTAGACGGTGTGCCACCATATTCACTACGCAGCCTAGACGGTGTGCCACCATGTTCACTACGCAGCCTAGACGGTGTGCCACCATATTCACTACGCAGCCTAGACGGTGTGCCACCATATTCACTACGCAGCCTAGACGGTGTGCCACCATATTCACTACGCAGCCTAGACGGTGTGCCACCATATTCACTTCGCAGCCTAGACGGTGTGCCACCATATTCACTACGCAGCCTAGATGGTGTGCCACCATATTCACTACGCAGCCTAGACGGTGTGCCACCATGTTCACTACGCAGCCTAGATGGTGTGCCACCATATTCACTACGCAGCCTAGACGGTGTGCCACCATGTTCACTACGCAGCCTAGATGGTGTGCCACCATATTCACTACGCAGCCTAGACGGTGTGCCACCATATTCACTACGCAGCCTAGACGGTGTGCCACCATATTCACTTCGCAGTCTAGACGGTGTGCCACCATATTCACTACGCAGTCTAGACGGTGTGCCACCATATTCACTACACAGCCTAGACGTTGTACCACCATATTCACTACGCAGCCAAGACGGTGTGCCACCATGTTCACTACGCAGCCTAGATGGTGTGCCACCATATTCACTACGCAGCCTAGACGGTGTGCCACCATGTTCACTACGCAGCCTAGATGGTGTGCCACCATATTCACTACGCAGCCTAGACGGTGTGCCACCATGTTCACTACGCAGCCTAGATGGTGTACCACCATATTCACTACGCAGCCTAGACGGTGTGCCACCATATTCACTACTCAGCCTAGACGGTGTGCCACCATATCCACTACGTAGCCTAGACGGTGTACCACCATATGCACTACGTAGCCTAGACGGTGTGCCACCATATTCACTACGCAGCCTAGACGGTGTGCCACCATATTCACTACGTAGCCTAGACGGTGTGCCACCA
The DNA here is from genome assembly GCA_033675265.1 of Actinostola sp. cb2023. Lineage (NCBI taxonomy): Eukaryota > Metazoa > Cnidaria > Anthozoa > Actiniaria > Actinostolidae > Actinostola > Actinostola sp. cb2023. The sequence goes on along the minus strand of JAUJYZ010001560.1, from coordinate 111,517 downwards.
TATTCTCTACGTAGCCTAGACGGTGTGCCACCATATTCACTACGCAGCCTAGACGGTGTGCCACCATATTCACTACGCAGCCTAGACGGTGTGCCACCATATTCACTACCCAGCCTAGACGGTGTGCCACCATATTCACTACGCAGCCTAGACGGTGTGCCACCATATTCACTACGCAGCCTAGACGGTGTGCCACCATATTCACTACTCAGCCTAGACGGTGTGCCACCATATTCACTACGTAGCCTAGACGGTGTGCTACCATGTTCACTACGCAGCCTAGATGGTGTGCCACCATATTCACTACGTAGCCTAGACGGTGTGCCACCATATTCACTTCGCAGCCTAGACGGTGTGCCACCATGTTCACTACGCAGCCTAGACGGTGTGCCACCATATTCACTACGCAGCCTAGACGGTGTGCCACCATATTCACTACGTAGCCTAGACGGTGTGCCACCATATTCACTACGCAGCCTAGACGGTGTGCCACCATATTCACTACGCAGCCTAGACGGTGTGCCACCATATTCACTACGCAGCCTAGATGGTGTGCCACCATATTCACTACGCAGCCTAGACGGTGTGCCACCATGTTCACTACGCAGCCTAGATGGTGTGCCACCATATTCACTACGCAGCCTAGACGGTGTGCCACCATGTTCACTACGCAGCCTAGACGGTGTGCCACCATATTCACTACGCAGCCTAGACGGTGTGCCACCATATTCACTACTCAGCCTAGACGGTGTGCCACCATATTCACTTCGCAGCCTAGACGGTGTGCCACCATATTCACTTCGCAGCCTAGATGGTGTGCCACCATATTCACTACGCAGCCTAGACGGTATGCCACCATATTCACTACGCAGCCTAGACGGTGTGCCACCATATTCACTACGCAGCCTAGACGGTGTGCCACCATATTCACTTCGCAGCCTAGACGGTGTGCCACCATATTCACTTCGCAGCCTAGACGGTGTGCCACCATATTCACTACGCAGCTGGCGCGCTGGAAGCGAGAAAGTCGTACCCCGCTCTCCGAGTGCGCTCCGAGTGCGCCCGGGGACGAGGCACTTATAATTTGTCTTGGCCACTAATATTTTATGATTTGATGTTGTGCAGAATCAAGTCATAAAAAGTTATGCATGAATAAAATAAAATAACGTATTATCAACTTGTGAACGGAACACTAAAAGAAAAAGGTTTGAACGTGTGCCTTTTACTTAGGAATACAAACAATCTGATCAGTTTCCGACTTATACTTCAAACTGGCTCGAGGGTCCGAAACATTCCGACAACCTTCCGATGACACTCCGAATTAATATTTGTTTGGCGTTTCTATAGTCACGAATGACGTCATACTAGTTAACAAAGAAACAAGACACTGACAGAAATTCCTCCTGTGATACTTGTATTTGATTGTTAATGAATATTACAACTGATAACATATGACGTCATGGATGTATTGGTACATAATATGGGGGTGACAATAATAATAATAAATAATAATGTGTATAGCTAAAAATAATTTATATCAAAGTCTTGTTCTCATCTAAAAAGGGCATATAAAAGGTGTGGTGTGGTAAATAATTTATATCAAAGTCTTGTTCTCATCTAAAAAGGGCATATAACTGTGGTGATCTGTGGTTGTTGAGGTGTGGTAAATAATTTATATCAAAGTCTTGTTCTCATCTAAAAAGGGCATATAACTGTGGTGATCTGTTGTTGTTGAGGTGTGGTGTGGTAAATATTTTAGTGCTGCTGCTGATGATGATGATAACAATGATGATATTGGTGCTGATGGTAGTACTGCAATGATGATATGATAATGGTGGTGATGATGATGGTGATGATGATAACAATGATGACATTTGTGCTGATGATCGATAATGATGGTGCTGATGATGATGATAACAATGATGATATTCAATATGTTGTTGTACGTAGGTGCCATGTTATAATAAAGATATGTTTCTTTTACGTTAAGGATTTAATATATCCGCGCTTTCGGGCCCATGGCCCATCATCAGGGAATGAAGAAAACAGACAGTTCAGCAATATCAGAGCACGCAAACACCAACAACCATGACATCTCTTGGGTAGACATGAGGATACTTGCCAGTGAGAACAACTGGACGAAACGAAGATGGACGGAGGCTTGGTTAATTGCCAAAAATAAGAACGCAATTTTTAATAGAGACTGTGGCAGAACCATTCCTAATAATTATTTTCCTCTTTTACGGCATTAGTGTGAATTGTTAGAATTAGCGCGCGCTCTTAAAGTGTTCAACGGTAAAAGAATTCGATCACTTTAGTGAATTACTGTGCGCGTGCATTGCAACGCGTTTGTCATTTGTCAGTGTTTTCTACGCTAACTGAAAGTTCGTTAGAATTGCCTTCATTCCCTGATGATGGGCCATGGGCCCGAAAGCTCGGATATGATGGTATAGTGCTGCTGATGATAGAGTCGTTTTCGTATGAGTGGGAAGTAGTGACGGTACGGTTCGTGCCGTGCGGTGACCGTAGCGAGCCATCATCGTGCGGTATCCAAGCATTCTGATTGGTTGAATACAATGTGTTCGATTCCGTACCGTAGCCGTAACTCCGTACCGTAGGTTTCCCACTCATACGAAAACTGACGACTCTAATGGTGGTGATGCTTCAAATAATGAATAATCCTACACACAAACAATCTCTAAATGATGATATTGGTGGTGATGATAATGATGGTGCTGCATGATGGTGATGATAACAATAATGATATTTGTTGTGATGATATTGTTGTTATATCTAAAAGTATTTCTTGGTGAATGGATAATTAACTCCGTGATAAGAACGAACTCTTCCTAGAGTACGATGGATAAGACGACCTGTTGTATTGTGATATTATTGTTATATCTAAAAGTATTTCTTGGTGAATGGATAACTCCGTGATAAGAACGAACTCTTCCTAGAGTACGATGGATAAGACGACCTGTTGTATTGTGATATTATTGTTATATCTAAAAGTATTTCTTGGTGAATGGATAACTCCGTGATAAGAACGAACTCTTCCTAGAGTACGATGGATAAGACGACCTGTTGTATCCTGAAGGTAAACCAGGCAGCCTTTAGCTGTAATGTTTTCTGTACTGATAACGACTCCTCGAGACTAGATGGACTTACAGCCTTGCGGTAGCTGTTCTAGTTTCATCAGGTTGATATTCTGTACTGATAGACGACTCCTCGAGACTAGTTGGACTTACACCATCACACTACTTGTACCTTTGCGTGTACTTGCATTGTCCTCTTTAGAATCACAGTATTCCATACTTGCAATTGTATCTTTGCGTGTACTTGCATTGTCCTCTTTAGAATCACAGTATTCCATGCTTGTATCTTTGCGTGTACTTGCATTGTCCTCTTTAGAATCACAGTCATCAATACTTGTATCTTTGCGTGTACTTGCATTGTCCTCTTTAGAATCACAGTATTCCATGCTTGTACCTTTGCGTGTACTTGCATTGTCCTCTTTAGAATCACAGTATTCCATACTTGTATCTTTGCGTGTACTTGCATTGTCCTCTTTAGAATCACAGTATTCCATACTTATACCTTTGCGTGTTCTTGCATTGTCCTCTTTAGAATCACAGTATTCCATACTTGTACCTTTGCGTGTACTTGCATTGTCCTCTTTAGAATCAAAGCCTTCCATACTTGTACCTTTGCGTGTTCTTGCATTGTCCTCTTTAGAATCACAGTCTTCCATACTTGTATCTTTGCGTGTTCTTGCATTGTCCTCTTTAGAATCACAGTCTTCCATGCTTGTACCTTTGCGTGTTCTTGCATTGTCCTCTTTAGAATCAAAGCCTTCCATACTTGTATCTTTGCGTGTTCTTGCATTGTCCTCTTTAGAATCACAGCCTTCCATGCTTGTGCCTTTGCGTGTTCTTGCATTGTCCTCTTTAGAATCAAAGTCATTTTTTTTGTCATTTTCTCGTACGGTATAAAAACTTGATGCTTGAAGGTCATTGGAAGATTTCTCGACGTCATGTTCTATTTCCATGGCAACAGGTACTTGAGATATCACGTGGTCTTCTATAGTGGCGGAAGGCGTGGTTGTTTCGGGGTGAGCTTCCTCACATGTATCGTCTTTGTCGACATCCTCTTTTGCAATACTTTCATGCTTCGTTGATAGATTGTCTTCGAAGAAATCAGTGAGATTAGACGAGCTGATGTCTGACGTAACTGACTCTTGATCTGACGTCATTGAGCTGCTAGGTTTAGGTGTAGATCGATACCTTGATGTAGGATACTGGTTATTGTTGATCTCTCTGGATCGATTCTAAAATATAAATCACAAAAATAATAAATATTACAAGAACGATTTTTAAAAAAAACTGGACAAGGTGACGTTGCAATTCCTTACGCGCATGCTCTGTGAGTACTAAGCTGATATATCCCACATGGTTTAATGTACGTGAATCAATAAAGTAATCAATACATACCTCTGACTTGTAGCGTTTTCTGGATACAAACAAATTCTCTGTTTTATTGGTTTGTAATTCGTTCCGTAACTTAGCAACCCTCAATCTCAATTCTCCAACCACAGCGTGTGACTGTCCGTCGTTCTTTGTCGACATTTCGACTTTTAATTTGAGCTCGCGATTCTCTTGTTGCAACTCCTCAATTGACTGAGATAACTTCTCAATTTGTGGATTCAAATTTTCCTTTTCTTTTTCAAGAGAGTTGTTTTCAGTTTTCGTCTCAGGGATGTTCTGTTGAGCGCTGTGTTGTTGGTTTGTTGGTCGACCATTTTGTAAGCAAGCTTGTAGTTTCGTAATCTTTTCTTTGGCGTCAAAAAACTCGCTCTCAGCTTCAAGCTTCATCTTGATAAGGCTATCTTTCTCGTTGATTAGTTCATCGATTCTGTGTTGTCCTGCGTGTTCTTGGGGTTCGCGGCAACGCAGTTCAGAATTGGCCTCTTTTGTTTGTCTTTCACCTTGCAGTTCTTGCGTTGTCTTCACTTGTCTCGTGAACGCATGTTTTTCTCTGTGCGCTTCTTCAAGACTTGACTCTAGTTTGGCGATTTTCTTTCTTAAAGTTTGTATTTCAAGTTCGTTATCAGAGTCGCGTCTTTCTTTGTCTTCGATAGAATGTTCATCTTCCAGAGAACTAGAATGTTTCCAGTTATCTTTCGTGAAGTCACTACAGTCTGTTGCTTCCAAACTGTTCTCTTTTCTCATTACAACATCTTCCTCAATAATCGGTGTGCTGGACGATACCTTTGGTGGGTTAAACTCTCCAGCCTTGGACGAATGGGACGCGCTTGAAGCGCTGATGTTGCTGTCTCTCGGTGTTTCTTGACCTTTTGAATCGTGAAGACTTTGATTTGTTTCAGCAGGTTTGTGGCATCTTTGGCCACTGTTTGCTCCATCCACCTCGTCTTTACTTGGCTCTGGGAATACCCCTGTGTTGCTGTTTTCATCAGTGATGTCCGACACGTCGAGTTTGGCTTTCAATTCCTCGTAGCTAGCGTTGAGATCAGAATACAAAGCCTGGAGTGCAGAAAAGGCACTTTGGAGTCGTTCGTTGGAGACCGTGATTTTATTATGGTTAGCATTCCATTCTGAGACGTTCAGACGATAATTCTGTAGCTGTCGACTTAGTGCCATGATTTCTCCTACTGCTAAACTATACTGTTCACCCAAACACTCTAAATCACAATTCCCTGGTTGAAGTTCTTCTGTACTTTTGTCTTCGATGTTTTTGCTCCGCACATTATGTATCTCGCCATCTTTGTTTGCTTCCAAATTCTTGTACGCTGCTTGTTGGATTTCCAATAATGCCTGCTTTGCTTGAAGATGAGAAACTTCTACTTTTAGTTTCACATTTTCATCTTTAATTTCCTCGATTTCTTTTTTTAATTGGTTTATGTCTCGTTGCTCCTGCTCGTTTTTCAATGGATCTTTCTCATTTGCTGGCGTGTCAGTACTCAATCTCTCAATGTTAGTTTTCGTTTTTAGTACAGCCAATTCTGTTTCGATTTTTGCTTTCTCGCGATGCAAATTCTCACTTTGAATCATTCCACGAGAAACAGCTGTCGTCAAAGTGTAGTTTTCACTTTCTTTTCGACTATGTTTCTTCTCAAGCTCTTGGTTGTGCGCTTCCAGACGTGATATCTTCACGCGAAGCGATGCAATGTGTTCTTTCTGGTTTTCAACTTGCCTCGAGCTCTCCAAAGCATCCAGTGTTTCGCAAACGATTTCACACTTTGTTGGAACTTCCAAAGCATTTTCCAGCCGAGATATCTTTTCATCCTTTTCGTGGATCTTCTGCGTCAAGTCGGTGACTTCTTTCTGCAAATACTCATGCTCAACTCTCATGTTTGCGATATTGGAATTTAAAGTAGCAATTTCCTTCACGTAGGCAGCCATCTTTGTTTTACACGTGTCCAGTTCATCAGCTTTCTCTGACAATTCCTTCTTGAAAATCTCAGACAAAGACTTCGAGGAAGAGAGTTCTTTATGCAGGGTTGTGCTTTCTTCATAACAGACCATCAACTGCTTGTCAGCATCTTTCTTCTCTGTTCTTGTTATACTTTGCTCTGATATAGATTGTTGAAGTTCTTCTTCAATCGAGTATAGTTTTTGTCGGTAAGTTTTCAGTTCGTTTGTCACTTGATCAGTTTCTTCTTGACAACACTTCAGTTTTGCACTTGTTTCATTTTCTCTGGATTTCAAGTGAAAGATCTGTTTTTCTGCTTCGTCTCTCGCTTTAGAAGTGCTAGAAAGTGAGACTTGTAAATCCTTTAGTTCCTGTCTTAATCTGTCTGCTTCTTCCTCCATTTTCTTTTTCTCCGGCCAAGATTCAATCCGTTCTCTTTTACATGGTGAACCCACTGTAGGCCCCTTCGTCCGAGCCTGATTGTCAAGCATACTTAACCTGAGCACTTGTTCGTTGACCTGGTTTACCAATTGTTCTTTAAGTTTTCTTGATTTGCCGAGTTCTTCTTCAAGAAAAGCATTTTTCTTTGTCACTTTTTGGTACTCAAGATTGACATTGTCCAGTTTATCCAACAATTCCTTGTGAACGACAGGACCATACTCTTTGTTCATTGATGCCACATCATCTTCTAGTTCGATCTTTCTTGCATTAGTCGTGTTGTAGAGTGATTGCCACTTTGATGCCTCGGCATTAGCAGCAGTAAGTTGACTTTGAAGTTCTTTTTCTTGGTCTAAGATATCTTCGTAACTATTTTGAAGCTCGGAGATCATTTTCTTGGATGTGACATCTTCTTCGACCATACGCTTTGTTGGTGCTGGCGCTAGACTGTCCTTGGTTCTGTCTTTTGATTTCAATGATCTTAACTCTAATTCAATGTCATTCTTCTGGTTGATCAACGATGCGCAGTCCTTCTCAAGTCTATTTTTAGCTTGTTTAGAGATGTTTAATTCCTTCTCTATCGCTGTAATGTTGTCTTTCAAATCTTGTACAGTTTCGTCTTTCCTTGAAAGCTCAAGATGCAGTTTTTCAGATTTGCGTTGAAATTCTGCAATTCTTTTCTCACTGTCCGTCTCCTCATCACGATACCTTGCTGTCGTATCCTTTAAACTTTGAATTGTCTCATGGGAATGCTCTCTTTCTTTACTAAGATCAGCAATCTTCTGCTCAAGTGTAGAAATCCTGGTCATGTAGCTTTGGCATTCGTCTTGCGTGCACTGTCTATCAAGCCTGCTTCTATGTAGCTGCGATTCGTGTTCAGAAGCAGACGAGCGCATTGACAACATCTCTTCCTGCAGCATCACTTGTTCTTGTCTCTTTTTCTCTTCTTCTTCGTTCTTTTCTTTCAAGGTAATCCTCAGATTTTCATTCTGCTCTTCAAGAAGCTGTTTACTTGCCTTGAGTTGATCATAATCATTGGCTTTGTCTTTGAGTTCTTTGCTTCCCACTTCCATTGCCAACTGTTTCTCGATGTTTTCTTGTTCGAGTTTCCAAACCTTTTCTTGCGTTTCCTTTATTTTCCTCAGAGAATTACTCAACTGACTTTCCAGTGAGTTCTTCTGTTGACACTCAAAGTCATACTTCACTTCAAGGTCGGATATCCAGACATTTGCCTCCATTAGTTCTTCTCTGATTTGCTTCTTCTCACTGTTCAGTCGCTCGTTCATAGCTTTTCAAATTATCATACTTTCTGTTCAACGATTTCATTTCTTCAGTAATTTCCACATTTCGCTGTTGAGCAGACTTCAATTCTGATTCATTTTTGCATAGTTTCTTTCTGTATTCTTGTAGTTTATCTTTCAATGACTTCTCTCTTTTAAGTGCTTGTGTACTCAGCTCGGCGGCCTCCAATGCTTTCCTTTCTATCTCGCTTTCTTCACTTGCAAAGTCGCTAGTCAAAGTTGTTTCAAGTAGTGACTGACACATTGATGCTTCTAAGCTGTTTTCAAGGCCGAGTAATCTATCTTCACTCTGCTTCATAGTGCGTTTAATCCCATCCACGTCAGCCTTCAGTGATACATTCTCAGTCTCCAGTGAAACTTTGTTTTCTCGAAGTCGTTTAATAGTTGTATCTTTGTCGTGCATTTCCATCGCGTTAGTTTCAAGACATCTTTCTAAGTCGCGCATCTTGTTTTGACTTTTCAAAACTTCTTGCTTCGCTTTACGTGTGCTTACTTTGTGAATTCTCTAACTCTTTCTTGTAATGATTTCGTTCATTGTTTAAGTTACTGACTTTACTCTCAAGACCGTTCACCTTTATCTTCTGCATGTTCAATTCTTGTTCCAGCTTTAGTTTTGTTTCTCGCGCCTTGAATAAGTCATTCTCAGTTGCTTTGATCTTGTCCTGATACGTTGAACATCTTTTCTCGTAACCAACCTTTTCTGTTTTCAAACCTTCGGTTATGGCTTGGTGTGACCTCAGATCCTGCCGTAGTTTGACCGAGTTTGCATCATAATCTCGAATCTTATCGCGTAATTCTTCGGTCACGTGATCGTTCTTGCTAATCACGTGATTAAGAGCATCATTCGTTTTCCTTTGCTCGTTCAGTTTACTGTCAAGTCTCATCACTTCCTCCTTGGAAGACAGGACGTTCGCGTTTGCAGAGTCCAACTGATGCTTGATGTTGCTTCTTTGCTTGCTCAAGCTATCGATTGTAGATTCAAGTTTCAGTATTTTCATGTTTACAGAGTTCAACTCGCTGTCAGCGTTGTCCTTCTGCGTGTTTGTCGTCGCTAAATCTTTCTCTAATTCACTTATTTTATTTTCAAGATTGTAAACTTTCTGAATGTCATCATTTTTCTCATCTATTGACTTCTCAAGATCCACTGTGAGATCAACAATCTTTTCGTTTGCCACTTCAAGGTCCTCTGAGACAACAAGCATGTCTTTCTTGGATGAATTAGTCTGTGATTGCAATGAGTCTATCTTAGATTTATACAGCGCTAATTTTTTCTGAAGCTCTGCTGTTCGCGCCTGTTCAACGTCGAGTTCTTTTCTTAAACTAAGTTCACTGATTTTCTTGTTGTTAGATTCCGCAGTTATGAACTTCATCTTCAACACTTCAAGTTCATCCTCAAGTTCGCGTTTCCTTTTAGTTGTGTTTTCGTTCAAAGCTTTTGCGCGATTTAGCTCTTCTGTTTTAAGCTCAAACTGTTCGCTTACTTTCTTCTTCTCTTGTTCTAAAGACTCAAGCACAACTTTTGTGTTGTCGTGTTCATCGTGAATCGACTCGGCATAGGTGTTTTGTCGTATTGTTTTTTCTCGAAGTTGTTCTAGCAGTAAGTCTTTCTTGTTCAATTCCTGTTCATTGACATCTAAAAGTCTTTGACACTCGCTTAGTTGATTTTGCAGGTTTCCTACTTCTTCGTTTTTCTTACTTAAGGATGTCATAGCACCCTGCATCTTTGCCTCTAACTTAGCGTTGTGTTTGAGTGTTTCTTCGACCTCTGTCTCAGCTTTATTCATCTTGTCTTGTACTAATATAACTCCATGTTCAAACTCGTGTTTCTCGTGCTCGCAGACATTGAGTTTACACTGTAGTTCATTGACGCTGTTAAATGCGCTTTGTATTTCCATGTCTAAACGTTGTTTTTCGTGAGTAAAGATTGTGTTGTCATCCTCTACTTCCTTCATTTTATTCTGCGCACGAAGAGTTTCTTCGTGAAGGTCTCCATTCTCTTCCTCTACAACTTCGAGTCTTGCTTGTAACTTTCCAATGTTTTCGTAGAATGCTTCCATCTTTTTCTCTTTCGATGCAACAGACTTTTTCAATTCTTCAGTCAGTGTATTGTAGTTCGGAATCTCGTTTCGCTCTATCAAAGTTTCTTTGCGTTTCGTTCAATTTGTTTTGCACTGCAAGAAGTTCTTGTTGGATACTGCATTTCTGAGATCTCTCCACGTCAAGTTCTCTCTTGAGTTCTTCGATCTGTTTGAAGTTACTCTCACTTTGTCCTTCCATTTTCAAAACCTGGTTTTTCATGTTCGTAAACTTTTCCTCCAGTTCGCAGTTAATGTCTTCGTCTTCTCGCACTATTTCTTTCATTTCAGCGACTTTTCTGTCAGCAAAAAGAGCTCGTTCCTTGCATTCGTCTCTCTCAGTCACAGCCTGCTCAAACAATGTCTCCATGTCAGCATAACGTTTAGTTGTGTTGTCCAACTTTATCATCAACTCATGCTGAAGGTCGTGCGACTCCGACTCCAGGTACGTAAATCTGTGTTTTCTTGTAAAGAGCTCAGACTCGAGCGCAGCTGCGCTGTGACGGGCAGAGGATAGTTTATTCTCTAGTTCTCTTATCTTTTCCTGTGAGCTGAAAGAATTACAAACAGTATGTTATTTATAGGAGATCGCAGGGTTACTAACAGTTTTACAACAGTTTTCGTCATTCTGTTTTGTTCACTTTACCGAGCAATAGATGATCTATTGAAGAAAACGAGCGCGCGTGCAATGTGCAGTTTTAGAGCACGCGAAACTGATCAGAACACTTAGGAGAAGCACGACGTGTAGCGGAGTACTTCTCAGCACTTCTCGAGTGTTCTAAAACTGCACATAGCACAGAGGACAAGTTTTCTATTTCTTTTATAAAATACAATTATGATTTAATTCAAGGCAAGTTTTCAATTTTGTTCATTCCAAATGTTGGAATGCATGCGCGCGCGCGTGCTGTGTGCTCTCATAAAGCACGCGGAATACACATCGGCTTTGGCCAATCAGAGCCGGTGCGCGTTATATTATGGTTATATTATAGGTAACATCGTTTGGCCAATCAGAGTGCGCGTTATATTATGGTTATATTATAGGTAACATCGTTTGGCCAATCAGAGTGCGCGTTATATTATGGTTATATTATAGGTAACATCGTTTGGCCAATCAGAGCGTGCGTTATATTATAGTTATATTATAGGTATCACCGTTTGGCCAATCAGAGTGCGCGTTATATTATAGTTATATTATAGGTAACATCGTTTGGCCAATCAGAGCGCACGTTATATTATAGTTATATTATAGGTAACATCGTTTGGCCAATCAGAGTGCGCGTTATATTATAGTTATATTATAGGTAACATCGTTTGGCCAATCAGAGTGCGCGTTATATTATGGTTATATTATAGGTAACATCGTTTTGCCAATCAGAGTGCGCGTTATATTATAGTTATATTATAGGTAACATCGTTTGGCCAATCAGAGTGCGCGCGTTATATTATAGTTATATTATAGGTAACATCGTTTGGCCAATCAGAGCGCACGTTATATTATGGTTATATTATAGGTAACATCGTTTGGCCAATCAGAGCGTGCGTTATATTATAGTTATATTATAGGTATCACCGTTTGGCCAATCAGAGTGCGCGTTATATTATAGTTATATTATAGGTAACATCGTTTGGCCAATCAGAGCGCACGTTATATTATAGTTATATTATAGGTAACATCGTTTGGCCAATCAGAGTGCGCGTTATATTATAGTTATATTATAGGTAACATCGTTTGGCCAATCAGAGTGCGCGTTATATTATGGTTATATTATAGGTAACATCGTTTTGCCAATCAGAGTGCGCGTTATATTATAGTTATATTATAGGTAACATCGTTTGGCCAATCAGAGTGCGCGTTATATTATAGTTATATTATAGGTAACATCGTTTGGCCAATCAGAGTGCGCGTTATATTATAGTTATATTATAGGTAACATCGCTTGGCCAATCAGAGTGCGCGTTATATTATGGTTATATTATAGGTAACATCGTTTGGCCAATCAGAGCGTGCGTTATATTATAGTTATATTATAGGTATCACCGTTTGGCCAATCAGAGTGCGCGTTATATTATAGTTATATTATAGGTAACATCGTTTGGCCAATCAGAGCGCACGTTATATTATAGTTATATTATAGGTAACATCGTTTGGCCAATCAGAGTGCGCGTTATATTATAGTTATATTATAGGTAACATCGTTTGGCCAATCAGAGTGCGCGTTATATTATAGTTATATTATAGGTAACATCGTTTGGCCAATCAGAGTGCGCGTTATATTATAGTTATATTATAGGTAACATCGTTTGGCCAATCAGAACGTGCGTTATATTATGGATATATTATAGGTAACATCGTTTGGCCAATCAGAGTGCGCATTATATTATGGTTATATTATAGGTAACATCGTTTGGCCAATCAGAGCGTGCGTTATATTATGGTTATATTATAGGTAACATCGTTTGGCCAATCAGAGTGCGCGTTATATTATGGCTATATTATAGGTAACATCGTTTTGCCAATCAGAGTGCGCGTTATATTATGGTTATATTATAGGTAACATCGTTTGGCCAATCAGAGCGTGCGTTATATTATGGTTATATTATATATAGGTAACATCGTTTGGCCAATCAGAGTGCGCGTTATATTATGGTTATATTATAGGTAACATCGTTTGGCCAATCAGAGCGTGCGTTATATTATAGTTATATTATAGGTATCACCGTTTGGCCAATCAGAGTGCGCGTTATATTATAGTTATATTATAGGTAACATCGTTTGGCCAATCAGAGCGCACGTTATATTATAGTTATATTATAGGTAACATCGTTTGGCCAATCAGAGTGCGCGTTATATTATAGTTATATTATAGGTAACATCGTTTGGCCAATCAGAGTGCGCGTTATATTATAGTTATATTATAGGTAACATCGTTTGGCCATCAGAGTGCGCGTTATATTATAGTTATATTATAGGTAACATCGTTTGGCCAATCAGAGTGCGCGTTATATTATAGTTATATTATAGATAACATCGTTTGGCCAATCAGAACGTGCGTTATATTATGGATATATTATAGGTAACATCGTTTGGCCAATCAGAGTGCGCATTATATTATGGTTATATTATAGATAACATCGTTTGGCCAATCAGAGCGTGCGTTATATTATGGTTATATTATAGGTAACATCGTTTGGCCAATCAGAGTGCGCGTTATATTATGGCTATATTATAGGTAACATCGTTTTGCCAATCAGAGTGCGCGTTATATTATGGTTATATTATAGGTAACATCGTTTGGCCAATCAGAGCGTGCGTTATATTATGGTTATATTATATAGGTAACATCGTTTGGCCAATCAGAGTGCGCGTTATATTATGGTTATATTATAGGTAACATCGTTTGGTCAATCAGAGTGCGCGTTATATTATGGTTATATTATAAGGTAATATCTCACTCACCTGTGATTTGATTCTTGTAGTTCAATAATCCTGCCATTAGTGACAAGCACTTCTCCCTCGAGTCTATCTTTTGCGATGTTGGTCGATCTTAAAGACTTTTCCAGGTCTTGAACCTTGGAATCTAGCAGTTGAAAGTCGAACGGTTGATCTGGAGCAGCGAACGATTCTAATGACACCTGTCAATCAAATTATTCCAAGCAAATTAGTGAATAGTTAACGTTCTTTCAATTCGTTTTCTTCTCAGCCAATCAGAGGTCTCCGTGCAGAATATATGACACACGTCAATCAAATATTTATACAGTCATACACACAACTTATTAACGAACAAACGCGCGATTGATGTAATGTACTGTAAACTTTACTTAAACCCCATTCAGCACTTGACTGGTATCCATAGGGGCCCTGCAACGACACTACGAACGCACGAGCGATCGAACGAACAAACGAAACATCAACGGCAGTCTTTACAAACTTCGTTGCTATGGAGATGTCAGACCGAAACAAGTTCTCGTCGAAGGATTTTAATTTTAAGTGGAAATTAATTTGTGCGCATATGCACAGATCTATGCACAGCTTCATAGAAAGTCCTCCAGTCCCAGCCTAGTTCTATTGTTTACACGTTCAAAGTAAAATGTCAGATTAGGCCTGGTAAATAAGTAAACAAAACACTCGCAACAAAACAACGTTGAACGAGATGGATGAACGCATGAGCAAACAGAGAGTTTTCAGTTTTCAATGGTATATTGAAGAAATATAAAACGCGTGCTATGTGCTGTTTTAGAGCACGCGGGGACTGATCAGAACACGAGAGAAGGAGAAGCACGACGCGTAGCGGACAAGTTTTCTATTTCTTTTACGCAATTATGATTTTGAGGCAAGTTTTCAATTTACAAAAATGTTTGAATATATGCGCGCGCATGATGTGTGCTCTCATAGAGCACACGGCATTGCCGGCCAATCAGAGCGCGTGTTATATCATAGTTATTTCCTAATACCCAGTATAACTAGTGGATAGAAAAGTTGTAGACAAACCTGTTGTGGAATGAGTTCAGTTTTGATGGTTTCCATCTGGTTTTCCAGGGTCTGGTTGAATTCTCGCAGTGTTTCAATCTGTCGAGCTTTGACTGCAATATCGCCCTTGTAAGTAGATGTAGTCTGTTTCCACTCGGTAATCTCTCTCTCCAGGGCAGCGCGCCCATCCTTGTTGCTCCTTATCTCGTTCTGACTTTCCTTGAGTTGTTTGTGCAGTGCGTCTTTCTGTCTTGTGATGTTCTTTAGCTGCATCTCAGCTTTGTATACCTACGACAAGTCAATCAATAGATTGATCACTGAGACAAGTAATCTATAGAATAGCTTCGGCTAAGGCTCGCCGAAACGACAGTAAATTAAGTACTCTTTTTACGGTGTTATACATCTACATTTATTGAGTCGGTAACGGTCGTTAGACATCATACACCAACTATAAAATAATTGAACTAAAATGTGACAGATTTCCTTTAACCTTTGAATTTATCATATTATACATCGACGCAGCCCATACTAGTGTACTCGCTAGTTTCCATTCTATTTATCATATTATACATCGACGCAGCCCATACTAGTGTACTCGCTAGTTTCCATTCTATTTATCATTAAACATCGAAGCAGCCCATACTAGTGTACTCGCTAGTTTCCATTCTATTTATCATATTATACATCGACGCAGCCCATACTAGTGTACTCGCTAGTTGCCATTCTATTTATCATATTATACATCGACGCAGCCCATACTAGTGTACTCGCTAGTTTCCATTCTATTTATCATTATACATCGACGCAGCCCATACTAGTGTACTCGCTAGTTTCCATTCTATTTATCATATTATACATCGACGCAGCCCATACTAGTGTACTCGCTAGTTGCCATTAATTTATAGAATCGCTTATGATTGTGAAAAACGTACGGCATACGGCACGTATGTTTCTCAAGACAAACCCAATTAGTCGGGGGAGGGGAGTTAGCGCAGCCGTCATTTCTAATACGGACAGGACGTACAAAGAGGACTTTCATAACACATGCAGCCCAACCATTCCTTTTGAGGCGTCTTTTTGATGGGTTTCCTGTGGTAGAGCGCGCGCAATACGTATATGCCGAGCTCCCTGTGCTGAGTAACGTCCTATGTTGGGCTTCCCGTGTGTGAAATAATATGCACTCTCTGCGGGCGCGTCTTACGGGACGCACACAGGAAGCCCAACATAGGACGCTACTCGGCACAGCCCGACATATACGTGCTTAAAGTCCCTAATACGAATTGCGCGCGTGTGCTCTACCAGGGGAAACCCATCAAAAAAAGACGCAAATATCATTTTATTGAATTATTTAGAAGCCTCATACCACAATGCACGATTTTCCGCGCTTGACGTCAAATTTATTCTTTTGAATTCCATTCATGTTCCTTCATTGTTTTCAGTCTTTGTATATTTTGAATAGAATTCAAAAGAATAAGTTTGACATCAAGCGCGGAAAATCATGCATTGTGGGATTTATTAAAGGTCTATAGACCTCACTGTTGCGTTCTGTTGTCAGAAATAAGCAGCGCCCTGTCTTTGGATGTTTTTTTTACGTTTACAGTTACAACCTACGCGCGTAAATGTGAGATGCTCTGTAACTATTACGTCACGGTGCAATGCACGGTGTTGAAATGTGTGTTGAATGGCGCGAAATTACAGTGACACAGGTAACTATGGTTACAATATCCTGTTATTTACATTGTATGCAAATTATCTCAATGAATTCATGGACAATTTACCAGCTGATTTGAATCCAAACAATAGACTGATGCTCTCAGGCTTATTTCATGGCATACTGACCTTGATGTTGGCGTTTTGCACCTGTGTCTGTAGTTCATCTCGATTGTTCTTGTACTCGGCCTGTAAGTCTGATACGCGCTTTTGTAGACACACAATATCGTCGTGTAGGCTTCCTTCTCCTGCAAGGCTTGTCGGTACCTGGTCTCGAGTTCTTCTGCCTCTCTTTTCATAACATCAAGTTTATCAATGTCTACTTTCTTCGTCACAGTCTTTGATGATAAACTAGTATTTTCTTTTTTTCTCAAAAATTCGATCTCTTGCTGTAAGTTTCCTTTCTCTGACTTTAGCATCTCCGCAATGTATTTATTCGTTGCAAGTTCACGGCTAAGTTTCTCTGTCTCCCATTCCATTTCAGCTTGTTTTGTCTTTGAAGTCGATAGTTCATCTTTATGTCTCTTGATTTCTGCCTTCGAGTTGTCAAGCTGTGCTTCGAGTTTTGTTTTGTTCTCGCTCAGGTCTTCTATCTTGGCTTGGAATTTATGGAGCTACAATGAACAAAACAATATCATATTCACCTTGTTACGCATCGTAATTCAAAGCTAAGGGAGAGAAAGCTAATCTCAATGAATTCCTACCGATAGAAACAAACCCATGGCTATAACGCATCGTTTTCTTCATCACTTGTTCATATAAAAGTGAGTGTGCTTGACCGTGTGAACATCTGCCTTTTACTGCCGAAAACAAAACTACTTACGACGCTTCTCTAGGGAATTGAAGGTATTTCTTTGTAAATCGCGCGACAACCCATAATGTTGACATATCAAACGTGGCTGGTAATGATTGTGTAATGAAGGGAGGAGAAGAAGGCGTACTGGACTTTTTGTAAACCGCAAATTAAGTTTTTTTCCAAATAATTTTGTTAAGTTTCTATTCCAACTATTGCACCGTAAACATGCTGAGAATTACAAGGATGATGAAACAGTGCGGCCTTTTCTAGGTGGTGCCATCTTGAACATCGTAGTAATTAGGCTCGAATTGACGAGAATGGTCCATTAGGAAATATCTTTTAGTGCGTATTTTATGATAATTTTCAACAAAAGATCCAAGGACATGCCATATATTATCGATGAATGTTACAAACAAACAAGACGCTTATACTTGAATATTTCTCACTTTTTCGTTTTTTGACATTTTTACACCCATTTTTGCACTTATGTTCTCTCTCTGCCTAATCGATTTATGTGGCATTGCTTGAATTCTTCAACATTCTTTCAAAAAGTATTGTAGATCGTTATTACTATTCCTTTGCTTGTACTTTAAGAAAAGTTAGAATGCGAGCAAGTTGCTTTTAATAATTTCTTTTTGGAAAAAATTCCACTAAAGATAGTTTATTAGGTCAATAAATCCCGTGAGACGAAGTGTACTAATTGGTGTATAATTTCTGTTAGGGGTCTCTTTGGATGATTAATGCCTTTATCTCGGTTATCAAAGCATGTCATTGTTCATCAATGATGTCGTAACAATAGAAAACAATGGCAGATTCAAACAATGGAAAAGACGCTAAAATATGCAAAGTTTGTGAAAATACCAGGAACCCGATGGTTCGTGGAATACCAGTAATGAAGCGATTGTAAAAACACTTTTCCTGGTATATAAGTTAAAGACAAGTCAGTTAGAGATGAAAGTACTGTACTCTTGGCTTGAATTCAACTTAATTTAGTGATTTTAACTTATAAATTTAGCTTTTAGCCGTTACAACGTTCAAATCTATCCGTTGTCAGTTGTCTTCTAGTGCAATTGAAACTCACGTTTTGTGCACGTCAACTAGAATGAAGCATTTAGTTTTAATCAAAGTTGACAAAACTTGTAGATAAATGATTTTGACCTGCCTAATCGCACCATGTATTCCACCACATACAACAAAACAAATTGATCAATATTTACACCAACAATAGTCACACAGAAAACACACTAATTCGCAAAGTAAACAACAGTGTTTTACCTCAAGTCGATATTCTTCTTTCACGTTGTTCAACTCCAACACAAACTTCTTATAAAACGCTTCAAAGTCGCTAAACGTTTCCTTCGCTGTTGCGAGCTGTTTCAGCGTACTGTCCGCTGCTTTGACAGACTTCTCAAAGGAACAAGCAACGTTAGAACGAGCCGAGCGGCTGTCTCTTGAACCAGTAGTTGTACTCATGGTTATCAGTGTGCGTTTTACGGCGCCGTGTGCTTCATTTTGGTTTATGTAGTTCCTGCGTGTAGTTTGAACGCAACAACCGAGCCACACAGAACAGATCCAAGCGTGGCCAAGAAGTAAGGTTTACGCATCAAAAGCCGCATGATTGACGGTGCGACGCGTAACGTAAGTCCCACGGGACACAGGACACGGGACGCGGGACACGGGAAACGGGACACGGGTGATGCAACGCCTTTTCTACCGTAGATAACCAACACTTATTGCATAATCGTTGTCGAGTTAAAAATCATAAGGGGTGGACCATTTGATCGTTGATGGGGGTGGGGGTTAAATCCCAAAAAAAATATCGAGCAACCACTTCCACCTTTAAAAAAATATCGTGCAAGAACAAATGCATCAAAAAAAATATCGTGCATTATTGTGACACCAACTTCAGCTTTTTCAAGTTTCTTTTTTAAATTTGGTTGACCTAAATTTTCATTTTTTTCGTCGTCAGATTCGGGTATTGAATGTTCATGTGGGATACCTGTGTACTCTGCACGGGACATGTCTTGAATTTCAAATTCAAAACCTATCATTGTAGCCCAAGGGGCGTAGCGTGCATTATGTACGTATACACACGTGCGTACAATTTGTTAATCATTAAAATATAAATATTTAAAAAAAAGAAATCTAGACAAAATCGTAAGAGCTGACTAGTGAAATTATGATATCCGGTAAATGGCACTTCAGGGAGTGTGTATATGTATAATATTATTGTAGTTAGAAGCAGTGCCATGAACAGTCTCTCAAACCAAATAAACTACAAAAAAAACTGAGTGATCAGCATTTTACTGTATATATTTGTATAGTGAGAAAATCCGCTGGAAAACGAAGAAAATACTATTTCCAAGGCTCTAGATTTCAAAATTTCCAGGGGGAGTATGCCCCCTGACACCCCTAAAAGCGCGCGGCTTCGGCGCTCGTTTCTCTGTGCGTACATTGGAGAAAAAAAAACATGCTACGCCTCTGAAAAGTATTGCAACGCGAGCATTGAATACTTGATAACTAATAGAAGATGACTCTCCGTGCTTCTATACAAAAATAATGCACGCTAAGGTCTTGAAAGCTGGTAAGGAATGCACGAGCGGAACGCGAGTGCATTCAGCAACTTTCAAGACCTCAGAAGTGCATTATTTCTGTATAGAAGCAAGGAGAGTCATCTTCTATTCGCTTTATAATATAAAAAACTAGTTTTAAACAGGTTTTCTGCTTTTTTTTCGCTGTTCCGTGCATCTATAACATATTACTGTGCACGCTCAACAACCAATCAAATCGCGCGTTGTTGGGAGGTATACTCCCTAGGATTTTTCTGTTTCAGTAGAAATTTCACCATTCATTGATTGATGGCATGTAAATTTAATAAATCATGATGTAAGTAGAACAACAGACTGTACAAATAATTAAATTAAATAACAAAGGATTTATTATACAATTTTCAATATTATCAATTTGGCAACTGAATAGATATTGGCAAACAAAAATAAGTTTGGTTAAAAAAAAATATCGTGCAAGGGCCTAAGGCAGTGAAAAAATATCGTGCAACATGAAAAGGTGAAAAAAAAATATCGACCATACTTTAAATCGCCCCCACCCCCCATCAAAAATCAAATGGTCCGCCCCTAAATCATGGAATCTAAGACCGCAAGAATGTCTGGGTAAACAGCAAATGAGCCTCGTTTTATGCAAATAAAACTATGCTTTAGCATGTGAATAAAAGGAAATGTTAGCGACAACGTAAATTGAAACAGCTAATGTATACCGCTATTTCAAGAAAGGTTCTCTCGTATTTCGTGCGTATTGCACATTGCGTATTGCACTTTGCGTATTGCATTGTGTATTCGATGATTGAAATGCGTCTTATGTGTATAAAACAGTCATGCCGCCACCATATATAGTGATGGGTTTTGATGGAAAGATATTTGGTTTGTCGACATGTTGAGCTCAGTGAGTAGAAAAATGATTCTCAGTATAATCATATGCAAAACGCAATGTGCAATACACAATACGCTTCAAGCGCAGTTAGCCACTATTGCCATCGTCTGAGTTTTCCGAAAGTAAATAAGTAAGTAACAATAGATAAACTTCGGAACCAATCACCACCCGAGTAAAGAAATCGCCCTATAATAATAATAAACTTTATTTTACAAGGGAAAAACATATTACAGCTTCGGCTGAAAAACTTATGGATTATGGCTCTAAAAATATATATATAATCTTAAAAAATATAAATATAAATATCTATCCTAATATATATCCTAATATCTATCCTAATCTAAACCTAATACTAATATATACATAATATTGATAGATTTCTAAAATATAACATTTATAAAAATTAATCGACTATGAAATGATCAATGCCTTCATACTGGTTAATTATAAAATTACGAAAATAATTCTTAAATAAACGAATACTAGAACATTGTTTTATCGAAGCTGGTAATGAGTTCCATAGTTTTGAAGATTTTACTATAAAGGTTCTACCACCTTCAGACTCTCTATTAATAATAATAATAATAATAATAATAATAATAATAATAATAATAATAATAATAATAATAATAATAATAATAATAATAATAATAATAATAATAATAATAATAATAATAATAATAATAATAATAATAATAAACTTTATTAACGTGTCTTTTAAAATTAGTTAGGGGGACACCTATCTAAAGAAATTGAAATAAAAGAAAATAATTAAAAATATATCACCTAATATATATAATAACATAATGCCAATACTAATAATATCAAATCTAATAATATCAAATCTAAAATCTAAAATTTAAAATTGTAACGAGGGCAAAAAAAAAATTGTAACGAGGGCAACATAAATTTAACGTAGAATAACGAGTAGATCTATTCGAAATTTGAACATTTGTAATTAACTTGTCCTCGAGATATTCTGGAATGTTGCTTTATTGATCTTAACTTCATCAAAAAAGAGTATCCAGTTTAATTTCTTAAATAAACAAACAGTCCTTGAGGTAAGGGTACTTTCATTAAGGATAACACGAGCTGCCCTCTTTTGTAACTTGAACACTCTTCAGTTTAGATTGTCCCTAGATGTACTATTCCAGACAGAACTACCATACATTAGAAGTGGTTTGACGGTTACTGAATAGAAAAGTTCTCTCTCCTTTAAAGGCAGAAATGTTCTTATCTTGCGTAATAAGCCAATGCGCTGAGTTAGTTTCTTGCATAGGTTGTTGATGTGGCTATCAAACGTCAGGTCCTCATCACTGAATTGTAAGTCCTAATAACTTATGAGAGGAGACTTGTTGTAGCTAGTGTATCTTGATTTAACTTGATGTTTAGCTCCAGTTGATCTGTTTGCAGTTGTGCACGCAAGCGTTTACCAGGCAGTAGTATAGTGGTGGTCTTACTTTCGGTATGAAGGATCATCTTGTTATTTGATGACCAGTTGAGAAGACTGCAGGCGTTCTCAGTCATATTGTGCTTAAGCTGATCAATCTCAGTCCAATCAGAGGATACACTCACAGTGGTATCATCAGCAAAGATATCCACATCGCAGTCTTAAGTAGCTGTAGGCAGGTCGTTTATGAAGACCAAGAATAGTAAAGGAGCTAAAACTGACCATTGTGGGACTCCATGGGTAAGTTCGTCGGTAGAGGATGATTGTCCATTTACGGCCGTGAACTGCTTTCTGTTACTCAGGTATGATTTTCTAGTGCCACAGTATCTACACCATATATCTGAAGTTTTTTTAGCAGTATCCCATGATCGACAAGGCCTTTTTAAAGTCAGCAAACCATTGACTCTATTGTTATCCATATTCATTAGTAGTCTGTCAACAATGGCTAGAAGTGCTGTCTCTGTGGAGTGGTGTTTTCTAAAACCAGACTGTAATTTTATAGATTAGGTTATTTTCCTTCAGGTACATATACAGTGTATTATGCACATGCCTCTCGAGTACCTTTGAAAGAACAGGTAATATGGAGACAGGTCTATAGTTGTTCCTATTCGATTTGTCGTCACTCTTATAAAGAGGAATTACTTTCGCAATCTTCCACACTGTAGGAAAAGAGCCCATCGAGATACAGTGGTTCATCAAGCTTGTCAAGGAAGGCGCAATTATCGGAGCAGCGAGTTTTATAAGTTTAATACTTAGACCGTCAGCACCTGTAGCTTTGCCAGAGGGAATACCTTTGATAATTTGTTCAATTTGGTTTATAGTCATTGGAGGAATATTCATGTCAGTAGTCCCAGGTGACTTAGATTTAGTCACGAAGTCAACCAGTTTAGAGAAATCCGTATCTGTAGCGGAGGCTGGACCAAGTAATTCTTTGGCGAGACCCGTAAAGTGCTTATTGAGGGCTTCCGCAATTTCCTTGCCATTGATTGTCTGTGATCCATTAATGTCAAGATGATTGATGACATTTGTTTTTTTTGCACTCCCTGAAAGGCTCTTTAGAGTGTTCCATAGACGTTTTGGGTCGTTACGACTCTCTGATACGGAGTCTTTAAAGTAGGTTCTTTTTGCATCTCGGATCGCTGATGTTACTCTGTTTTTGGCCTTTTTTAGATCACTCCACGTCTCGCTAGAATCAGTTTGCTTGGCCTGCTTTAATAAATTATCTCTAGTTTTCATCAAGTCCATAATTTCCGGTTTCCACCATTTAGGTTGATATTTGAATTTTACCCTTTTCTTCTTAAATGGGGCATGGTTGTTAATTGCCATGTTAAAAAGATCATACCAACTCCCTATCACTTCGTATTACCGAGAGCGAGCCGAGAGCGGCGTACGTGCTTAATTAACCGAATGCTTCTGTTATAGGGGATTTCTCAGGTAAAGCTGGTATCGTCCTTTAGGTACTTTATTCAGGTTTCTGTGCTCTTACAAGTGTACTGACAATGTACTAAACTACAGGCTAAAATGTAACTATAGTTATAGAGGTTTTACAATAGATGGTCTATCTTGATTGATGTCGGTATTTGTAAAGGACTGTGATTGGCTACTTATGGTAACGTAATTCTAGATTATGACAGCAGGTATATAGCTATTGAGGGAAGAAAACTAAAGATTCGATATGGCTATTCTTTGAGATATCGTGTCCGAGTTACAATGTGGGATAGCAGAAGCTACAAGCTGGCTATCTAGAAATATCATAAATCATATAGAAAAAGTTAACGAGGATTTAGTTTTTTTGATCTTTCGTGGACCATATTATTTGGTTATAATTGATGATAATGATTTAGCGAGTTCTTGTGTATTAGGGCGTATCAATAGAAAGACATAGATGAATGGAAAAGCAGATGGAAGTATTTTGACATTCTAAAGAAAGTTGAGTCGCCCGGTTGCTAGTTTGAAGTTCCGATCTAAAAAGCCTTTTAGTTGTAATGGAATAGTGTTTGCGTGGTACATCCTGACACATATATGACAAGGTATAGCCTTACCGACTAGGATTTAGACTAGTACAAGTAAGTGTTATATATGGCCGTCGGAACAAACTTGAATATGAGGGAACTGATAGCCTCATGCATGGGGAACCCTTAACAATTAATGTAACAAGTAAGTGTTATATATGTCCGAAATATCTGATTTGGGGATTTCGTGGAGGGGGAGGGGAGGGGGTCAAGCGAAAATATAAATTAAACTGAAGTACATATTGCATATTATATATACATGTATAATATTAATATACCGAATTTAGTTTTGTAGGCAAATCTAGCTTGTCTGAATATGAGATATTCACGGCTCTATCATAACACTTCCTCATGATTGTCTGCATCGAGTTTCATCGAGTCGTTTTACCTAGTAAGTAATAATGTTTAGTTTCAGAAAATTCACCAATATTATTTTAAATTATTATTTGAGGGCCATGAGTTCATCAGTGAAAACTGTTAAATGTACCCTCGTGAAATAAAGTTTATTATTATTATTATTATTATTTATCACAGCTTTCATTCTGGTCAGATGAAAGGTTCTGTAAGTGTTATTCAACTTTTAGGCCGATGTTTACGCCGAGATTCGCAACAAGACACTACCACAGTTTCAAGTCTTTTATTACAGTATTAACAGGAAAAACTATTTTTACGATATTCTCCACAAAACCACAGCTTGGGCTTCCTGTGAACTGACAAGACAGCGAAAACAACGCTCGCTGATTTTAAACAATGAGCTCCATTTGGAGATACAAAACAGAGAGAATGTTGTGTACATTTATTTTCTAAATGAATTTCCAATTGATTTTATTTTTATGGAGAAGAAACTTGAGTTTTAATTGTAAAAAGACATGGATTACCGCTGAATTGAGCGCGGCTCACTTCAGTAATTATTCCCCATGTCTGACGTCACCTATCCCAAGGGAAAGTGCAGTCACAATGTAGAGTAATTATAAGTACATTGTATTTTCTTGTACCCGAGAGAATGTTGTGAACGGATTTTAATATTCCCCATAAACGACGTCACTAACAAAAAGATCTGAGCCGACGGTAAAACGGCAAAATGGCGGATGATATTTCATATTGAACGTAAATTATGATGACTCTAAGAAAGATTTGCAAAAATTAATACTCAAGTAATGCTAATATAAGACATATCTAACTTTCTTGAGAAAATAAATTTTGTCTTCAGTTCCCCTTTAAGGGAATATATGAGCCTCTTCGGAGGATAACTGAGCCTCTTTTGAGGATAATTGAGCCCCATTGTGGGATAATTGAGCCCCATTGTGGGATAATTGAGCCCGGGCCATTGAAAACCTTAATTGAGCCCGCGTGTGGGATAATTCAGCCCGGGTATCAATGACCAAGAAACCTTGAATACATTGAAAACCTTGTATTACAGGGAGCACGTGCTTGTCATATTCTGATGTACCTTTCATTGACCAAGAAACCATGAATACGTTTGTGCAAATAGATATATAGTAGTAGCCACATGTACCCCTAAGGGTACCTATTTTTTGAAATAGCTGTGAAGGGTGAACATAGTAATGACGTCATGAGAGATGCTTCAGGTCAGCGGTATCTATAGTTGAGTAATAAGGTGTGCGTTGCCCCAAAAGTCACCCGTAGAGCACATAAAACCTTGTAGGAATAAAACATTATCGGGTGCACAATCATGTCTCCAAAGACTCAATAATAATAATAATAATAATAATCGGGTGCACAATCATGTCTCCAAACAATCACTCTGTAGGCTGGAAAGCTTCAGTTTGTTTCTTATTTACAGGGTTTTTCATGAGCACTCTTTTGGTACTGCGCATCACAGAGAATTCCGCGAAAAAATAATGACATCAGCCTCTAGTTTTGTTACGCATGCCAATTAAATCATTATTTCAGCAAATCCTTGTCAAAATTGTTTGATCGTAATACGATCGCGAAAACAAGGATAAACACTCTCGAACTCTTTTCCGCTCTGACAAAGCCATGTTTATTTCTCCGAGTAATTTGAACATCCAAGCTGCTATATCGATCAATTTCCGCATATAGTGTTAATTAGCAGACCTTTGCAGCGCTGCCAAAGAGTTCGCTAACAAATATAATGACAAACGACGGATGAAACGCAGTCAGCACGATGAATGCCGGTGTTACTGATCTCAGTTTTGTTCACGCGCGTGTGTGCCACGTCATGGCATGTCAGTGAGAAAGAACAACTGTACTGTAAACAGCAACATTAGGCAACTTCTTCACAGCAAGTTTTCCGCGGGAATTAAGTTCACAGACTCACAAGATAACGACAAAAGCAGGCAGAAAACGAGCCAGTTTTTCTAGATGTGACGTTTTCTGGTTTTTTGATTTCCTGACGTAGATGGGCAGGTGCCTGCAGCTTCATAAGTCAACGTTGTATCGGAGTCACGAATTGAGAAATCAAAGCCGCGGCAATGAATTCTACACAAAAGCAAAACCTGACAGATTCTGTTAGAGATTCCAGTCTTCAAGTTATCATATCACCGTTTGCAAAGACATTGCTTGTAGCTGTTCTTGCTGTAACTACGGTAGCTGTCTTCCTTGGCAACACCTTAGTCCTCATTATCCTTCACAAGCAGAAAAAGACGGCGAACCAGCGAGTTATCACAATGTTTATAGCAAACTTATCGCTGATAGACTTGTCTGTGTCATTGATTGTGCTGCCGTTGTCTATGGCGACCTATATTCATGGGAGCTGGCCGTTTGGCGAGACATTTTGTGCTGTCAATGGTTTTACGACGATGGTCATTGGTATTTCAGGGATTCTGAGTATGATGGCCATCGCTATAGACAGGTATACTATATAGTTACAACTCTTGTATGTGATGACCATCGCTGTAGATAGGTATACTTAACTATATAGTTACAACTCTTGTATATGATGACCATCGCTGTAGATAGGTATACTAGTATAGTTACAAGGGAAAATATTTTGATTCAATTGTTTCGTTTTCGGTTGATAGTTATAGCTTATCTCTTCATATATTCTAGTTTTGTTTCTAGTATCGATGTCATATCTCATTCTCACTTTAAAGTGTCATTTCACTTTTCATTTGGATCTTAGTAATGCTACCTGCTGTCAGCAGACTTTTCTCAGTCTAATATATTGTAATTCAAAGCAACTTTCTGAGCATTCTTTCTTCCAATTGTTTAACTTAAACTGGCTTATTAGAATGGTTTAGTACACGGATAATCTTGATATATTCGTGCAAATATGTAAGCCATCAAATCATCGTGAATTTCGCACTCGAAAACCATCAAAGTATTTGTTGAGAAGGTAAATTTTTCGTTCTTAAAACTGCGAATGTCAGTTTGTTTACACATTGTGTTTCTCAGCGAGCTTGGAATTAATGTATTATTTTGTGGGATTAACTCATGATAAAGTATTACTAATAAGTCATCACAAGTTGCGGTTTTACTGAGAATCAAACTGATTAGCAACTACAGATTGCTACTCTAGTTTTATCGGTTGATTTGCGAGCAGCAAGGGTACAGCAAGGGTACATGCAGTCAAACTGCAGCTGAAAATCACAAAAAACGAAACGAAAGAACACGAAACAACACTTAGTGAAAACGCACAATCACTCATTTGAGCTCCAAAATAACCTTCCAATTACTGTTGTAGTGAGTGACGTTTCGCAATTTAGCAAAACTCTAGGAAGCCTTCCATTATTAGTGGGCTAGTGTTATTGACACATGCAACAAGCTGTAGGCGGATCTTTTGTAGTTTGTTAGTTAATGTTAGTTATTTCAGCTGTACAGGAGGTACTTGTTCGCTGTAATTTGTATTTGGATAGCTTGAATTCTTCTTTTTTAGAATTTTATTTCGTTTACAGGCTGTAGTGCGTTTTGATCTAGCGACCTCTACATAGAGTAGCTAGTTATAGTTAAGTCCATTCATATATTATGATATTGCTTTTGCAAATGTAGCACTGCGCATGCGTATCCATTCATGTACTGAGTTCTATCGGCGGAAGGCGACTGGCAGGTTTGGAGAATGTAGTCCCACATGTTTACGCACAAGACTTTAGTTCTCTATCATTTATTTCTGTGGGGCGTCATTGACTCATTGCGGTAATTAGAAAGTACATTGTACAAATAGTCCTTCCATTTGTTTAATGCTGTACATACATCTAGACGGAAATTACACTCTTATCTATGGCAGGCTCTGGATGCATTTCAATGTTCTGTTAGTGTAGGCGGGATTAGAGAAGGAAATGCGTGACACTTTATTGAACGACTTGATCCATTTTTAATTAAAAATTGCTTACCTTCGGAACTTCCTGCTTGATGATGACTAAGCTAATCACGTCACTCGACACATAGTGATTGACTTGATGAAAGCCGCACTCAAAGCAGATACAATATGAAAGTACGTTTCTACCTTCTCGTTTAATTCTTCTCGACAAGAAATGCAAAATACTGTGTTTCGATACTTGATACTGTGATACGATAAGTGATTGATACTGCAGCAATAAAGAGCCGATCTGTACGGTTTTTGTTGAAGCCTCTTCTATAAAAGCAACGCACCAACATTGTTTGAAGATTTTAGAAACATAAATGTATCTGTTCGTTTGTTTTTTGTAAATATTCTATACTGGCTATATTATCTGTTTGTTAGTATAAGATCCATCGTCAGTCTAGTACTGTGTTATAGCCGCGACAAAGTATTCAGAAGAATGTAATGAAGAATTATTATCAATATGGTCATGTACATCAGACAGTTCTAATACTGATTATATATATTAACATCTCTCTAGGTATCGTATCATCGTACTACCAGTACTAATACTGATTATATATATTAACATCTCTCTAGGTATCGTATCATCGTACTACCAGTACTAATACTGATGATATATCAGTTAACATCTCTCTAGGTATCGTATCATCGTACTACCAGTACTAATACTGATTATATATATTAACATCTCTCTAGGTATCGTATCATCGTACTACCAGTACTAATACTGATGATATATCAGTTAACATCTCTCTAGGTATCGTATCATCGTACTACCAGTACTAATACTGATTATATATATTAACATCTCTCTAGGTATCGTATCATCGTACTACCAGTACTAATACTGATGATGATATATATTAACATCTCTCTAGGTATCGTATCATCGTACTACCAGTACTAATACTGATTATATATATTAACATCTCTCTAGGTATCGTATCATCGTACTACCAGTACTAATACTGATGATATATATTACATCTCTCTAGGTATCGTATCATCGTACTACCAGTACTAATACTGATTATATATATTAACATCTCTCTAGGTATCGTATCATCGTACTACCAGTACTAATACTGATGATATATCAGTTAACATCTCTCTAGGTATCGTATCATCGTACTACCAGTACTAATACTGATTATATATATTAACATCTCTCTAGGTATCGTATCATCGTAACCAGTACTAATACTGATTATATATATTAACATCTCTCTAGGTATCGTATCATCGTACTACCAGTACTAATACTGATTATATATATTAACATCTCTCTAGGTATCGTATCATCGTACTGCCAGTACTAATACTGATGATATATATTAACATCTCTCTAGGTATCGTATCATCGTACTACCAGTACTAATACTGATTATATATATTAACATCTCTCTAGGTATCGTATCATCGTACTACCAGTACTAATACTGATTAGTAATGGTAATAGAACTGAGTGGAGTGCAATTTGGTCTGAAATCATACGAGTGATTACAAAATTGTACGACCGCGTAGCGGGAGTGCAATTTGTTATCACGAGTATGATTTCAGACCAAAATTGCACGACACGAAGTTTAATTACCTATTAATCATATTCATTTTGAAATCTTTTCAAATACACTCGTTATATTTAGGTGGTAAGTTGCAATAATAAGAATAATGTTGATGCCTAAAATACAACTTTCATTCTAAATTACAAATTACTTTTTATGAAGAATCGTTTGAATTTAATAAAATTAGACTTTCTGTGCGAAAATTAAAAAAAAAAAAAAATGGTGCAATTAATGATCCAAAATAGTGCAATTAATGATTTAATCGCACCATTTTTAACCAATCAGATTGCAGGATTTACTAGTGATTTCAAAATGAATATGATTATATATATTAACATCTCTCTAGGTATCGTATCATCGTAACCAGTACTAATACTGATTATATATATTAACATCTCTCTAGGTATCGTATCATCGTACTACCAGTACTAATACTGATTATATATATTAACATCTCTCTAGGTATCGTATCATCGTACTACCAGTACTAATACTGATTATATATCAGTTAACATCTCTCTAGGTATCGTATCATCGTACTACCAGTACTAATACTGATTATATATATTAACATCTCTCTAGGTATCGTATCATCGTACTACCAGTACTAATACTGATTATATATATTAACATCTCTCTAGGTATCGTATCATCGTACTACCAGTCGGTCAACGGTTAAGAGCACAGCAAGCATGGGTAATTCTCGCCTGTATATGGATATGGTCAATAATCCAAGCCACCCCTCCCCTCTTGGGATGGAACAAGTACTCGTTTGGTCAAAGTAGTGCGTTATGTCGTGCTTCGTTCACGCTCCGTGATGGCTATATCGCTATTGTATCATTTATAAGCTATATAATCCCTTTAAGTACCATGGTGTTTTGTTATGTACGGGTTTATCTCAAGGTTCGACAAAGTAGACGAAGGATTCAGATGTGGGCACAGTTTAAACAGAACATTTGGATGAAAGCTGAGGCTCGCACTGCAAAGATCGTCTTTACTGTGCTGTCCTTCTTTGTTTTCAGTTGGACGCCGTTCATAGTAGTGTACTCTATCAATGGAGCAGGTGAGTAGTGTACTCTATCAATGGAGCAAGTGAGTAGTGTACTCTATCAATGGAGCAGGTGAGTAGTGTACTCTATCAATGGAGCAGGTGAGTAGTGTACTCTATCAATGGAGCAGGTGAGTAGTGTACTCTATCAATGGAGCAGGTGAGTAGTGTACTCTATCAATGGAGCAGGTGTGAGTAGTGTACTCTATCAATGGAGCAGGTGAGTAGTGTACTCTATCAATGGAGCAGGAGTGAGTAGTGTACTCTATCAATGGAGCAGGAGTGAGTAGTGAGTACTCTATCAATGGAGCAGGTGAGTAGTGTACTCTATCAATGGAATGGAGCAGGTGAGTAGTGTACTCTATCAATCAATGGAGCAGGTGAGTAGTGTACTCTATCAATGGAGCAGGTGAGTAGTGTACTCTATCAATGGAGCAGGAGCAGAGTAGTAGTGTACTCTATCAATGGAGCAGGTGAGTAGTGTACTCTATCAATGGAGCAGGTGAGTGAGTAGTGTACTCTATCAATGGAGCAGGTGAGTAGTGTACTCTATCAATGGAGCAGGTGAGTAGTGTACTCTATCAATGGAGCAGGTGAGTAGTGTACTCTATCAATGGAGCAGGTGAGCATCAATGGAGCAGGTGAGTAGTGTACTCTATCAATGGAGCAGGTGAGTAGTGTACTCTATCAATGGAGCAGGTGAGTAGTGTACTCTATCAATGGAGCAGGTGAGTAGTGTACTCTATCAATGGAGCAGGTGAGTAGTGTACTCTATCAATGGAGCAGGTGAGTAGTGTACTCTATCAATGGAGCAGGTGAGTAGTGTACTCTATCAATGGAGCAGGTGAGTAGTGTACTCTATCAATGGAGCAGGTGAGTAGTGTACTCTATCAATGGAGCAGGTGTACTCTATCAATGGAGCAGGTGAGTAGTGTACTCTATCAATGGAGCAGGTGAGTAGTGTACTCTATCAATGGAGCAGGTGAGTAGTGTACTCTATCAATGGAGCAGGTGAGTAGTGTACTCTATCAATGGAGCAGGTGAGTAGTGTACTCTATCAATGGAGCAGGTGAGTAGTGTACTCTATCAATGGAGCAGGTGAGTAGTGTACTCTATCAATGGAGCAGGTGAGTAGTGTACTCTATCAATGGAGCAGGTGAGTAGTGTACTCTATCAATGGAGCAGGTGAGTAGTGTACTCTATCAATGGAGCAGGTGAGTAGTGTACTCTATCAATGGAGCAGGTGAGTAGTGTACTCTATCAATGGAGCAGGTGAGTAGTGTACTCTATCAATGGAGCAGGTGAGTAGTGTACTCTATCAATGGAGCAGGTGAGTAGTGTACTCTATCAATGGAGCAGGTGAGTAGTGTACTCTATCAATGGAGCAGGTGAGTAGTGTCTATCAATGGAGCAGGTGAGTAGTATCAATGGAGCAGGTGAGTAGTGTACATCAATGGAGCATGGAGCAGGTGAGTAGTGTACTCTATCAATGGAGCAGGTGAGTAGTGTACTCTATCAATGGAGCAGGTGAGTAGTGTACTCTATCAATGGAGCAGGTGAGTAGTGTACTCTATCAATGGAGCAGGTGAGTAGTGTACTCTATCAATGGAGCAGGTGAGTAGTGTACTCTATCAATGGAGCAGGTGAGTAGTGTACTCTATCAATGGAGCAGGTGAGTAGTGTACTCTATCAATGGAGCAGGTGAGTAGTGTACTCTATCAATGGAGCAGGTGAGTAGTGTAGTAGTGTACTCTATCAATGGAGCAGGTGAGTAGTGTACTCTATCAATGGAGCAGGTGAGTAGTGTACTCTATCAATGGAGCAGGTGAGTAGTGTACTCTATCAATGGAGCAGGTGAGTAGTGTACTCTATCAATGGAGCAGTGTACTCTATCAATGGAGCAGGTGAGTAGTGTACTCTATCAATGGAGCAGGTGTGAGTAGTGTACTCTATCAATGGAGCAGGTGAGTAGTGTACTCTATCAATGGAGCAGGTGAGTAGTGTACTCTATCAATGGAGCAGGTGAGTAGTGTACTCTATCAATGGAGCAGGTGAGTAGTGTACTCTATCAATGGAGCAGGTGAGTAGTGTACTCTATCAATGGAGCAGGTGAGTAGTGTACTCTATCAATGGAGCAGGTGAGTAGTGTACTCTATCAATGGAGCAGGTGAGTAGTAGTGTACTCTATCAATGGAGCAGGTGAGTAGTGTACTCTATCAATGGAGCAGGTGAGTAGTGTACTCTATCAATGGAGCAGGTGAGTAGTGTACTCTATCAATGGAGCAGGTGAGTAGTGTACTCTATCAATGGAGCAGTAGTGAGTAGTGTACTCTATCAAGTAGGAGGAGCAGGTGAGTAGTGTACTCTATCAATGGAGCAGGTGAGTAGTGTACTCTATCAATGGAGCAGGTGAGTAGTGTACTCTATCAATGGAGCAGGTGAGTAGTGTACTCTATCAATGGAGCAGGTGAGTAGTGTACTATCTATCAATGGAGCAGGTGAGTAGTGTACTATCATCAATGGTAGCAGGTGAGTAGTGTACTCTATCAATGGAGCAACTCTATCAATGAGTAGTGTACTCTATCAATGGAGCAGGTGAGTAGTGTACTCTATCAATGGAGCAGGTGAGTAGTGTACTCTATCAATGGAGCAGGTGAGTAGTGTACTCTATCAATGGACTCTATCAATGGAGGTGAGTAGTGTACTCTATCAATGGAGCAGGTGAGTAGTGTACTCTATCAATGGAGCAGGTGAGTAGTGTACTCTATCAATGGAGCAGGTGAGTAGTGTACTCTATCAATGGAGCAGGTGAGTAGTGCAGGTGATATGGAGCACTCTGTACTCTATCAATGGAGCAGGTGAGTAGTGTACTCTATCAATGGAGCAGGTGAGTAGTGTACTCTATCAATGGAGCAGGTGAGTAGTGTACTCTATCAATGGAGCAGGTGAGTAGTGTACTCTATCAATGGAGCAGGTGAGTAGTGTACTCTATCAATGGAGCAGGTGAGTAGTGTACTCTATCAATGGAGCAGGTGAGTAGTGTACTCTATCAATGGAGCAGGTGAGTAGTGTACTCTATCATCATGGATGCATGGAGCAGGTGAGTAGTGTACTCTATCAATGGAGCAGGTGAGTAGTGTACTCTATCAATGGAGCAGGTGAGTAGTGTACTCTATCAATGGAGCAGGTGAGTAGTGCAGGTGACTCTATCAATACAGGAGCAGGTGAGTAGTGTACTCTATCAATGGAATGGAGCACTCTATCAATGGAGCAGTAGTAGTGTACTCTATCAATGGAGCAGGTGAGTAGTGTACTCTATCAATGGAGCAGGTGAGTAGTGTACTCTATCAATGGAGCAGGTGAGTAGTGTACTCTATCAATGGAGCAGGTGAGTAGTGTACTCTATCAATGGAGCAGAGTAGTGAGTAGTAGTGTACAATCTATACAATGGAGGAGCAGGTGAGTAGTGTACTCTATCAATGGAGCAGGAGGAGAGAGTAGTGTACTCTATCAATGGAGCAGGTGAGTAGTGTACTCTATCAATAGAGTACTCTATCAGGAGAGTAGTAGTGTACTCTATCAATGGAGCAGGTGAGTAGTGTACTCTATCAATGGAGCAGGTGAGTAGTGTACTCTATCAATCAATGGAGCAAGTGAGTAGTGTACTCTATCAATGCAGCAGGTGAGTAGTGTACTCTATCAATGGAGCAGGTGAGTAGTGTACTCTATCAATGGAGCAGGTGAGTAGTACTACTCATCAATGGAGCAGGTGAGTAGTGTACTCTATCAATGGAGCAGGTGAGTAGTGTACTCTATCAATGGAGCAGGTGAGTAGTGTACTCTATCAATGGAGCAGGTGAGTAGTGTACTCTATCAATGGAGCAGGTGAGGATAGCACAAAACATCAGTACGAGCGCCTTCGATTGTGGGGCTAAATTAATCTGCGTTTTGGGATAGCTGTGGAAACTTAAGACGAGAGAAGACTAAGGCCGAGAGGATAAACGCGGCAAATTCAAATATTTGTTATTCCAATTTACTTACTTGTGCCCCCATCCCAGCAAGAAATAGGTTACGCGCTGTCAGTAGAGAAATGAATTTTGACACCTGATTTAAGCTATGAGGAAATAAAAACGTCAATCTAAGGTAACACTTGACGAGGATCACCATGCAGTACATACTGGCTCCACTCTTTTACTAATACACGGGTGTGCCGCTAGGTAACACTTGACGAGGGAGACCATGCAGTACATACTGGCTCCACTCTTTTACTAATACACGGGTGTGCCGCTAGGTAACACTTGACGAGGAAGACCATGCAGTACATACTGGCTCCACTCTTTTACTAATACACGGGTGTGCCGCTAGGTAACACTTGACGAGGGAGACCATGCAGTACATACTGGCTCCACTCTTTTACTAATACACGGGTGTGCCGCTAGGTAACACTTGACGAGGAAGACCATGCAGTACATACTGGCTCCACCCTTTTACTAATACACGGGTGTGCCGCTAGGT
This sequence comes from Actinostola sp. cb2023, assembly GCA_033675265.1. Lineage (NCBI taxonomy): Eukaryota > Metazoa > Cnidaria > Anthozoa > Actiniaria > Actinostolidae > Actinostola > Actinostola sp. cb2023. The sequence continues at coordinate 75,981 of JAUJYZ010001560.1, read as the reverse complement.
AACACTTGACGAGGAAGACCATGCAGTACATACTGGCTCCACTCTTTTACTAATACACGGGTGTGCCGCTAGGTAACACTTGACGAGGAAGACCATGCAGTGCATACTGGCTCCACCCTTTTACTAATACACGGGTGTGCCGCTAGGTAACACTTGACGAGGATCACCATGCAGTACATACTGGCTCCACTCTTTTACTAATACACGGGTGTGCCGCTAGGTAACACTTGACGAGGAAGACCATGCAGTACATACTGGCTCCACTCTTTTACTAATACACGGGTGTGCCGCTAGGTAACACTTGACGAGGGAGACCATGCAGTACATACTGGCTCCACTCTTTTACTAATACACGGGTGTGCCGCTAGGTAACACTTGACGAGGAAGACCATGCAGTACATACTGGCTCCACCCTTTTACTAATACACGGGTGTGCCGCTAGGTAACACTTGACGAGGAAGACCATGCAGTACATACTGGCTCCACCCTTTTACTAATACACGGGTGTGCCGCTAGGTAACACTTGACGAGGAAGACCATGCAGTGCATACTGGCTCCACCCTTTTACTAATACACGGGTGTGCCGCTAGGTAACACTTGACGAGGGAGACCATGCAGTACATACTGGCTCCACTCTTTTACTAATACACGGGTGTGCCGCTAGGTAACACTTGACGAGGAAGACCATGCAGTACATACTGGCTCCACCCTTTTACTAATACACGGGTGTGCCGCTAGGTAACACTTGACGAGGAAGACCATGCAGTACATACTGGCTCCACTCTTTTTTACTAATACACGGGTGTGCCGCTAGGTAACACTTGACGAGGAAGACCATGCAGTGCATACTGGCTCCACCCTTTTACTAATACACGGGTGTGCCGCTAGGTAACACTTGACGAGGAATACCATGCAGTGCATACTGGCTCCACCCTTTTTACTAATACACGGGTGTGCCGCTAGGTAACACTTGACGAGGAAGACCATGCAGTACATACTGGCTCCACTCTTTTACTAATACACGGGTGTGCCGCTAGGTAACACTTGACGAGGGAGACCATGCAGTACATACTGGCTCCACCCTTTTACTAATACACGGGTGTGCCGCTAGGTAACACTTGACGAGGGAGACCATGCAGTACATACTGGCTCCACCCTCCACCCTGGTTTACTAATACACGGGTTTACTAATACACGGGTGTGCCGCTAGGTAACACTTGACGAGGAAGACCATGCAGTACATACTGGCTCCACCCTTTTACTAATACACGGGTGTGCCGCTAGGTAACACTTGACGAGGAAGACCATGCAGTACATACTGGCTCGGCCCCCTTTTACTAATACACGGGTGTGCCGCTAGGTAACACTTGACGAGGAATACCATGCAGTACATACTGGCTCCACCCTTTTACTAATACACGGGTGTGCCGCTAGGTAACACTTGACGAGGAAGACCATGCAGTACATACTGGCTCCACCCTTTTACTAATACACGGGTGTGCCGCTAGGTAACACTTGACGAGGAAGACCATGCAGTACATACTGGCTCCACTCTTTTACTAATACACGGGTGTGCCGCTAGGTAACACTTGACGAGGAAGACCATGCAGTACATACTGGCTCCACCCTTTTACTAAATACACGGGTGTGCCGCTAGGTAACACTTGACGAGGAAGACCATGCAGTACATACTGGCTCCACCATTTTACTAATACACGGGTGTGCCGCTAGGTAACACTTGACGAGGAAGACCATGCAGTACATACTGGCTCGGCCACCCTTTTACTAATACACGGGTGTGCCGCTAGGTAACACTTGACGAGGAAGACCATGCAGTACATACTGGCTCCACCCTTTTACTAATACACGAGTGTGGCGCTAGGTAACACTTGACGAGGGAGACCATGCAATACATACTGGCTCCACCCTTTTACTAATACACGAGTGTGCCGCTAGTCTCTAGGGACGTAAACGAACCTGTGGTACTCTTAGCATATCAGAGTAGGAGATTGTCACCCGGTAAACACAGCCACGTCTACGGCAGTAATTGGCTAAATCTGTTGCAGATACTTCCTTCGTGAGCATCTTTTGTAGGAGTAAAAACAATTAAACGATTTGTGCATTGACGCAAAGGGGCGTCACCGCAACAGCGTTAGGCAATTATTGTGGGCGCGTAGATCTGCCTTTGTTACTGGATGACCACCCATGCATTACTCTTATGCAAAGAACACCAATAATTATTTTAATTATGTCAAACTCTATTTGATATCCCAGGCAAGATGATCGTTCCTTTAGCTGTCTTTCGATTCACTGGGTGGTTGGCCTCGTCACATTCTGCTGTAAACCCTTTTATTTACTTGGTGATGAATGGACGATTTAGAAAAGATTTGATGAAATTGCTGGGCTTTGAAAAGAAAAACCATTCTTTAAACAAAGGGATAGCTGTAATCGTGTATGGAGGAAACAGGATTGCGGCGACTGATGAACAACAGCGTAAAGAAGATATGAACAGATTACCGGCAACACAATGAACCAAGAATAAAATACAACAAGTAATTGTTAAAATGTAATAATAATAATAGTAATAATAATAATAATAATAATAATAATAATAATAATAATAATAATAATAATAATAATAATAATAATAATAATAATAATAATAAAAATAACGATTTAATATGTAATTATAAGTATAAATCACTTTCACTTTTCACGAAGTTTCACACGTGACCAAACAAGTATCAATAGGCCCTTTGCAGTTTACAGTCACATGCCAATATATCGCTTGAATCAGTAACGAATGAACTGAGAATGAACGGTTCTGCTGACTGGCAAACAAACTTTGAGACGTTGATTGAGAAAGATCAACAATCAACGACTGGAGGTTGAAAAATAGCATTTCAAACATATTTATTTACTGTCACTACTGATATCATGTAAGATTCTTCAAATAAATAAAGTCAGATTTTTTTGCCAGTCAGTACAACCACGTGATCGTAATCCTGCAAAGGGTGCGCCTTCGATCCTCACCGAACCCTGGCTAGCGCTGGTGGGGCTTGGCAACAACGATTATCCTAACCAACAAGCAACCCGACCATTACGATATGCATGCGCGCATCCTTTGGATGGGCTTCCTTAGTGTAAACCATGTACATAAACTACTCACAATACCGAATATAACCTCAGAAGAAAGAGTTGGGTTGCCTGTGCCCTAACGGGTGAAAACCCGAACCAATTATAAGTTCTTTAATATTTCGATACGTCTATATTGAGACCGTTTTGTTCCAAGTATCTACTAAGCACGCTCATTGGGTCTGGAGGTTGCTGGAAATGATAGGCTTCACCGCCAGCGGTGTTCATCTCCAAGATCTTAAAACTAGCGTTTGTTTTCTTGATCTTCCAAAACAGGTTTGCAAACTTCGTAGTTACCTCTACTTCAGCAATATGTAAAGTTTGGATGCCAGTCCGAGGGTGCAAACTCTCTAGTATTTTATACGCTCCGTTTGTAGTTATGACATTAAAGCCAACGTGTAAGACTTGTAGTGTTTCGTTTACTTCTAGCCCTCTGGACAGGCTTGCTAGTCCATGGTCTGTTATATGGTTGTTATCAAGATTAAGCTCCAGTAGTCGGCCATTGTTAACGAGACAGTCTGAGATGTACTGGGCTCCTTCTGGTCCTATCTCATTCCAGCAGATATCAAGGATTTCCAAGGTACGATTAGACATTAGACCACAGCATAGATGCTTTATCCCTTCTTCGCCAAAGTAATTCCAACCCACATGAAGTTCTTTTAAAGATATGTTTTTACTTAGCATGTCTCCTAGGTACTTACCAGCTTGGGCCTTGAAGATGTTATGTCTTATATCCAGCACACAAACAGTTTCTAGAGTCTGTATAACGTTAGATAGAAAACGAATATCTTTACAGTTTAAATTATTTCTTGATAGAATCAAATGCGTCAGAGTGTTGTTATAAGTTAACATGTTGGCTATTGAATCAATTCCTTCTCTTCTGATGGCATTTTCAGATAAATTAAGTTCTATAATTGAGCTATTGTTCTCCAAGACTTGTGCCACGACAAACGTTCCTCCATTCTGTATATTATTCAACGATAGATCCAAACGGCGAATATTGGAATTTCCCGCCAAAACCTCCATCACGGCAGACGCACCGCGCGCGCCAATCCCAAGATTCCGTAGGACCAAATCCTCCTCGCCGCGTGATAGGCTATCCATGAAATACGTCATAGCAAATGGAGGAATGCCGAGGTTTGAGCATTTGTATAAAAATGCTTCTTTGTCGGACAAATCGTAAACTCGACATGCATCTTGTACATCTGTGTCTCGGTCTTCACGGTTAAGAAGGTAGATTTTTTCTGGAGTCTCAGAACGAGTGAATTCAACTTCTTGTTCGTCTTCGTTCTTCATTTCTTTCTCATACTTCTCCAGCACTCGGTTTAAGTGTATCAATAAGTTAGTACGACTTACTGCTTTGCCCTGGAAAGGTAAATAAATATCTTCACTTTGTGTGAGGCAGAAAACCTTGCTATGCGTCTGTCCTTGCATGGCAGACATGATTGAATTCAAGCGGCTTCAGACACGTTCAGTTTCCAAACATTAATGGCCTAGTGCTGTCACAAGTATAAACAAACGTCCTTGCGGCCCTCTTGGCTTCTACTCCTGTAGTAAATTGTTTACTGGTAGCAATGTTTTACTGTAGTTTCTAAAGACATTCAAGTAGAAAGCCTCTTCATTGAATGTAGAAGTATGTTCGCGTAATTCGATATGCCGGTATGTGTTGTCTGTTACTAGGAGATTATGACCTCAGATTATTGTATTAGCTTACTAGATTGTTACGAAACTATTATATAAACTTTGCAAAACTAGAATGAATGCCATGCAGCTTTTCACCACAGGACCTGCACGCTCGACTGACAAGTTTTACAATCTGATTTATCAAAATTAATCGATTATTAATTACTTTTTATCAGATCGAATTGAAGTAAATTCTCAGAAAGTTTATTTGTTGTAAAGAAGACTGGTGTAAATACAATTTGACCTTTGAAACGTCGTTGTGTTTGAACGTGATTTTGAACTTGTCTCCTGCTGTCAGATCGCTAAACGTTAATTCTTCGTTGATTTCCTGTACGCGATGGACAGGGGCCCTGGGGACGAGGTTGGATGGACTGAGACACGGTTATTATTGGGTTAGCTTAGACTCCTACGGACCCGGCTACAAACTGGCCCGTTCATATAAATAAAGCAGGTAACAGATTTGCAATTAAAAATTTGAAGTTTTCAAAACTGTCTGTTCTCAAGCTAAGTTTCTACGAGTGGTTTATGTGCGCAAAGGATTGTGGTTAATTTTGTTTTAAAACCTCCTCCCCAGACTTCCAATCCGTTCACTTGCCTGAGTCTCAGTCGATCTATACCATTATGACGTAACGGCTTATTTATGAGGGGGACAGAATCGTGAAGAACAATAGAAATTTGAACTAAATCTGCTCTGCTGAGGTTCGCTTGATTTCAAATTGGCTAGTTTCCAGATATTATGTTCATCGATACTTTTCCCACAATATTTACTGTGCTTGGTGACTTTTATCGCTTTCAGACCGTCTGTAAAATACATTTATTTGGGGAATCCTTTGTGTTGTTGCTGTTTTGTCCCCCTCTAGCGACCATGATCTTTAGCGTTTAAACAATAGATTGTTTTGATTTGACGTCATAGTGGTATAGGGCAATTGCCCATTACAAAAAAGAGCAGGGGACTGGGAACGAGTTTATTAGAATTAATGTAATTACGAAATTAAGTTTATGACATGAAACAACATGTTGAAATTATTATATGTGCAAAGTTTGGTGTGATTTGAGTGAATTCTGTCGGAATTATAAACTTTTGAAATTTTGAAATTTTACAGTGACTATATGGTTTGGGTAGACAACGTAAAACAATACAGAGTTTGTATGGGAAAATGTACATCTTTGATGCCCTCTAGCATCGTCAATATTAAGCCAAAGTTCACCAAACTTTCCAGATTAGCTAAGTTTGATCTGCTGTCAGAAAATAATGCCCATTTTTGCTAGTTTCTTATTGAATTAGTTTTACGGACTTGGTCTCAGTCCCCTGCTCTTTTTTGTAATGGCCAATTAACTATATCACAGACTTCTATAATTAAAACCAGTATAATGGCAACTAGCGAGTACACTAGTATGGGTTGCGTCGGTCTAACGTTTCGAGCGGCTTAGCTCTACGTCGGAGTAAGAGCTTGAAACGTCAGCCTAAAGTTAAGTACTCTAGTTACGGCCGGTGTTATATATTTCTTTTAACCATTGAAGATCAGTATTACCGTTGACTATCCGATCGCGTAATATCCGGCGTTAACTGGCGAAACAGTTGACTTGTGACTAGTTGGAACCTAGCGACACAAGCATCTTTATTCTACTGTTAATTGAAGACAAAACTATCAGAATTTTATTTCCAAAAACTGACAGTTTAATTCCAAGTCGATTTCTACCTTCAGTTCCTTCACCTACTTTCAGAGTTGTTGAGTTGTTAGGATCGCAAGGTGTTACTGGGTAATTATCACCTGATTATCACAGCGATTGACAACAACAAACGCTTAATTCGGTACCAAAGTGTACAAAAACAGAGTGTAAATTCAATGAACGATTTTTGAAACTGGCTACTTTTTTGTATCTGAAGTAGCGAGACTCAGTGTTGAAATACGCTATGCGAAGTTGACTGAAATAATAAAACCATACAGTCAGAAAATATGGCGTTAAAAACACTGATGTTGACAATCGTCGATATAAAGAGTTCTTGTTCTGAAATTGTGTTAAAAGCTGCTATATATTATTATTATTATTATTATTGTTATTATTATTATTATTATTATTATTATTATTATTATTATTATTATTATTATTACTATTATTATTATTATTATTATTATTATTACTATTACTATTATTTACGAGTGCATTTCTGAAGTAAACTGAACCATCGGAACAGCTGAAATGACGGTTTTTAATTATATAAATATATATAATATCATGTTCTCTTGATATATATTATGTTTTTCCTGTTGTAGAACTACTGAACTGATTAGTTAGGTTCGAATATTATTATCTTTTTAGCATTTTACATTATAATTCTCTTTGTATTCTTGGAATTGTACGGCTCTTTCTTGACATGAAGCGATAGAAAACGGTTTTGTCACAGCGCTTGTCTCTGCTACATTAATAGTCGGGCCGCTCAGTTCCGTCAAAAAAACAAAATCAAATTCAAGTCATGACTTACCGCTAAAGTATATTGTTTGTATACTAGTATAGTATACCTACATCAGGTGAATCAACCGTTGATATTAATCTATATATCACTAGGTTTATCAGCGATTCTTTACAAAATAAGATGATATCAGCAATAAGGTTTCTCTCTTGCTTCTCTAAGTGTCGATGGGATATCGACACAATTACTTAGCAACGGGAGTGTGATTATTTAGAGTTTTGTCAGCATCGTATAATGAGGTGTTTAGCATTTTGATATTTTGATTTTTTTTTTCGTTTCAACAATCAGTCACATATGATTATGATTGGTCTATTTTTTTATTCTTGATTTCTTTGTGATGTTCGACGAGATCGAGCGAGACGATCAGCTGCGACATGATCAGTCTGACGTTGTCCGGCGTTTATTCCCAAGTCGCCCCGCGGCCACGAAAATTAATTGAATTTTCGCGGGGCGACTTGGGAACAGACGGACTCCCCTCCCCCTCCCCCTTCTGCTCCCTACGCCAAGCAGTAGGCTAGATTATTGTTCATTGTGAAACAATTCCCGATTTCCCTTATGACGTAGCGATTTTATTCAAATGTTTTAACTCCTATGAGAGTACCAAGGTGTGGGGTGAATTAGAATAACAAAAGAAGCTACGGAAAGGATTCTGGTAGTAGTGGTATCGCTACGTCATAAGGGGAAAGGTGAATTGGCGTTCACTGAGGCCCCGTCAGTCCACACTAATGCGTATTCGTATTCGTATTCGTATCGTTTTTGTATTGTTCTCCGTCCTCAAGGGAATAGAAAACAATGAAAAACGCTGCGAAAACTAAGTAGTGTAGCCGGGACCTAATGCGTATATTCGTATCGTTTTTGTATTGTTCTCCGTCCTCAAGGGAATAGAAAACAATGGAAAACGCTGCGAAAACGGAGTAGTGTGACCAGGGCCTGAGTAGCTTAGTAATAAGGTGTGTGTAGACTTAAGGTGTGTAGACTTGGGCCACAAAAGTAAATCCCGAACGCACTTTTATAACTCGTGTTTTGTGCTAAAACAATGGTCACATTCCAGTACTAGTTTGACTAAAGCAAAAGAAAAGAAAACCTAAATTGACGGTATACCTTCTTTTTCAAAGTACACTGCATGCATGCTGTAGTGAACGGTCAAATAGAAACCTTTTGAACGTGAAACACAGTCATTAGTGCGGAGAGGATTAGCTTAACATAGTTGATTGAGAAAATTAAATACGAAATTATAAATAATATATGACTAATTTGAATTTAAATGATATTCAAGAACTCAAACATTTAGAAAAGATTCTACTTTTTATACTGATTGAATGTGAAAATACACCCAAATATCTTTTCAGTAGGAAGCCATTTTAATGCTGGAAGCCATTTTAGTGCAGGAAGCCATTTTAATGCTGGAAGCCATTTTAGTGCAGGAAGCCATTTAAATGAGTGCAGGAGCCAATTCAGTGTTGGAAGCCAAATCAGTGTTGGAAGCCATTTTAGTGTTGGAAGCCATTTAAATGCTGTTCAGTTTACACAAGCAGCGAAACTAATGTCGTTTGTTATAAAATCCCCATTATTTTGATTCTCTCTCTCGAGGAGTTGAAGATCTTTTCAGTAAATATCTTACTCGGTTGTTGTTGTTACATACAAATGCCACATGAAATTCTATAAACAGCAAACTAAAACTTCAAGGATGTGCGCTGCTTGAATAACACTGCAAGAGGTCAAAATTAAGCCGTTTTTTGCACTTATTAAACTCTCCCTTTAGTTCAACGATAGTGAAATACATTTCTGGCCGACAAACTCTCCAGTAAATTCACTGAATGGCTGATGATAGAAATGAAACGGAAAATAGTTACGTTTGATCGACTGTATATTCGGTAAGACGCGTCAGTTTCACGTTCAATTATTTTAATTCGAGTAAATTTAATATCATTTAACTAATGCTTGCTTTTTTAGCTTGAAGAACTGAGATGACAGATGTATTTTGTCATATACTGAAAGTCGTATACAAAAGCCGATGTCAACGTTTTATGACATATCTATCATTTCTTTTTCCATTTCTTATTTTCATTCAATAAACAGTACAACAGGTCAAGATTCATTTCGTCCAGAAACTTCACAGTGAAAGAAACTTCCACGTGCCTGAATGGTTTTATCTTACCGTCATTTCGTTGCAGTTGTTTGGCCAATGTTTCTGAGCTGATGCTACGGTAAACGTGCTTCGTGGAGAAGCTACCAGGAATTAAAGGTAAAACGGTGTATGTAAACAGCGTTGTACAAAACCACGAGATTTGCATAAATATGAATGATGAACTCAGGATTCACTTGGTGGTGGGGACATGCAAAAGGGTCAGGTCTCGCTGATGGTCGATTTTAATTGCGTCGTATACCAAAGCTATATAGGAAATGAGTTTTATGACATGATAGGAAAATATAAAGTCCATTTCCCTTAACGAGTCTAGTTGCCATGGTGACACAAACAGGTTTTTTTAAATCTTCAATACTGTTTGTCCACACGACAGCTGTAACTCAGGGGACATGGAATTGGGTTCCCTGTGTGAAAACAAAGGGATCCCAATTCGGAACCTAATAAACGAAGTGATGACTCACGAATATGTCATTAAAAAACTCTAATTTTAGAACAAGGAAAAATAATCACAAATCACAAATACGGGAACTGAAATGCTTTGTCGTTTGTCGGGTTTACAATTTCATTGATTCCAAATATTCTGCTATTGCTGCTATCCCTTTATTCATATGTCCATGATGCTCGACACCATCAGTGGCTGGTGGACAATGTTGCTGTCGCAGTTGCTTGAAGGGTGACTGACCCAGCGCCTCTGTCAGTTCCATAAACTATTTTATCGTCGTCAACCTTGACAAAAATGTAGTTCTCTCAATCACAATCGATACCACCGGCCATAAAAGAAGTGACATCTTTAGTCTTGAAGCATTTAGCAATGTGAACACATTCGGCGATGGATAGCTTAAATGCCAGTGGATGGGAATCTGTTGTCCTCTTTGTTCCATCATCCAAACCAATGATACAAACTTTGTCACAATGAGTAGTCCCCACGGGATCCTTAGTTCGTGAGACAAGATTATCAATGTAGTCGTCCCAGCTCATTTGTACACTGATATGACCCGCATCAACAGCGTAGCAAAGGGGTTACACGTCACGCGTGATTTGGCCCAAAAACGGCGCGTGAATCGTGAAAAACACTTCATAAACAAAAGATGAAACCGTGATCCGTGAATTTGCAAGAAAGACGTGCGTCAAATGGCTTAAATGATTCCTTTGAGTCGTGAAAGTACGAAAAAATGACACGTGAAGCGTGATCACAACCCCCACTTGGCTACCCTGCATCAATATCATTCCATGCAACATCTGCCTGGGTAGGGGAGGGGAGAGGAGTCAATACTTATGTAGCCATATGACGATTTGATAAGTACCCTTGAACTCCTGTAACCAGCTTTTAATGTCCTCAACAAACCCTTCATTTAACGAATATTGATACTAGTCTGCGTAGCGGCCCAAAGGGAGGGGAAGGGGAGCTGGAGGGGAGGGGAAGGAAACGGGGTGGGGTAAATAATAAATAAATTAGTAGTATTATTATATTCCCTTCCCCTCTCCTCCAGCTCCCCTTCCCCTCACTTTGGGCCACTATGCAGGCTATACTGTCACTAGTAAAACTGGCAGTGGGATCGACGCAAGTATTTGCGTCTTTGTGAACTTACACTCTTAAAACTTCCGCATTTTTTGTGGTCAATTGCCCTATACCATTATGACGTAACGGCTTATTTATGAGGGGGACAGAATCGTGAAGAACAATAGAAATTTGAACTAAATCTGCTCTGCCGAGGTTCGCTTGATTTCAAATTGGCTAGTTTCCAGATATTATGTTCATCGATACTTTTCCCACAATATTTACTGTGTTTTGTGACTTTTATCGCTTTCAGACCGTCTGTAAAATACATTTATTTGGGTAATCCTTTGTGTTGTTGCTGTTTTGTCCCCCTCTAGCGACCATGATCCTTAGCATTTTTGTCATACAAAACGGGAACTTATGCGAATCGTACATTAATTATAGAGTGATGGTGTAGTTTGATCGATAAATAATGTCTATAGAACGATCACTGGCTACATAATTAATATTGTACGTCACACAATCAGTGACGCAAGACGCAAGCAAGGTTTTGTTTTACAAAGCTGTTTTTAATCCTATTTCACACAACAAAGCATTGTGACTGGCTTCCCCTTTGTCAGAATGACACTATGACTTAGTAAGTAAAATAGACTAGATTGTAGAGTCAATACGTACGCAAAGAAGCAAAAGAGAAACGATAACTTAGCAAGTCTTTAGTATTGTTAGTGGGTTTTTCATCGTCGTAGAAACGGTATTTCAAGTAAATTATAGTACAATTTTATATCGATAGTTTAATAAGGGCGATAAATAATAGCGATGACAGATTACATACGTAATATCAAGCAACGCACGAATGATTGCTGAAACGAAATTTAATAGTCTATATACTATTTAAAAATGAATTCGGGATACTTTGTAATGTATAAAAGATGGTAAAAAAATGACAAACTTGTGCCTTTTCATATGGCCACGCTGTTTTGCTTCGCTGGTATTCTTTATTCTTATTCTTTATTAATCTTGTTTACAGCTTTGTGTTCATTTGTACGGCAAAACAAACAAAAAACATTGATCCCCTATGGCTCTGTCGGTGCGTTACCGGCCACAGCCAATTGCGTGACAAGTGACGCTACCGATCACACCATACGATCGTACGACACGATCAAGCCACCAGTCAAAGAAGCGAACTGCTGATGTCGAAACACAATCTACGTACACTACACAATGTAGAAACAATCTTTACAAGTCAAATGTATATTGATAATGTAGTGTCTTCCAGCTAAACTTAGCTACAGGATATCCAGCTATAACCGCCGAGATTTGTTTTCTTTTCTCATTTCATCACGGCGTACTATGTAAGTTACTAAAAACAGCCTTGCGCTTTATTGCAAATCCAGTCGGAGGACGACGTACTTGGAATGACTAATATATCAGCGATGAAAATGAGTATAAAGAAGGCCAAACATACGGTGACAAAAGTCAGGCGATTATCAAGACTCAAGTAAGTTTAGAAGCCATCCAGTTCCCTCGTGTGACAGACAGTCGCAAATGCACAAGGTTGTTTAGACTCCCTTAGGCTGTCTGTCGCCAAATCAAAACTACACGTTTGTTTCCCTTGTAGATTCACTACCTTTATATGTACTATTAGTTCAACACTAATATAAATAACGTGTACAGTTGTTTATGTACAAGTCCGGTGAGGTGTTTTACGTAATACACGATAAACAAGCACTCCTTAGGACTTGGCCATGGAATGGAATGGAATGGAATTCACTCATGTTTCACTCTTCCAGCCCTAGGTTCAGTTTGTCTTCAAAATGCTTACAATAAATTCAGCTTAGAAATTATTTTTACCAGTTTATAAAAGTTGTATCAAAAGACAAGGAAACACAACCAGGGATGTTCATAGAATATATTCATGACCATTTTGATTTAATTTTATGAACTTATTCAATTTTACACCCTTAAAATATTTTCCTTTTCCGCAAAAATGATTACCTGAAAGAGAACCGGAAGTCGTAATTTTCCATTCTAAAAAAAGAAATGAAGTTAAAAGAAAATGTATGTTATCTAGTGTGTGTTACTGCATAGTGTGTGGCGGAAGTCAGTTATATGGATTCAGTGTTTCCTTGAATCACCTCCATCAAACCTTCAAACTCAACGCAAAAACAGTCTCCCAATCGTCTGCGTGTTGGCTCAATGAAGTGCATGCTAGTGAGGCATTCAGAGCACGTCAGTCGTGCCTAGCCTGACTTTCAGACCAAGGACCTCCGGTTCACAGAAATTCAGTTTTAGACCTTGAATTCCATAAAATGGCTAAAGGGAAAGATAGATTGACTGTACCAACACTAAGGCCGTCACATAGAAGGTAATGCAGTGGTTATATCTAGTGTATGTTTATATAAATTGCCACTGAAGTCTCAGTAGAATGCGGAAAGTTAGCAGTGCGTTCCACGTGCGCGGAGTGACTTTCGTTTATAACATTTTCGTACATACATAAACATTACATAAACTTTATTAACGTGTCATGATTTCTAGCATACCACAAGTGGTACACTAATCGGGGACACTTAATTAAGGTATCAGGGTACCCCTACCGACCGGTATGCATTCAAGTCGCTTTAACGCAGAATCCGTCCATTAAAACCCCAATAAAGTATACATTTTCTGAAAGCTAAATAAATGGAGATTCCAACTAATGGTCTATTAACAAAAAGTACATACGCGTTTTAAATATAAGTCGAGATCAACGAATTTTCATATAGCGTTGTACGGCGAGGTCCCAGACAACCGCATTTTATCGGAAATTCAAGATCATTATCTTTATGCACTCTAGAGATATCAATTATCAAAACCGTGTCTCCGTTTATCGATACGTTTCCCCGTTGCTTTTTTATCTGCCGCGAAACTTTCGGTACGCTAAAAATACATTGTTTTTTACTAATCAGTTAATAACTCATGAAATCACTAAACTATCAAAAATCGGAGACACGGTTTTGAAGAATGATAATCAGAGATGAAGTCCTAAAAATCTCAGCTGAATCGAATAAAACCCGTTTGTTTAGGAGCTCAAAATAACACCCATATTTTCGTTAATTTGCTCTATGAGAAAAAGCCCAAACTGTTTTTCAAGTGAGTGGCGGCTTTGTTTGCACAAGCGACTATAATCCACCACAAATATGTGACATATGAATGGTATTCAAAACAAGATCGCCTTACAGTACCTAACACAACATGGCAGGAAAACAAAGTTACTGCTGGCGGGAAATACGAGCATTTTGACCGTGAGTGGTTTGGCATCGTTATTCAAGGATATTTTGAGTGAGCAGTTACGATTTTTGGATACTTTCTTCGCATCTTAATCTTTGGAAAGTCTGTTGCGTGAGTGTTGTTGACAGCTTGCTTGTCAACATCTTTGTGCATCAAATGAAATCCAAAATTCGTTTTTTGATTCTAACTTTTTAGGGAAAAAATATTTTTAGATTCTGATTGTTGGAAATGATAGATAATATTCAATTAGATTTGATTGTCAAAAAAAATCGAAACCGGTCTTTTGATAGGTTTTTGGGGTACCCTGATACCTTAATTAAGACATAATTACATTTACAAATAGATATATTTGAAAATTTCTGTGGAAATTTTGCGAAATTTCCAGACTGCCGGGCATATAGTCTATTTGAGACCGTTCCCGTGAGTGTTGATGATGAAAATTTCGAAGGGCCACGAACATGTCGATTTCATAGAGTACACAAGCTGGAGAAAATCGTCCACGACAAAACTCGCTTGACATTTGTAAACAAAGATAGAATACTCTCATTAGGCTATTTCTGTAGAATTTTGCGACATTTTCAAACTGCCGGGCATAAATAGTCAATTTAAGACCGCTACCGGCTGCCGGGCAGAACAAGAACAAGAACTTGCTGATGAGGATCGGAAGTAGAATTCTTTATGCTATTTTGGTTGCAATTGAAAACTACTTTCCCTGCCCGGATTGTTTTCTAAAAAATCAGAATTTTCTGACTTTCACTGTAAATCAGCCCAATCTTTTGATAAACATTCTTCCCTTTGCTTTCGAAACGTTTCTTTGTGTTTCGAAACTCTTAAACTGCCTCTGTAAGGATGTTATGTAATTTTCAGTTGTGTATCGATCAGCCGAGGTACGATTACGCAATGCATGCATGGTCAGGATTCCTGTGCCAATCTAAGGACGCGCGAAGAATGAGAACGAAAGACGAAATAATAAATGCAAATGGCGAGATTTAACAGTTTTACAGAAGTCAGTCAATTATGAGTCGAAAACAAACTCCACAATAACTTAAAGTGGTTGCCTAAGTCTTCATTGAACATACTATACATGGAAGCGAATTCAACAAGTAGTGAAAGAGAAGAGACAAAGCCGGAAGAGGCAACGAAAGAACGACCAAAGTCCTTGGACCTGGAGAGAGCGAGTAGTTTGTCCATAAATAGCAGTTGTAGTGAGAGAAATTTAAACGCAACTGTTAGGTGGGATTGTCATTTAGTTGCCTGTAGTTGTGCTTCGTTGCTTTAGCTGCTTATAGTTCATGTAGATTATTCAGTTTCTCCTCTATGTTGACTTACAGGAAAACGCCTTCGCAAGAAGATGAGACTTCATCTATCAGTAACAGCGAACAGGACAGGTATACAATTAACGCTTTTCTCCTTCTATTAGTTCATCAATAGTAAGACTATTTATTGACAAAGGACATCGTTAGTCGTACAGTGTATTTTAAGATCAAAACGTTATTCAATGAGTTCGCTTGGACTCAGTCACAGGTGACGAGCGGAGATTCTTTCTCACTTTACTCGTGTATTTTGACCAACTTGTTTTATTTATTAAAAGGTTGAGCTTAGAATCTCAAGAAATTGAGGACATCGAACAAAAGTCTCTACAAAGGTATTGTAAAGTGTGAATATATTGTACATGTGTAGTATTGCATAAATGTATTTGTGTAAATAGATTTAAAGTAAGATAAGGATTTGTATTCACAATGTCACATCAAAAGCTAATCCTCAAGGATTAATACAAAGAGATTATTGTTTAAAATGTTAAAGATTTTTGAGTAAAATAGCGAGATTTTGATTGTTTTTCGATTTTACAATAATTTCATTTCATGCACAATTTATAGACCACTTAATGTGAGAAGAGTTTGTGTTCTGCTGCATAGATTGCTTTTTGTGTGTAATCCAAATAATTCAAAAGCAAAATACATAGCAAAATTCCACTTTTGGAAGCCAATTTTATTGATTTTTGAGTTTAATGTTGTTATCTCTGAAAAACAGCTGTTAGCACATGCATAAACATGTACTTTTTTAGTTTGAAATCCTGTAAATTATTAACTACCTTAGAGTGAATCCACATTATTCCTCTTAGACTGAAACCCATTTAACCACAGCGATACAAAGGACCAAATATATCCCTTGAATATTAGTAAATTCTTCTCAATACCAAGTACTGACATAGATGGGAATTAGAAACTTAGCTGGGAAGTTTCACAAATTCTACAAGGTGAACTTTTTTGTATCTTCATTTTCTAAAATCTCAAAAACCATGATAAATGACCATCAACAAGTACAACGAGCCCAAGTAGCAAATTGTGGTTTTCCTCCGACACCACTGTGACTAAAATTAACGGCACCATAATCCTATAATCTCTGACATGTACTCGCATATTCATAATTTTTGATAATTAGCTTATTTCTTTTTGCGATGATACATGTACATGTATAAAACCTGTTTTTGGTTTGGACTTGATATATAAATTATCTGTGAGATGTGACCTCATACATTTATGGACAATAAAAACTCTTCAAATTTAAAAAACCCACTTCAAGTATTATGAATAATAATTGCTTCATCAAAGAATTGTACCAGAAAATTCAGAAGATGGTTGATCAATATTAATAATTCAACAAGTATAATTATTCTTGATTGTCAAAGTTAGAAAATTGAATAATATTATTATGAAGTGATAAGCTTAACCATGCCCATTGGTGTGGTAAATATACAGTTTATATCTTGAAAGTGAAGTTGGAATTGCATGATTTGTACATTCTTGCTTGTTAAATATCATTGAACTGAAAAAATATCCATCCATCCATCCATCCATCCATCCATCCATCCATCCATCCATCCATCCATCCATCCATCCATCCATCCATCCATCCATCCATCCATCCATCCATCCATCCATCCATCCATCCATCCATCCATCCATCCCATCCATCCATCCATCCATCCATCCATCCATCCATCCATCCATCCATCCATCCATCCATCCATCCATCTATTATTATTATTAATTTATTATTACTGTATTATGTTGTTATTATTAAACAAGACGCTCAATGAGCGTACACTCGGGCATTATGACAATAACAATGACAGTTGCGTGACGAGGGAGACTGTGTCGGTGAGCATAGATAAAGATCTCCGAATCGTACGTCTGCAGTACATACTTGGGACAGCCAAGGTTGCATATTCATGGTCAGATGGTTCTGATAACGTCTTTCATTTGTTCGTTGTCGCAGAGGAAAGCCGGTCAGATAAAAGGACTCAAAAATCATTCCCGAACTTCTTATTTTTTAAACATCCAGTCGATTCAGACTATGATGTGATGAAGCTTGACAAAGCTGCTATCTCTGCCTATAAATTTCATGCCTTCGATGTGCCCGAAAATCATTCCGAAACCCTTCACAATGACGAACAGCGTGTGTTTCATATGTGAGAGGAGCATTTCTTTTCTTCAAGTTGGATACATAAAAGTGTTACAATGTACGTTCGAAGTTATCCCCAAATCATTTTCGTACATTGATTGACCTTGCTCAGTCCGTGGCGTTGATGACAGCCTATTTGCTTTGATGAAGTTTTGAAGTACGATTTGTACGATTCCTTTTCCTTCTGAATGTTTCAAACGTGGAATAAAATAAACTTCAATCATTATATTTCTCAGAAATGTGTTTCATTTTATTGTCCGATACCTTTTAAATGGGTTTGTGACGGCAGTCATGCAGCAAGCACAGCGACATCAGGGGCGTAGCGTGCATATACGCACGTGCGTACAATTTAAAAACCTTAAAATATATATATACATTATAAAAAACATTAAAATATTTAAAATAAAATGAAATCTAAGACAAAATCTTAACAGCTGACGGCAGATTACTTGCTAGAAACTACTCACAGAAGGCAGGAAAATGCTATTTTGGAGACCCTATACCTCAAAATTTTTCGGGGAGCATGTCTTCGCATCCCCCTACGAGCTCGCGCCTGCGCCGCTCGTCAGATTGTCTCCCCAATAAATTTCCCCTTTCAGTCAGTCATTGTAGGCATGTATAATGATAATTGTAGTTAGTACAGTCTCAAACAAAATAAATACCAAAAAACTGGCTTCGATTCACCTCAGGTTATTATATCGCTATATATAACGGTAGCGGTATATATATAACCCGTTTACATAAATCCTTTACATAACCTTTACATAAATCCTTTACACAACCTTAACATAAATCCTTTACACAACCTTTACATAAATCCTTTACACAACCTATACATAAATCCTTTACACAACCTATACATAAATCCTTTACACAACCTATACATAAATCCTTTACACAACCTTTACATAAATCCTTTACACAACCTTAACATAAATCCTTTACACAACCTTTACATAAATCCTTTACACAACCTATACATAAATCCTTTACACAACCTATACATAAATCCTTTACACAACCTATACATAAATCCTTTACACAACCTTTACATAAATCCTTTACACAACCTATACATAAGTCATTTACACAACCTTTACAAAATCCTTTTCTGAATCCTTTATATAACCTTTACATAAATCCCCCCATAAAACTGAGTGATAAATGCATTTTACTATGTATTTATGTAGCGAGAAAGTCCGCTGGAAAACTGAAGAAAATGGTATTTCCAAGGCTCTAGATTTCTAAATTTTCAGGGGGGCATGCCCCCTAACCCCCCTAGAAGCTCACGCCTTCGGCGCTCGTTCCTATGTGCGTACATTGCAAAAAAGGCACGCTACGCCCCTGGACATTATCCGCTGAGTAATCTTGAAACTCGATACGATCAAATACTTCGCATTCTGTGTACCGATACGATCAACGTTCGGATATCATCGCCCCCGTTTTCAGCCAATTGACACCCTGAAGCAGACATTCCTGGCATTTTGTGTGCAACGGAAAAAAATAAGAAAGCGTATTTTATAAATCGGGCTTCCTCCAGAAGTGCCCAAGTAAAGAGTTATAGATAGTTGTGATCCACGCGAAGAGAGAATTTGGTAATAACATTTCCAGTTACTGAAACTTCTAATTCTACTGTATCTCTCAATGTAGAAGTTCTTATTTCAGAAATGTTGTTATTATTATTATAATATTAGATATCATTATTGATAAGAACTATGATATATGTATAGAAATGAAAACTGATGGAGAATATACAGAACAAATGTTCGGAAAAAATCAGACGCCTCGAGCGGGATTCGAACCCACGACACCCCGATTTCATGACAGGTGCTCTGCCCACTGAGCTACCGAGGCAACTACAGTAGCGTGGAGTTCAAATTAGCTCAAAGATGCTGATTGTACATTACTATGACTACTGTGACTGCATGATGCGGTTCGTACGTCATTACAGAAGCAATTCCCAGTTCCGTGAGGCCTGGGAGCAAATGTTCGGTTAAAATCAACGTCTTTGAGCTAATTTGAACTCCACGTTACTGTAGTTGCCTCGGTAGCTCAGTGGGTAGAGCACCTGTCATGAAATCGGGGTGTCGTGGGTTCGAATCCCGCTCGAGGCGTCTGATTTTTTCCGAACATTTGTTCTGGATATCATTATTATTACTGTTATTATAGGACCTCGTTGCTGATATCTAGTTTCACTACTTTTTTTTCTTTGTAATTTTCTAGTTATTATTATTTATGTGGCGAATTCAATAAACTAAACTATAAACTATTATTATCTTGCAGCCTAAGGCAGACATTTACAAATTGATATTTTTAAAGCTTTCTTTTTCAAAGATCAAAGTAGAAGAGAATATCATCCCAAATAAATATCATATAAATAAATATCGTATAAATAAATAAATATCCCATACTTTCTTGGAATGACACTAAATTTAGATGAACATTGTTTTCTATAGTGATTTCCCCAATAGTAAAGGTTTTACTAATGGTTTAATGGTGTCTTATATAAAGTACATGATCCATTCAATTAATCTAAGGTGCAATATATAAAATCTATCTAATTTTGAGGTGTTCTTTTATTCATCTGTGTCGATGCTCACTCATCAATATTCTCTTCAAGTAAGAAGGAGGTCTTCAAGAGTAATACAGGAAGATTTTTTCATACTACAAAGCAACAGTACTTGTATTTACATAACTCTTTTAGCAACACTTGTAAATGCAAGTGACAGTTATATTCATGTGTATTGAGCACTAGAGGAAGTGTTGTTGGTTTCATACTTGACATAGTGTTAACACAATATAGCCAGCCATGCATCAAATAGAGAAACATTAGTTTTATCATTGACCAGTACTGTGAGTTGCTAAATAACAAGCATGTGTGTGACTTTTCAGTTTGAATAGATCTATAATAACTTATACTTCTTTGGAAGCATGAGGGAGTATGGACTGGACAAGTAGGGAACAGGTGGACTGATCTCCTGGGAGTGGTTTCCAATAAATGGCATAAATTATAGAATCCACCAGTGAATCGCATGTGTGTGTGTGTGTATTGATGATTAACTAACATTGGAATTATGGATGTAGCATCAAGTAAACCAAAGCTTGAAAAGAGTAACAAGAAGCTATGGTGTGTAGTGCGTTATTTGTAACAATATTATCAACTTTAATAATTTATCTACCATTTTATTCTCATTTGGAGATGAAAATTGAAATGCAAAGACAGTCCAATGTATCAATCATGCATGCTTTACCTCGCAGTATTCAAAGTAGCAGTTTCTACATTAATCCAGAATGCACCTTGTAATAATTTCTGACATTTATAGGCATATACATGTTATATGTAGTCTTTGCAGACATAAAATATGTATATTTATATCATGAAAAATGGTGCTGTTAAAAGTGGTAATAGCAATTTAGTTTCAATATTTCTTTTTTCCATTAAAATTGGATAATAATAATAATAATAATAATAATAATAGTAGTTTTTAAGCTGTTATTAATGTCAAAGATGTTAAATTTATTTATTTAAAATCTTTTGAATGAAAAATAAACATGAATTATATTGATCTCATTCACTGATTACGTAATAAAAGACATGCTGTGTCACTTAGATGTGTACAGGTAATCTTTAAATATCTTTAATACAGATAATGATTATTTATATTTAGTTCGAACAAATAGTTTTTTTTATATTTCAGTTCATCGTCAGGTGTCAGTCCAAACTGGAAGTCAAGAATACGTGATTTAAGCCCATCCAGACGCACACCAAGCCCAAAACCAGACAGGAAAACAAGTAAAGCTAAAAGTCCATCAAAATCAGTAAGTGGATTTATCAATAAAGTTGCATTACAAACATGTGCACTAGTAATATGCACTAGTAGTTTGTATTTATCAATGAAAGGCTGTTTAATTTACAGCAGTAAGTGAAAAGCTTTTCCAGACATTTCTGTCCTTTTTTCTTCAGAAATCCCCTCCAGGATGGCTGCCGGCTTCATTCAATCAGGTATTAAAACTATTAATAGCAAGGAGTGGGTGTATTTCCATAATTATTGATGCAGTGGGGTGGTGGATGGATTGTCATCAGTAAATGTATTCATTTTCTTTTCTGGCAGATGTTTTCAAGTTACAAGAGCAGATCAGGGGATTTTAGAAGACTTTTTAAAGATTTACCAGATAGTGAACAACTTATTGCAGGTAAGTACATGTATGGTTGGTATGTTTCATTTATTCTTCCATTTTTTCTTACTTTCATCCATTCATCCTTTCAATCTATTATGAATTCATCCATTCATTTGTTCATCTATGCATTCATCCATTCTTACATCCATCCATCCATCAAATCTATTCATCCATCCATTCATTAGAGAGCTTTAGATCCGAGAACAAGTACGAGTACGAGTTTTGAGTGCGCACGCTAACTTGTTGTCATAATCATGCTCGCGCAAATTCAAAATTTAGATTAACCCATTCGCTCCTGAGCTATTTTGAGTTTTTTAGCGATTTTCTGGACCTAATCACGTCAAAGGAACTTTCGATTCCATATAAGGGGTTTCCATGGAAATCTTGACAGTTCTGAAAGCCCACGGGCTCAAGTTCTGACGTAATCTTTCTCTTGTCATGGATCTCCACGAGGGCCAGTGGTTTTAACTGCTTTGAAGAGGCCAATTTTGCATTTTTAATGTGGTTACTAGTAAGCAAAGTTAACTAGGAGAGATGCCAGGTCAGCGGTATCATTGGTACTGCGCATGCGCCTGGCTCAGTTGCTCGCCACGTTGCTCGCATGCCGCTTGCTCCGCCATTGCTCGTTGCTTTGCTCTGCCATTGCTGGTTAGCTTGTGGGTTTTTGCTGTTGCTTTCGCCTGGTTGGTTCCGAATTTCTGCAAAGTGATTGCCTGTACAACTACTCTGCCTTTTAAAAGCGAAGTTATCTTTGGGGAGTATTTGGTTTAATAGGAATCATGCCTCGAGAGACGAGAAACAGCAGGGACAGTTTCATCCCGTCGTCTTCAAGTTCATCGACCGATTCACCTACCACTACCACTACCACTTGTACTTCTTTGGTGGCGGCTTCGCCCACGGTCACTCCTGCTTCGCCTTCGGGTACCGTGGCATCTTCGGAATTAATCGCCTCGTTAATTGAAGCGATGAAGGCCCCGTTGTCCTCGATGGTAAACTCGGCATTACTTTCGGCGGGAATCGCGCCATCGCTGCCGGTACCAAGCATTGTGGCGACCAGCACCCCTTTGCCGTTGGCTGGACCTTTGGCTACAACTACAAGGACAAATTCCATCGCCGAACAGGCGGCCCTTCTTGGTCAAGCAGGAACAACCTTACCATGGCCATCAGCGACAAATATCGCACCAAATCCTACACATGTGGCCGCTACTATGCCTATGGGTTCGGCAACCGGCATTCCTGCGTCGTCTTCTTCAGCCAGTTCAGGTACGTTCAATACCCTTGTTGTGCCGTCATTTGTGTCACCGTTCGCTTCACATCAATCGGCGGCTCTAAATAGCGCCGCGGGAAGTTCTACACTCGAAAGCGTTATACAGTCGCCCGGATTGGCTCCAACCTTTCAGCAGCCCTTCGTAATCGGCCCGGGTTATTCCCCCGTGCCATACAAAGTTGTATCTCAAATAATACTTGGCAAGTACGTAAATTTTGAAGATCTATTACCCGAGAACATCTCCTTTAACGAGCCAGAACCGCAGTTGATGTTCGAAGGACGTTTGGTGTTCTCTCCTACCCCTAAAAAGAACAAACGCCAGATAAACGATATTGTCACATGGTTGGAGGCCTTTACAATCTTCTCACTTATCTTGGGGTCTTATTTCCCAAACCGCTGGGTGGACTTGATAAAGTATAAGCTGCTCATTTTACGTACTTATCGCCAGTTTAGCGGCAGTGCATGGCTAAACTATGACAAAGAGTTCAGGGAGCAAGCAGCGGCTGAGAGGCAAATCAACTGGTCTACGATGAGTGTTCAGCTCTATAACTTCCATACAGCTGGGGCCCAGGTACGCCCGAGGGTGTCTGCCTCAAGTACG
Organism: Actinostola sp. cb2023; assembly: GCA_033675265.1. Taxonomy (NCBI): domain Eukaryota; kingdom Metazoa; phylum Cnidaria; class Anthozoa; order Actiniaria; family Actinostolidae; genus Actinostola; species Actinostola sp. cb2023. The sequence goes on along the minus strand of JAUJYZ010001560.1, from coordinate 52,267 downwards.
GTTACATCGGGTCAAGAGGCAGAGGGCTCTAAATTCTCCAAAGTCATCTGCCATTCGTGGAATGCAGGGCGTTGCATTGCCCCCTCTACGCAGTGCCGCTTCCGTCACGCCTGTAGCACCTGTTCTGGTGAGCACCGCAGTGTCTCTTGCTACTCAAGATCGTCCAAATCAGAGCATAGCCGTCATGAGGAGCATTCAGATGTGAAGCGAAGGAAGAGATAAAGAAAACAAAAGCACAAACTAGACTTATATAAAAATTAACCTTCCTATTGTTCATTGTTACAGTTCTCATTTGCGATGTGTAGTTAAACTAGTTAACGCTATAGGCAATTTGTAATATATTGGTTCTCTTTTAGGATCGTGTGCAGCCCTTCCGGCAGTAGCAAACATTTCACCATTGAACTATGCAAAGTTTTCGCATGAATTACAAAATCACCCAGATAGATAGAGCAATGGTTGCACAAGTTTTGCAAGGTATTAAAGAAGGATTCAATCTAGGTTTTGATGCCTCTGTTTCCTTAAAAGCAGCAAAAAAAAGAACAAACCATCTGCCTATCAGCATGCTGCAGTTATTGATGCGTACCTTGGTAATGAGGTTAAGCTAGGACGAGTAGCTGGCCCCTTTGATTCTAGCCCAATTCATCCTCTCCAGATTAGCAGTTTTGGCGTGATTCCGAAAAAGGGCCAACCTGGGAAGTGGCGCCTGATTATTGATTTATCGTCTCCTTCAGGCCACAGCGTAAATGATGGAATTGATGCGGAGGCGTGGTCTCTTCAATACATTAAAATTGATGATATTATCAGCATGCTTACAAAATTTGGGAAGGGAGCTCTTTTGGCAAAATTTGACATTGAAACTGCTTATAGGAATATTCCAGTACACCCTGCTGATCGCCATTTGCTCGGAATGAGATGGCGGTCAAAGTTCTATATTGATCTTGTGCTACCCTTTGGCTTGCGATCTGCCCCTAGCATCTTTAATTCTGTGGCAGAGGCAGCAGAATGGATTTTGAAATCCAATTATTCAATCGAGGATATCCTGCATTACTTAGATGACTTTGTTATTGCTGGTCCTGCAAATTCACCCATATGCGCTAATCATCTGTCAATTGCTACCTCGGTGATTAAGGATCTAGGCCTCCCGTTGCACCCTCAAAAATGTGTGGGCCCAGCATCATGCATGGTGGTTCTTGGTATCGAATTGGATACAGTAGCTGAGACAGCGCGTCTTCCTGATGAAAAATTTTCTGCTATATATGATTTGCTATTAGCTTGGTCAGGGTATAAATGGTGTCGCAAGAAAGAATTGCAATCGTTGATAGGTCTGCTCCACCACGCATGCAAGGTCGTATGGCCTGGTCGCGCTTTCCTTCGCCGTATGATTGACCTGATATGTTGCTTCCGTAACGACAACCATCCAATTCGTCTGAATTCAGAGTTCAAAAAAGACTTGAAATGGTGGCTCGATTTCTTTGGCCAGTGGAATGGAATAAGTTTCTTTTTGTTTCCCGGCTTGGAGAATCCGCCCAACGTGTGTGTTGGCTCAGACTCTTCAGGTACCATTGGCTTTGGAGCTTTCGTGGAGTCCGAATGGTTTAATGGGCAGTGGTCTCCTGACCAGTTTGGTCTTTCCATCGCATACAAGGAACTGTTCCCAGTGGTGGTTGCAGCTCATGTTTGGGGGGATCGATGGTGCCGCCAGCGAGTACTTTTTAGGGTGGACAATGAGTCAGTAGTGTATATTTTGAATGCTAGAACATCGAAAGAGCCCAATATAATGCATCTGATGAGAAATTTGCTGCTTGCTGCAGCACAGTGGGGTTTTACGTTTTCTGCTGTTCACGTACCAGGAGTTCATAATGGCATAGCTGATGCTTTATCTCGTTTCAATTGGCAGGTTTTCCGCCAATTGGCCCCTTTGGCAAAGAAATCTCCGACACCAGTTCCGCAGCAGCTGTTGGCGCTTTTGTCTCAAACTCCTTAGAAGGTCGCTGTTTAACATTCATGCATCAGGGTTTAGCCCAGTCTACACATAGGAGCTATTCTAGTGCACAGAAAAAGTTTATTGATTTCTGTTATACAAGTGGTCACCTCTCATCATCTGGCTCTCCATGCCCAGCTGATGAATGGACACTTTGTTTATTTGCAACAATGTTGGCAGAATCATTGCGACACTCTTCAATTAAAGTATATTTGTCTGCTGTTCGCTCTTTACATATTGACCAAGGTTTGGCAGATCCATTGCAAAATTGTTTACGACTGCAGCGGGTGGTTAGAGGTATCAAACGTATGCAAGGAGTAGCTAGAACAAATATGAGATTGCCAGTGACTTGTGAAGTCTTGAGATTGATACGGTCAAGTCTGGATGTAACTGCCTACAATGACTGCATGTTCTGGGCAGCATGTACCATGGCTTATTTCGGGTTTCTAAGATCTGCCGAATTTACAGTACCAAGTCTTTCTGCATTCGACTCCAAGTTTCACTTATCGGCCGAGGATGTGACTGTGGACTCTGCTACATTACCTACATGCTTGCGTTTAAACATAAAAGCTTCTAAAACTGATCCTTTTCGCCAAGGAAGTTTCATTTATATTGGCCAAGGGTCCTCATCTATCTGCGCAGTCCATGCAGTTCTAGACTATTTGACACGCCGGGGTAACAATTCTGGCCCCCTGTTTCTAATGGCGAACGGACAGCCGTTATCTCGTCAATTGGTTACAGAACGATTGAGATTCATTTTGCAAGCTTCGGGCTGTAAAGGAAACTATTCCAGTCATAGTTTCCGGATTGGTGCTGCAACCATGGCAGCAAAAGTGGGCATCCCAGATCATCTCATCCAAGTTATGGGCCGTTGGAGAAGTGACGCATATAAACAGTACATTCAGACCCCTTGTGACGTGATTATAAATTCTTCTAAAAAACTGGCATGATTGGGTAAGTTTGTCTACTCTGGGTCTTATGAGGATAATAGCGCGATTGAGGGATGGTGTGCTTGGAGTTCTGTTTTGGGGATGGTGGACATAACCATGGCCTCGCCACGGTCCACCTTCTCCAAGCACTTCAGTTGCTTGGAATTGGATATCTTGGGGGGTGACCTGTGGCTAGGTTGCCATGGTTACCTCCTTATTGGCTTGTTGCTTATTGCCGGGAATTCTGCTGTAGTGAAGGCACCTACATCCCACCCCTCTGCTCGACAAGTTAAATGTGGTTACTAGTAAGCAAAGTTAACTAGGAGAGATGCCAGGTCAGCGGTATCATTGGTACTGCGCATGCGCCTGGCTCAGTTGCTCGCCACGTTGCTCGCATGCCGCTTGCTCCGCCATTGCTCGTTGCTTTGCTCTGCCATTGCTGGTTAGCTTGTGGGTTTTTGCTGTTGCCCCACCCACCCAGCCGCCATTGATAGAAGAAGGAGTGGTAAGTATAACAAGTTTTCCACTGAGAAATCAGTGTGACAAGGTGCCCATGAAGGGGGTGACCTGTGGCTAGGTTGCCATGGTTACCTCCTTATTGGCTTGTTGCTTATTGCCGGGAATTCTGCTGTAGTGAAGGCACCTACATCCCACCCCTCTGCTCGACAAGTTAAGAGTGTTTATAGCCATTATTCACCACAGAAGCCCCCAGGACAGCATCATTAAGCTTGACTGGTGTGGTAGAGACCGTTCTGCTGAAAGAACCCAGCAGCGAGAAACGATTTTCACGAAGACATCTCGACACTGCCGTTACGAAATTCAAAATGGCGGACTCAACTGTGAAATCGTCTCTCTGGTTGTTCTGTGGTGAATTGCAGGACCTACAAAGGCATTTTTGGCAACTTTGGACTTGTAAAGAATGCAACCGGTGCAATATTTTGCCTGTAGGACCGACCGAGTGGCTTGGCACTCTATATATTCTAAAATACGGATAGGGTGGGAAGATTTCTGTCGAAAATTCCCAGATGTTCCCGGCATCCTTTTCGGGCGTGCAGAAGGAAAACACGTGTTAGCGAAAGTGGTCCTAAGGAAATGGCTATTGTTTGGCGAGTTAAGGAAGAGAGAGGGAAAAATTCACGAATATATAAAGAAGAGAGATGGAAGTTTGCTGAGAAAGTGGCATTTTGTTTCGCAAGGATGTATTTTGGAAGAAAATCCAAGTCAAATGTCGTTCATTTTCGAGGTGTAAAATTGCGTCAAAAACACGCATTTTTGATTTTTATGGCAAACAAATTGAACGAATGCCCAGAAATCAGACCTGTAAGTCAGTTTACTTGAGGTTAAAATATGAAGAGTTATCAGACTAGTTGTCGCTTTTTCTTCAAATTTTAGCAAAAATAACACTGATCTTTAATTCTTGCTTGTCAAAATAAAACAATCATAATAGAAGATGTTATTGAGCGTTCTAGATTCAAAAGACCAAAATATGTAGTCAAAATGTCTCACTCAAAACTCGCACTCTGGACAACGAGTTTTGTAGTCGAAACGACGACAACGAGATTTTCAAGCTGGCGTGACAATGTCACGGTTTTACGCATGCGCACTAATCGTAACGGCGAAAACTCGTACTCAAATCTAAAGTTCTCTATTCATTCATCCATTCATTCATCTATGCATTCATCCATTCTTACATCCATCCATACATCTATCCATTCATTCTTCCATCTATCCATCCATCCTTTCATCCATCCATTCATTCTTCCATCCATTCTTCCATCCATTCTTCCATCCATTCATCCATCCATTCATCCATTCATCCATCCATCCATTCATCCATCCATCCATTCATCCATTCATCCATCCATCCATTCATCCATTCATCCATTCATCCATCCATTCATCCATCCATCCATTCATCCATCCATTCATTCTTCCAATCTATCCATCCATTCTTCCATCCATTCATCCATCCATTTATCCATTCATCCATCCATTCTTCCAATGTAATGGATAAAGAATAGCATTATACCATTATTTTGCTTTGGAACAAAGTAATCATTTGTATAATCTATTTCATGCTAGATTATTCTTGTGCTCTACAAAGAGACATTCTGGTGCATGGACGTCTTTATATTTCACAGAACTGGCTTTGTTTTTATGCCAACATTTTTGGTTGGGAAACCTTTGTAAGTAGATGACTACATCTAGAATGATTCTCATATCATTGATGTCTCCTTCATACTCTAGTTGCACCATAGTGATATGATACAGCCATCGTTTCAAAGACTATAGTAACAAAAAGAAACCTACAAGATTTTAGAGCGATTCTACAAAAAAGTAAAAAGTTATAATCACAAAGATTTGTATGGGAAATTGAGTTTTAGACTGACTAGCCTCGTTTCCATGCAATTGCTAGAATTCAAATGGTTATAACTTTACGATGGTTTTATTTAAATTGATGGTCTTTCAAAAAATGATATTATATTTATTAAATTCGTATTTTTTCTCAGTTTATGCAAATTATTCCACCATTATTGCATTCGGTCTATCCACCTACTTGAAATGTGACTGAATAAATGCCACTCAAATGAACACCTGTTTGCTTGGCGACATGGAAATAAATCAACATTATAAGTAATGTGTTCAAACCAATTTGTTTGTCTGTCTGTCTGTGTGCTTGTTGTTTATTCATTTATTGTGTCTGTCTGTCTGCATGCTTTCTCTCTCTGTCTGCATTGTTGTGGCTGCATTGTGCACCTTTATATGCCTTCGACTCGACCACGTTGAGCTGCGTCCTTCATAATTCAGCTACCGGCTGCAAGGAAGGACGATTAGCCCCCCAAATTATTTATTTATTTATTCCGTGTGCTTGTTGTTTATTCATTCATTGTGTCTGTCTGTCTGTCTGTCTGTCTGTCTGTCTGCATGCTTTGTCTGTCTGTCTGTCTGAGAATTGTACACTGTACCATATATTATTGATGTAATTAAGTAATTATTAAATGACACTAATAAGTGATTTCAATGTCAGGTGACAGTAAAATGTATAGACATTACAAGTATTAGAAAAGAAAAGACTGCCCTAGTCATACCCAATGCAGTACAGATTAAAACAGAGTCAGAAAAGGTAATACTGTCAATATCGACCCCATAAACCTCGCAATCATGTCTTGATATCTGAGCCTAACATCCCATCAGTACAGATCTGTTCTGTTTTGACTTACCTGGTCAATGAATCAATAATAAATCAATAATAAATCAGGATCAAACATAATTATAATAATGATAAACTTTATTAGCCACCTTTGGCAAAGAATTAAAGTGGTTTTACAATCATGAAATTAAAATATATTAAGATAAAACTAGACTAATTATGTCTTGTGAAATGAGTAGACTACATTCCCAGTCCATTGTGATTATTATTATCTTTTAGTTCTTATTCCCATTTTCTTTTCACTTCCAGTATTTCTTTGCATCCTTTGTATCCAGAGACACAGCTTTTACAGTTCTATTTAGAATATGGCAGAACGTTCTTCTTGATCAGGTACACACACAGATGATCCAATAATGGCTCGTTTGACATTCTTATTAATTTCCATTGAGTCTAAATAGTCACATTACTTTTCAGCCATTATCACCGTCAGAGTTGATTCAAACAGTAGGAAAGTATGTGACATCAAATAAAGAAGATTCTGATTCTGAAAAAGATAGTCACTCTCACAGCGGTGAGGACTCGGACATGTCTGATGCTGAAGAAGACAATGCTGAAGAGGACAATGAACACGACTTTGAGTTTGTCTGTAATGACTTGCAACGTGAAAACAGTAAAAATGGTGGCACTGCAAGTAGTGCATTCATGGTAAGTGTACAATCAGTTATAGGCCAGTAGATAGAGTCGTTTTCGTAGGAGTGGGAAGTAGTTACAGTACAGTGCGGTTTGAGGCATATTGATGCGATGGTAAAATAATGGTCGTTCTTATATATGCATTTCACATTCGTCCCAATGTGCTTTACAACCGATGGAGACTTTTTTCGGGCTGCATATGAAGGCGCCTACGGCAGCCGAGCAGCTTACAATCATGAGGAGTTAGTATGTTAGTATGTTATGCCTCCAATTTGAAGTAGGCTGTTGAACCGGGTAACAATCCCCGTAAATTGCACCATGATTGTGCCGGTATCCAAGCATTCTGATTGGTTGAGCAATGATTTTGCGCGCTGTGATTGGTTGAATACAATGTCTTCAATTCCATACCATCACCATAACTCCATACCATAGGTTTCCCACTCATACGAAAACGACTCTAAGACTAATAATAAATAAGATGCATTGTACAACATTATAATTCTCATACAGTACAGCTGCTTAAATTATATCTATTCAATGTCTTGTACCTTTGACTTTCATGCATGTTTTTCAGCCTGTATCTAATGATGAGTTGAATGCAGCTCCTGGATTATCCATTACACCCCCATCACCAACAACAATCAAACGACTAGAAAATGACAAAGAAAAGTCTTCTTCTTCTCTTGAGAAATCAAGAAACTCTTCTAATCTCAAGAAGAGAAAGCATCCGCCGTCCCCTGTCAATAGGAGTCCTGATATCAAGTCTCTGCTTCTTGGTGTCAAGAAAGACAAGGTGTCTGATGGTGAAAATGTTGTAAAGAATCATCTTAAGGAGAGCAGTGAGATGGATGAAGAAGGTTCCGTGTCAGAGTTTGCTGATGACGGCGAAACTCTAGGTACAATATTGTTTGTTAAACATCCTGAGTTTTTTGTTAATTAATCATTTTAATTAAAATTAATTAATTTACATTTAATGCTAAGATTAATTACTACAAAATAAGTGCTTTATTTATACCTCAGTGAACATGAATTTTACTGACAAAAGCTGGCATCATAAATTATGGGTTCTTGTCTTATTATGAGATGCATTAAGTTACATATTTTGTTTTATGTTTTATTATTTGAGGGCCACAAGTTTATTAGTATTACCTGTCACCCTCTGTAAATAAAGACATTTAATATAATATGTGCAATAAATTTATTCTTATGTTTTGGTTTTGTTCTTCAGAACCTTTTAATTGTTTGTGTGACAAACATTTGGCTCTGGATATGCTAAATGAGGTGAGAAATCATTGACAAATTCTACTTACCCCTCCCTCCCATATAACAACGAATATTTCCTATGGGGAGTGGGGAGTGTAGATTGATGTAGCTCTTGCTTCCTCTCAGACATAGTATAGCACTGAATTTGTTTTCCCTCCCATTGTTGTGTAGACAGGAGTTGTTTTGTTGTTGTTGACAGGAGTATCCCATTCCAGTGGATGGAATGTACGAAATATTATTTACTGAATCAGACTTTTATAAAAAGCTTCAAAAACAGCGTAAAACACGCGACCTTTTATTCAATCCTTGGACAAAGTCAGACGATGGCCAACATAGAACGATCACCTACACTGTAGCTTTGAATTATTCCATTGGACCAAAGTCATCACCCACCACAGAGATGCAGGTAATGGGCTTGAAGGACCGAGTGAGAGAGAAAGATAGAGAATGGAGTTTATAAAGACATCTTACCCACTATTTATCTATGGTATTAGATGTTGTCCATGTAGTTGGAGTAAGTCTGAGGGGTTGGGGAAGAAGTAGCCTAGCCCTAAGGGGAGGGCAGGGGGGAGAGAGAGGGGGGAGGGTAGAAGAGGGATGGGGGAATTTCTCCCCATTCACCCTTTTCTTTCCTCTCCTGTCCCCTCCCCTTAAGGTCAGGCTATGCAGGCTAAGATGGAAGGGGGCATGACTGGAGCATGTCTTGTTATTGTAATGCACATGGAATGCAATGTTTTGTATGTTTTGTTTCAGCATTGTTTTAAAGGCAGCATACCAGGACAACTGTATATGGTTCAAGCAGAGGTGAGTTTGTCATATCCAGACAGCTTTAGTGTAGTACCATGACAACGCCATATCCAAACAGCTTTAGTGTAGTACTATGACAATGCCCCTGTCTAATGTATTAGAATCTCATCGATCGTATTGATTCTTCAGGTCAATAACGAAGGCATACCATATGGGGACAGTTTCAGTGTAGTGAATAAATATTGTATTACCAAGTGTCAAGACACTTCATGTAGACTTAGGTAAGTATCAGTCATCATCATCATCACAACTACCCCCACCATCATCATCACAACTACCCCCACCATCATCATCCTAATCGACACCATTGCCATCATCACAACTACCCCCACCATCATCATCCTGATCAACACCATCCATCACAACTACCCTCACCATCATCATCCTGATCAACACCATCCATCACCACAACTACCCCCACCATCATCATCCTGATCAACACCATCCATCACTATCCATCATCACAACTACCCCCACCATCATCATCCTGATCAACACCATCCATCACCACAACTACCCCTACCATCATCATCCTGATCAACACCATCCATCATCACAACTACCCCCACCATCATCATGATCAACACCATCCATCATCACAACTACCCTCACCATCATCATCCTGATCAACACCATCCATCATCACAACTACCCCCACCATCATCATCCTGATCAACACCATCCATCATCACAACTACCCCCACCATCATCATCCTGATCATCACCATCCATCATCACAACTATCATTACCATCATCATCACAACTACCCTCACCAACCCATAAACAATAATAATGTATTTATTTCAGTATAGAGCAGATGTCAATCATATACATACATACACATCTGCGCATTACGTACTCTGCGTTTCACCAACCCATAAACAATAATAATGTATTTATTTCAGTATAGAGCAGATGTCAATCATATACATACATACACATCTGCGCATTACGTACTCTGCGTTCTAGAACTTGTCATGAAAATCGCAATGCTAAACGTTTTCTGTTATTGTATTTTCAGAGTCACAAGCGAAATAAAATATAAAAAATCCGTGTGGGGGTTTGTAAGAAGTAAGTTTATTGGTTTTCAGTTCGTTGAGTAGGAAGACAAGCATCCATTTGCTTTTGATGCACGAGAGTTATACATGTAATTTGTAGTCTTTAGTTGTTAATGTCATCAATATTTGTTCTTCTCTGTACAGACATGATTGATAAAAACGCTTCTGACGGTCTTAAAGAATACTTCACGTTCCTTGGTATGTACTCGCACTATTACCACGGTCTTATATAAAGCACAGGGTATTTTAAAGTATGTTTTATTGACTGAGGAATGATTATTCATTGCAGGTAGTTGTCTTAGGAAAGAAACAGACTCAGATAAACGACATACGAAGAGACGGAGATCGTCGCCATGTAGAAGACACAAACGTAATCGTAGCATCAAAGGAAGAGAGGAAATCTATCCTGCAGCTAGTACTTCATCCGCTTTGGCTGGTAAGATTATCATCATCATGAAATTGAGTCTACTTATGATAGTGTTGACTGAGAAATAAAAGTTCGCCAGGGCGCATGATATTTATCAACTTATTACGAATCTTTTTCCTTTAGATAAATCAGGTGATTCTCAACCATTATGGAGAAGAACACTGTCTGGTGTTATGTCTGTCAGGTAGGCATACAACCCCCTTACCGTAGGTGGGGCCGGTCTGCTCAGTACTAAAAACGCATTCTCTTTACCACAGATCGAGTTTACCTTCAATGGGAACAGAGAATAAGTTTGCTTTTGCTATTGCAATCCTGTAAGTATAATAAACCAGGCTTGTCAGAAAGCGACTGCTTTCTAGGCGATCCTATCTGGCGGTCATATTTTTTCTTCCAAACATATTACAGATTTTTGACAACACTGCGACTGTACTGTACATTCATACTTAAGGAAGTTTCTCTTTCAGTTTGATGTGTTTATTGGTTCTAAATGTGTTCCTGACGTACAGACTACTAGCTTTAGAACGAGGCGCTCAACTCCGCTACGACTGGACGTTTGACGTCGAGTAAGGAAGTTTTCATTTTCAGTTTATTTTCTGTACGATATTTATTTCGTTGTTTAAATGCGAATATTGTCCATTGTAGAAACCTACCAACAGACGCGAAAGAGTGGGCGCGATTATTACAACAGCAAAAAGAAATTCACGAAAAAGAGATGGAAAGGTTGGTATGCTTTTACTCCATCACTAATTGGTTGTATCAAATGCGACATACTGATGTGTTTCATTAACCTTTTTCAGGTGGAAAGTAGTTTTATCAACATCCATCAAACTTATGGACCAGGTATGTACTAGGAAGCCACTTGAATGTCAGCAATAAAACATTAAGGAAGCCACTTGAATGAATGGGAAACCATTCAATTGCAAGAGCGCAACTGATTTTAGATTTTCATTTTAGAACATTTGATCATTTCAGGTTCACGAGTCTCTAGCGGAGCTGAAGAAAGAACTACATTAGATATATATATTTTTTTTACTTGGAGGAAACCATTTAAATTAAATTCATTGAATTATGGGGTATATTTTCGTTTGGTGTAGGGTAGTAAATCATGTACGTGGATAATAAAGTATTGTAAAAGGGTAAATCATTCGCTGGTTGAGTGGTATACCACAGGATCAACTACTTTATCAAACACTTCATTGTCTTTGAGACTAAAAACTGATTATTTGGCTTATTAAGTTATTCAAATTATTGGGATTATATACGAATAGACTTTAAAATGTTGTAAAAGGACCAGTACTGTACATAGAATATCGCAAACAAACAATTGAATAAAAAAGGCTTAAAATAACAATGTTTTTTTTCTGTATGTATGCAGTAAGATGGCCTTCTACTTCAGTAATGTACACACACTCCCTGTTACCCTTTACCCGACTGCCCCCAAGATGGTACCAGTCCCTCCCCTTCATAGGTCCCTCTCCTTCACAGGTCCCTCTCCTTCACAGGTCCCTCTCCTTCACAGGTCCCTCTCCTTCACAGGTCCCTCTCCTTCACAGGTCCCTCTCCTTCACAGGTCCCTCTCCTTCACAGGTCCCTCTCCTTCATAGGACCCTCTCCTTCATAGGTCCCTCTCCTTCATAGGTCCCTCTCCCTGAGATCCCAATAAAAGCACTAGTCAATAACTCATTGTTACCAACTATTATTTACAATTTGCAAAACTCCATTATAAAATACAACAAAAAAGTAACAAATACAATGGATTCTCGCGCTCTCTCGACATGTGTCTTCCCCTCCCCCCATGGAATAATCTGAGTAATTGAGGGGGTGTTTAATTTACTACTTCGCAGACTTGCAGGATTATATTTGACTATCTATAAACAGGAGGGACAGCCTCGAAAGGCAAGGTTGTACAAAGACTAAAGAACACGTAAAAAGGCTGACCGACTATTGGGCATTTGGAAGCACCCTTGTTGATCATGTGCTATTTATGCTGGATGATCAACAGCGTCTATAATATGAAGTATTAGGATTTCACGCATTTATCCAGTCGAGCCTCGATATTGTGTACTGTACATGCGCAGTGCAAGCCATCTACATGCATGTGTAGTCTAGCCCTGATGAGCGATTAGTTTAGGGTTTATAGTAACACTCTTTGTACAGTCGTAGGTCTTGTAGATCCCTATCAAACGATCGGCCAACTCAAACATGTTATTACGCAGACTGATGATGATAAACTGAGCATTCTTGGTTCTCTCCTATACAACAACAATAACAATAACAAATCATCAGTAAAACAACGATCTGAACAAACGGGTTAAGCCTCACTAGCAACGTACAAGTACAAAACGTGCTATATATCACTGTGAAAACTGTCCTGATGCAACCACAAGCATCAGGATTCATTCCTTGTATGTGCGCTTATGCTTGCGTTGACGTGTTTCACACCACAGAAGTTCTTCTGCTTGCCCCTATGCTTGCGTTGTAGTGATTACCAGACAAACGATCCCAGAAACCAGTGTGGTTAGACTATTGTTCACGAAAAAGAACATGAAACTCACTCCTACCCCCCCCCCCCCGAAATAAAGTTTTTCTCAAAGGTTGGATATTTTTCCAGCTCTTTTTGGGTGGGCACTCAACAAAGGCAATAGATTGAAAAGGATTGACGAAAAGTCTATACCATCATCATTACGCCAGAACACCATCATAAAGTACTCATCATCACATCAGCTCCTTCACTCAACAAAGGCAATCATACTAACCAACATTACAAACTATGATCAAATCACCACCATGTTATCTCAACCATCATCATGCTCCTTCACTCAACAAATGGACAACTACTCAACAAGGTTACAAAGAACAAATAAAGTTACTCAACCCATTGCTCCTTCACTCAACAAAGGCAACTACTCAACTCAACATTACAAAGAACAAATAAAGTTACTCAACCCATAGCTCCTTCACTCAACAAAGGCAACTACTCAACATTACAAAGAACAAATAAAGTTACTCAACCCATAGCTCCTTCACTCAACAAAGGCAACTACTCAACATTACAAAGAACAAATAAAGTTACTCAACCCATAGCTCCTTCACTCAACAAAGGCAACTCAAATTACAAAGAACAAATAAAGTTACTCAACCCATAGCTCCTTCACTCAACAAAGGCAACTACTCAACATTACAAAGAACAAATAAAGTTACTCAACCCATAGCTCCTTCACTCAACAAAGGCAACTACTCAACATTACAAAGAACAAATAAAGTTACTCAACCCATAGCTCCTTCACTCAACAAAGGCAACTACTCAACATTACAAAGAACAAATAAAGTTACTCAACCCATAGCTCCTTCACTCAACAAAGGCAACTACTCAACATTACAAAGAACAAATAAAAGTTACTCAACCCATAGCTCCTTCACTCAACAAAGGCAACTACTCAACATTACAAAGAACAAATAAAGTTACTCAACCCATTGCTCCTTCACTCAACAAAGGCAACTACTCAACATTACAAAGAACAAATAAAGTTACTCAACCCATTGCTCCTTCACTCAACAAAGGCAACTACTCAACATTACAAAGAACAAATAAAGTTAGCTTACTCAACCCATAGCTCTTCACACCAACACAAAGGCAACTACTCAACATTACAAAACAACAAATAAAGTTACAAAGACTCAAAAGTTACTCAACCCAGCTCCTTCACTCAACAAAGGCAACTACTCAACATTACAAAGAACAAATAAAGTTACTCAACCCATAGCTCCTTCACTCAACAAATGCAACTACTCAACATTACAAAGAACAAATAAAGTTACTCAACCCATAGCTCCTTCACTCAACAAAGGCAACTACTCAACATTACAAAGACTCTTACCTGGTACATCTCCTTTAGCTTGGTGGTAATGATGGTAAAGCCTGCCATGAATTCATCCAGTCTCTGCTTACGTAATGCTTCATGCTCACGACGTTTGTTATCACGATCTGAAGTAACTTGGTCTAATTCACCAACACGAGCAAGATATGTCTCTTCCTGGATTGACAAACAAACATATGATCAACTGGGAATGAGCAAGATATGTCTCTTCTTCACTCAACAAAGGCAACTATTGACAAAAAAACATATGATCAACTGGGAATGAGCAAGATATGTCTCTTCCTGGATTGACAAACAAACATATGATCAACTGGGAATGAGCAAGATATGTCTCTTCCTGGATTGACAAACAAACATATGATCAACTGGGAATGAGCAAGATATGTCTCTTCCTGGATTGACAAACAAACATATGATCAACTGGGAATGAGCAAGATATGTCTCTTCCTGGATTGACAAACAAACATATGATCAACTGGGAATGAGCAAGATATGTCTCTTCCTGGATTGACAAACAAAAACATATGATCAACTGGGAATGAGCAAGATATGTCTCTTCCTGGATTGACAAACAAACATATGATCAACTGGGAATGAGCAAGATATGTCTCTTCCTGGATTGACAAACAAACATATGATCAACTGGGAATGAGCAAGATATGTCTCTTCCTGGATTGACAAACAAACATATGATCAACTGGGAATGAGCAAGATATGTCTCTTCCTGGATTGACAAACAAACATATGATCAACTGGGAATGAATGATAAGCAGGAAGGGAAAGGAAGAAAAGGAAGGGAATGGAAGGGAAGGGAAGAGAATGGAAGGGAAGGGTAGAAAAGAAAAGGGAAGGGAAGGGAAGGGAAGGGAAGGGAAGGGAAGGGAAGGGAAGGGAAGGGAAGGGAAGGGAAGGGAAGGGAAGGGAAGGGAAGGGAAGGGAAGGGAAGGGAAGGGAAGGGAAGGGAAGGGAAGGGAGGGAAGGGAAGGGAAGGGAAGGGAAGGGAAGGGAAGGGAAGGGAAGGGAAGGGAAGAAAGCAGTCAGGCAAGTAAAGTAAATAAACCAGAAGTATTTACCTTTTTACGGTACTCAGCAATGGCAGACATATTTGGCTTCATCTGATTCAGTTTCTCTTCTAACACTGTCATCTCATACTACAACAGCATACATTGATATTTATTTTATTATTATCATCATATTTAAACCTCGCTCATCAAATATGGTTTTCAGGGGAGCCCTAAAACATTAACATCTCGAGTTACACATATCTATTAGCACAAGTAGCTCACCATGACAGCTTCCTTGTCAATGTTGTTGAGTTCTTCAGGAGTAAGTTTGGGCAGGGTGGAGTCATCTTTTTGGTCAGACAGATCGATGGATTGTAATGCCAGCTTATTTAACTAATGAATATATTATAATAATTTAATCATTATACTTCACTTTATTAGACAGATCGATGGATTGTAATGCCAACTTATTTAATTAATGAATATAGTATTTCACTTTATTACCACTTTATGGTTGGTTAATAAAATAAAAATAATAATAAACACAAAGTTACTCAGAATAGTTTGCACTGATCGAGCTGAGAAACTAATACAGCAGCATTAATGGCAACAAGAGCAGCACTAACAACAACACTAACATAACCAACTGCGTTGATAGTGATATGATGATGATGATGATGATGATGATGATGATGATGACATACCTCTTTCTGCCAATGCCGTACTTTCTGCTGGTTTTCTTTATAAATCGTATCTAACTTCTCAACTTCATGCTTCAAGTCAACCTCTTTGCTGCGTAGCTCGTTTTCTTCAGCCTCCACAGCAGCGTATTCTGTCTTAGTCTTCTTCAGTACTTCCTCCATTTCCGTCATGCGTATCTGGAAGAGAAAATATGGGAAATTATTGACTGTTACGAGGTGCACATCACAACTACAATACTAGACATTACCTGTGCTTGTTCGTAGTCTTCAAGTACTTTCGTTGCCTTTTCTTCCAGGATGGTGAACTCAACCTGCCAAAACAATCCCATCACTCAACATCGTCCAGAGTAACCACACTAACATCCATGAGGGTACTTTGGCTAGGCATTTGTCAACTGACACCCATCTAATACGTGCACAGCCTAGGTTGTTACTAGGTGTGTATGCCCCAGAGAGCGTTACATGACGACACGGTTGCGAGGGAGACTAGGTTGTTACTTATATTAGGTTGAGACTAGGTTGTTACTTATATTAGGTTGAGACTAGGTTGTTACTTATATTAGGTTGAGACTAGGTTGTTACTTATATTAGGTTGAGACTAGGTTGTTACTTATATTAGGTTGAGACTAGGTTGTTACTTATATTAGGTTGAGACTAGGTTGTTACTTATATTAGGTTGAGACTAGGTTGTTACTTATATTAGGTTGAGACTAGGTTGTTACTTATATTACTTATATTGTTAATTATTATTATTATTATTATTATTAGTGTTTGTTACTTACTTCTAGTTTCTTGATGTTTTCATCGTTTTCCAAGATTTCCTTTTCTAACGATGCTACTTTGTCTTGTGATTTCTTGATGTTTCTGTGTAAGGATAAAACAATAGTGTGAATGATTGAATGATTCAGTTATACATGTCTTGTTATTCCTGTTGTACAATCTTTGTAAATACCTCAATTATATATCTTTACCTAACTTTTGTAGTAATTTTTTGTCATTTTTGTAAATGTGTGTGAAATAAACTTGAACTTGTTCTTCCTTTACATTTATCCATTCGTTTTTCCCTCTTTCCATTCTTCCTTCCCATCTTTTCTTTCATTCTCTTTCAAAGCAATCATTCATTCTATCTTGCATCCATCATCTTCTCACATACCTTTGCGAGGTCTTAATAGCCACACTAGCCTTAGTAATCTGTCCTTGGATCTCATCAATGGCTTTAACAGCTGTGTCTAGACGTGTCTACACAAATAAACAGACAGCAATACTTAATACCACCACAAACAGTATATGATTTAGATACCAGAATTTCCAAAATAATCTAATAATAATCTGTTGGTAGTAGCGCCCAACTGCACCCTCCCCATTTGCACCCCCAACATGAAGTTTTAGAGTGGGTGTTTATTAGAGGGAGGGGTTTAAAAGAGGGGGTGCATATTTCAAAACTCCAAATTTTGCCTCTAAAACGTTTCCCAAGTCATCAACAATACGATGAAAAACATAAGCGATAATGAGTCAGACATTTAAAGAATAAAAACAGGAATCTTTCAATATCAGCATTTGTTTTTTGTATCTATTCTAATAAACGGCCCATTTCGAGTGGGTGTCTCTAATAAATACCCCTCTATGGGGGGAGGGGTTTATTAGAAGGGGGCGTTGAAAAGAGGGAAGCGTATATTAACGTTTATTGGAGAGGGAGAGGCATTTATTGGAGGCTGGGTGTTTATTTGAGGAAATATGGTATCTTTACAATAAAGTAAATACCCATAGAAATAGGATCTTTGCAGCGATTGGGTTACCTGGTGGAGGTGTTTGACCAAGATGGACTAGTGGTCTGAACCACTGACTTTGTCCCTTATGTAATCACCCCATGAACCATAGGTAACCCAAAACCCTTTCCTCAGATAAAACCTATAAGTAGCTTATAAGTTCAATGCTAAAAAGCCGTATGTAGCATATGTGCCTGATAACCCTTCATATAAGTAGAGTAGAGTGACTGTGTAGATACAACAAGGATGAATAAGCACTGACCTGCTGGCCTTTAAGTTTGGCTCCACCAATATCCATGATTTTCTTGTGTAAGCTGCAAGACAGCGAAAAACATGACAGACAAGTTTTGTCAAGTATGCACTGCTACTTTACACACCACATAATCACTATTCCTAAGTCTAGAAAATTACACATTTCGCATGCAATTATTGTGTGATATTCAACACAAGCTGTCACAATATTTGGGATAATGCGTGTTCAGGTCTGGACAGGTACTTACAGAGCTACGAATGAGCGCATGGTGTGGAACAAGTGGAGTGCATTTTGATTTTCTACTTTGAGATTTTTGCATTGATTTGGTTGTGATTTTGTTTCAATATTGAAGAATGTTTCATTTTTTTTTTTTTTCAAAATGCAAAGATGTTTGCAAGTATTTTGTGCTATAATCACCCTTGGTGACATACCTCTGTACTTCATTCTCTATTTTAGAAGCTGCTGTGGAAGCCTTATTCCATTCTAAGAAAATAAAGATGATTGTTACAAAGAAATTGCACAAAGTGCATTACGAACAAGTACACTAAGTGTTGAGGAAATCATCATTACCACCATTATCATAATCATTACCACCATTATCATTACCAACACCATCATCATCATAATATAATAATCAATATAATAATCATTACAACCATTATCATCATTACCAACACCATAACCATTACCACCATCATCACCACCACCACCATCAACCACCACCATCATCACCACCACCATCACAATCATCACCACCACCATCACCACCACCATCATCACCACCACCACCATCATCATCATCATCATCATCACACCACCATCATCATCATCACCATCATCATCAACACCATCATAATTATTCACTGTATGTACAACCCAAGCAGCAGTAGCAGTTCTTAGTAGTAAAGACCCATAACATACAGTACCTTTGTGGAATTTCTCAACACTTGATTCCAACTCCTTAAGTTTAGCTTCGTCAGGTAACACCACCATCATCATCACCATCATAATTATTTACTGTATGTACAACCCAAGCAGCAGTAGCAGTTTCTTAGTTCTTTATCGGTAACACCACATCATCACCATCATAATTATTCACTGTAGTAGTAAAGACCCATAACATACAGTACCTTTGTGGAATTTCTCAACACTTGATTCCAACTCCTTAAGTTTAGCTTTATCAGGTAACACACACCATCATCATCACCATCATAATTATTCACTGTATGTACAACCCAAGCAGCAGTAGCAGTTCTTAGTAGTAAAGACCCATAACATACAGTACCTTTGTGGAATTTCTCAACACTTGTTTCCAACTCCTTAAGTTTAGCTTCGTCAGGTAACACCACCATCATCATCACCATCATAATTATTCACTGTATGTACAACCCAAGCAGCAGTAGCAGTTCTTAGTAGTAAAGACCCATAACATACAGTACCTTTGTGGAATTTCTCAACACTTGATTCCAACTCCTTAAGTTTAGCTTTATCAGGTAACACCACCATCATCATCACCATCATAATTATTCACTGTATGTACAACCCAAGCAGCAGTAGCAGTTCTTAGTAGTAAGACCCATAACATACAGTACCTTTGTGGAATTTCTCAACACTTGTTTCCAACTCCTTAAGTTTAGCTTCGTCAGGTAACACCACCATCAACACCATCATAATTATTTACTGTATGTACAACCCAAGCAGCAGTAGCAGTTCTTAGTAGTAAAGACCCATAACATACAGTACCTTTGTGGAATTTCTCAACACTTGTTTCCAACTCCTTAAGTTTAGCTTCGTCAGGTAACACCACCATCATCATCACCATCATAATTATTCACTGTATGTACAACCCAAGCAGCAGTAGCAGTTCTTAGTAGTAAAGACCCATAACATACAGTACCTTTGTGGAATTTCTCAACACTTGTTTCCAACTCCTTAAGTTTAGCTTCGTCAGGTAACACCACCATCATCATCACCATCATAATTATTCACTGTATGTACAACCCAAGCAGCAGTAGCAGTTCTTAGTAGTAAAGACCCATAACATACAGTACCTTTGTGGAATTTCTCAAAACTTGTTTCCAACTCCTTAAGTTTAGCTTCGTCAGGTAACACCACCATCATCATCACCATCATAATTATTCACTGTATGTACAACCCAAGCAGCAGTAGCAGTTCTTAGTAGTAAAGACCCATAACATACAGTACCTTTGTGGAATTTCTCAACACTTGATTCCAACTCCTTAAGTTTAGCTTTATCAGGTAACACCACCATCATCATCACCATCATAATTATTCACTGTATGTACAACCCAAGCAGCAGTAGCAGTTCTTAGTAGTAAAGACCCATAACATACAGTACCTTGGTGGAATTTCTCAACACTTGTTGATTCCAACTCCTAGCAGTTCTTAGTAGTAAAGACCCATAACATAAGTTTTGTGGAATTTCTCAACACTTGTTTCTTTAAGTCAGGTAACACCACCATCATCATCACCATCATAATTATTCACTGTATGTACAACCCAAGCAGCAGTAGCAGTTCTTAGTAGTAAAGACCCATAACATACAGTACCTTTGTGGAATTTCTCAACACTTGTTTCCAACTCCTTAAGTTTAGCTTCGTCAGGTAACACCACCATCATCATCACACATCATAATTATTCACTGTATGTACAAGTAGTAAAGACCCATAACATACAGTACAGTGGAATTTCAACACTTGTTCTCCTTAGTAGTAAAGACCCATAACATCACAGTACAACTTTGTTAGTAGTAAAGACCTCAACACTTGTTTCCAACACTCCAACTCCTTAAGTTTAGCTTCGTCAGGTAACACCACCATCATCATCACCATCATAATTATTCACTGTATGTACAACCCAAGCAGCAGTAGCAGTTCTTAGTAGTAAAGACCCATAACATACAGTACCTTTGTGGAATTTCTCAACACTTGATTCCAACTCCTTAAGTTTAGCTTTATCAGGTAACACCACCATCATCATCACCATCATAATTATTCACTGTATGTACAACCCAAGCAGCAGTAGCAGTTCTTAGTAGTAAAGACCCATAACATACAGTACCTTTGTGGAATTTCTCAACACTTGATTCCAACTCCTTAAGTTTAGCTTAAAGACGTCAGGTCAGGTAACACCACCATCATCATCACCATCATAATTATTCACTGTATGTACAACCCAAGCAGCAGTAGCA
This sequence comes from Actinostola sp. cb2023, assembly GCA_033675265.1. Lineage (NCBI taxonomy): Eukaryota > Metazoa > Cnidaria > Anthozoa > Actiniaria > Actinostolidae > Actinostola > Actinostola sp. cb2023. The sequence goes on along the minus strand of JAUJYZ010001560.1, from coordinate 31,147 downwards.
GTTCTTAGTAGTAAAGACCCATAACATACAGTACCTTTGTGGAATTTCTCAACACTTGTTTCCAACTCCTTAAGTTTAGCTTCATCAGGTGTAGTCTTAGCTACTTCTTGTTTGAGGTGAGCTATCTGATCATTCAGTGTCTTCTCCTGCTCCTTCAGTGCCTCAACCTCCATTTTGTTCTTTTCTAGTTGATGTTCCATTGTTGAGGTCTGCTTCTTCAGTTCATCTACTGTTAATTCTAGTTTCTTCTTGGACTCACGGTATCTCTATAATGGTAATTGGCATCATTCATAATAATAATAATCAACTTTATTTTAAGAGGGTGACGTGTAGTTCTCACTGACAAATCTGTGGCCCTCTATCTCATCAGTTACATATAGTAATACATCAGGGCATATAGTAATACATGATTTTAATGCTATATACATACGTTTGATTATTATTATTATTATCATCATCATCATTACATTATCATCAATAGTCATCATGACATCACCATGGTTACTGTCATCATCAATCATCTTCATTGTTATCAGCAACAGTTATCATCTACAACATTATCATTATCATTGCCATTATCATCAATATTGTCTGATGTGATATGAGAATATGAGAATTTTTTTGTTCCACACGACCCCACAAGCTTTAGCTTTAACTAATATCGGGCTTAAATAAAAGTTATATTGTATTGTCATCATGACATCGCCATGGTTACTGTCATCATCAATCATCTTCATTGTTATCAGCAACAGTTATCATCTACACCATTATTATCGACATTGCCATTATCATCATAAGGACCATCTTCCTTATTATCAATAAATATTTGTTGAAGTAATGATTTCATAATTCCTATCAGTATAATGTACCTCAGTTTCTTTTTCGTTGTGTTCCATTTTTTTCTCCATTTCAACAAGTTGGTGTGGACTCACATCAGATACAAATGATGAACACATTCTGCCTTTGGCTACACGGGTCCCTCCACCACTCATAGTACCTAGAAATAACAATGACAGTCACAAACCTACCATGGCCTTGTACAACACACTTGTTCTTATAGTGTTGGAAGTACTCAAATGAGGCATAAGCAGTGTTGTGTAAAGTTAATAATAATAATAATAACTAGGCTAACATTGACATAGTGCCATTTCTGGGAGCTCAAAGGCGCTTTACAAGGAGATTAAAAAAGTATCAATCAATAAAAATAACTTAATAATAATTCCTTATAACTTAAGGGGTATGAAAGTAGCCATTGATGCTTGTCGACAACCCAGCACACGGCAACCACCACAGGATTATACCTGATTGGTCAATGAGTTGTCCTTGTAATGTCAATCGGATATAAAGTACGAGCACACGCCATCTCTTGTTAGGCTGCAATGATAATAATATAATAAGGAATAACCAAAGATTAGTTTTGCTCCCAGTTCGCTCGCTGGGGCTCGCTCACTAAAACATAGTGCCATAAAGATGCTATTAATCAATTAGGGTATGAAAGTAGCCATTGATGCTTGTCGACAACCCAGCACACGGCAACCACCACAGGATTATACCTGATTGGTCAATGAGTTGTCCTTGTAATGTCACCACACGCCATCTCTTGTTAGGCTGCAATATAATAATATAATAATAATATTTAAAGCAAAATAACTGATTCTATACTTAGGGTGGGGTGCTTGGTTGTTCCATATTTAAGGCGATGCTATTATTGGTAAGGCTATTGTTCCATAGGGTGATGCTTTAGAGAGCAGTATGACATACCTGGAAGGCTATTTAAGTATTATATATAATTATAATAATAATGTAGGCGATGCTTTAGAGAGCAGTATGACATACCTGGAAGGCTATTTAAGTATTATTATAATTATAATAATAATTATTATTAAGTAGGTGATGCTTTAGAGAGCAGTATGATATTTAAGTATTCCATAATTATTAAGTAGGCGATGATGCTTTAGAGAGCAGTATGACATACCTGGAAGGCTATTTAAGTATTATTATAATTATAATAATTATTAATTAAGTAGGTTATGCTTTAGTATGACATACCTGATGCTTTTAGAGAGCAGTATGAATATTACCTGGGTGATGCTTTAGAGAGCATATGACATACCTGGAAGGCTATTTAAGTATTATAATTAATAATAATAATAGGTGATTATTTAAGTACCTGGAAGGCTATTTAAGTATTATTATATGCTTTAGAGAGGTGATGCTTTAGAGAGCAGTATGACATACCTGGAAGGCTATTTAAGTATTATTATAATATAATAATAATAATTATTAAGTAGGTGATGCTTTAGAGAGCAGTATGACATACCTGGAAGGCTATTTAAGTATTATTATAATTATAATATAATAATAATATTATTAAGTAGGTGATGCTTTAGAGAGCAGTATGACATACCTGGAAGGCTATTTAAGTATTATTATAATTATAATAATAATTATTATTAAGTAGGTGATGCTTTAGAGAGCAGTATGACATACCTGGAAGGCTATTTAAACTATTATTATAATTATAATAAAGGCTATTTAAGTATAATAATAATTATTAAGTAGGTGATGCTTTAGAGAGCAGTATACCTGGATATTTAAGTAATTATATTATTAAGTTATACCTGGAAGGCTTATAATTATAATAATAGTAATTATTAAGTAGGTGATGAGAGCAGTATTACATACCTGGAGGCTATTAGTATTATTATAATATGACATAAGTAGGTGATGCTTTAAGGCTATGCTTTAAGAGCATATATGACATAATTAAGGCTATTTAAGTATATTATTATTATAATAATAATAATATAATTTTAAGTAGTAGGCTGAGCTTTAGAGAGCAGTATGACATACCTGGAAGGCTATTTAAGTATTATTATAATTATAATAATAATAATAATTATTATTATTAAGTAGGTGATGCTTTAGAGAGCAGTATGACATACCTGGAAGGCTATTTAAGTATTATTATAATTATAATATTATTATTATTAAGTAGGTGATGCTTTAGAGAGCAGTATGACATACCTGGAAGGCTATTTAAGTATTATTATAATTATAATAATTAATAATTATTAAGTAGGTGATGCTTTAGAGAGCAGTATGACATACCTGGAAGGCTATTTAAGTATTATTATAATTATAATAATATATATTTATTAAGTAGGTGATGCTTTAGAGAGAGCAGTATGACATACCTGGAAGGCTATTTAAGTATTATTATAATTATAATAATAATATTATTATTAAGTAGGTGATGCTTTAGAGAGCAGTATGACATACCTGGAAGGCTATTTAAGTATTATTATAATTATAATAATAATTATTATTAAGTAGGTGATGCTTTAGAGAGCAGTATGACATAGTATGACATACCTGGAAGGCTATTTAAGTATTATTATAATTATAATAATAATTATTATTAAGTAGGTGATGCTTTAGAGAGCAGTATGACATACCTGGAAGGCTATTTAAGTATTATTATAATTATAATAATTATTATTATTAAGTAGGTGATGCTTTAGAGAGCAGTATGACATACCTGGAAGGCTATCTTAGTTGCCTTCTCCAAATCATCAGCAACAAGAGTGTGCCTCAAGGCAAAGAAGAAGGCTGTCGATATTTTACTGTCTTTAACACGCACCAAGTCAAACAAGCGAGGTACATTCTCTGGACTGAAGATAAAACTTTAGATTAGAAAACTGAGAAACTTCTAGAATTTGCACCACTACTTGAACTTGGTAAATTGTTGGCAAATAAGTGCCTTGCAACAACTTCTTCAGTGGATGCAGGGGTAGAAATTAACTTTTTTTGCCACTAGCAGAAATTTGCTAGTTCTGTTTATTAAAGTGCCTATGAAACGAAAATGTCGATCCTTGTTTTATTGTACATTATTGTTGTTTGGTCTTTCTCTGAACATTTGCTGTATTTAAACATCGACATTGAGCATGCGAACATTTTCTTTTCGCGGTTCGAAAATTATCATTTTCAACCAAAATGTGCGACAAGAGACTGGGCCCTTGACAATGGCTCGGTGACGTCATAAGTTGTGTATGCCTTTGTTTACACAACTTATGATGTCACATTTCTATAGTTTGACCGAGCGGGAATTGTCGCACTTTGAAACCCAAAATGCCCAACTTCGTGCGTGAAATAAAAAATGTTCCCGTAGCTCAATTCACTTTTTATTAACGCCATGTAAACAAGCAAATAGTAAACTTTCGTAGTAGCAAATAAAAACGGGGTCTGTTTTTTCGTTTCATAGGCACTTTAAAGCTAGCAAACCAAGATACTAACTAGCAAAAAGGATGTGTATTTCTTTCACCTCGAGCATATGGTTATAGTGCTTAACATGTAAACAAAGCATGTTAATAAATTATAAACAAGTTGATATTTGAAATGTAGTCGACAAGTGCATGTTTTGCTCACTGGTCACTGGTCCGCTGGATGCCAAAGCCAAAAAGTTAAGTTCCAGCAATGATAATGCGACAGTAGCAAAAAATTGCTACTGTACATAAGATTCCACTAGCAAAGTCAATTTTTAGCTAGCATTCTGCTAGTTGGCTACCGCTAATTTCGACCCCTGGGATGTGACATTTACACACAACCAGACTGTAGCCCAGTTATCATTTAAAGTTCTGCCTGATGGCAGTTATGCAATGACATACGTTTGAATTTTTGAACCTGCATCTTTCCTCCACATTTCAACCTGTGTAATGACAAAATACACATGTAAGATGGTTATGTACTTCAACAGACACTTAATCAGACACCCAGTAGTAGACACAAGACTAAGGTGTCCAGCCCAGAGACAGAGAGATGCATTCCAGTGAAAGCAGATTCTAATCTACATGAAATTTAAGTTTGCAAATTTAGCGATTTTCAAAAAAAAATGTGAAAATTTGACGTGAAAAAATGTTGAAAAAATGTGTATGCACACAAAATAGCCAAAATACTACTACTACATGTAGTCAATACTTTGTCCAGTCCAATAAAGGTAGCAGCACCTATGTTGTTGTTCTTTAGGTACTGCACACAGGCTTGGGCTGTCTCCATGGTATCACATACAATATTGTCCAATGAACCACATGCCGTACTAATGGCCACATCATACTTATCGTCAATAGCACCAAGATCACCCTAGCAACAATATTAAACATCAGTAAAAGTACCTTGTACCTTGTTGAATAGAATCTTGTTGCTAATAATTTATTTATTGTGGTTGGCCATCTATGGGTCCATGATCCATGTAGCTACTTTTGCCCCCTATTAATAAGTTCCCCCCTTTGGACCCATGCCAGGATCAAAGGGATTAATTGCACAACTGACATACCATAGTACTCAGTTCACTCTAGTTGTGTTCAATACACGCTGTCTATAGCTAGTCAAAAGGTTTTTTAATATAGGATACTTTCTAGACCAGTACATGTTAGTAGTTTGGTGATGTACTGATGGTGGCTTGTTGGTTGTGTGAGAGTACAATGTACAACAAACAAATCAACCAGAAACTCACCATTACATATAGTACCAGTACCAGTACTGTTGATAGTTTGGTGATGTACTGACGGTGGCTTGTTGGTTGTGTGAGGGCACAATGTACAACAAACAAATCAACCAGAAACTCACCATTACATATAGTACCAGTACCAGTACTGTTGATAGTTTGGGTGATGTACTGATGGTGGCTTGTTGGTTGTGTGAGGGCACAATGTACAACAAACAAATCAACCAGAAACTCACCATTACAATAGTACCAGTACCAGTACTGTTGATAGTTTGGTGATGTACTGATGGTGGCTTGTTGGTTGTGTGAGGGCACAATGTACAACAAACAAATCAACCAAACTCACCATTACATATAGTACCAGTACCAGTACTGTTGATAGTTTGGTGATGTACTGATGGTGGCTTGTTGGTTGTGTGAGGGCACAATGTACAACAAACAAATCAACCAGAAACTCACCATTACATATAGTACCAGTACCAGTACTGTTGATAGTTTGGTGATGTACTGACGGTGGCTTGTTGGTTGTGTGAGGGTACAATGTACAACAAACAAATCAACCAGAAACTCACCATTACATATAGTACCAGTACCAGTACTGTTGATAGTTTGGTGATGTATCAGAGTACAATGTACAACAAACAAATCAACCAGAAACTCACCATTACATATAGTACCAGTACCAGTACTGTTGATAGTTTGGTGATGTACTGACGGTGGCTTGTTGGTTGTGTGAGGGCACAATGTACAACAAACAAATCAATCAGAAACTCACCAGTCTGCCATAAATTCCTTTGATCTTGCCTGCTTCTTTCTGCTTCATCAAAGCTTCAAGAACATTTCCTCTGTTGAAAGGAAATCATTGGATTTAGGAAACAATCGAGTCTAACACTGTTGTGACGTTACAAGTGTGCAGGCGTACTGCTCTTGATTACCTGCTACGAGATGCTTGAAGGGAACTCCTTGCTTCTTCAACCTTGGATCTTATTGTTCGTAACTATCAAAAGGTTGATACTTTAATAAATTAATATTATTATTAATTATTAATACCCTTGATGCTTCAATAAGTTACAAGAAACTTCTAGAGTGACAAACCTCTCCAGCAGCATTCTGCTCTCCCTGGATTGCTTTCTCCAGCTCACATTCAGTCTCCTTTAATGTCTTTTTCAGTGCTGGCAGTTCCTTTTCAATAGATTTGATTTCACTAGAATACAAACCATTAACCGCTTAGTTGCACATCTCCATGTGATCAAGAAATGCATGAATTAATACCTATTTCTTTGCTGTGATTTCTGGATTGTTGTCTCAAAGTTGTTGCGTGCTTCTCTGAGTTGTGACATGGCACTGTCATGTTGACTCTTGTAAACATCCAGCTCACTTTTAGCAACATCCATCTTAGAAAAGAACAGCACATTATTGTAGGTAAGAACTACTAATGGATGATGACCATGATGATGATGATGATGATGTTGTTGTTGATGATGGCCCCACTTGGATAAATATATATTAGTTGATGATGATGTTGATGATGTTGGTGTTGATGATGATGATGATGATGATGTTCATGTTGTTCATGATGATGTTGATGATGATGATGTTGATGTTGATGATGATGGCCCCATTTGGATTAATATACATTAGTTGATGATGTTGTTCATGATGATGTTGATGATGATGATGTTGATGATGTTGGTGTTGATGATGATGATGTTGATGATGTTGTTGTTGTTGTTGATGTTGATGATGGCCCCATTTGGATTAATATACATTAGTTGATGATGTTGATGATGATGTTGATGATGATGATGATGAGTAGAGCATGAGAGAAGCAATTAAGGTGGGACAACATACAGTGCAACAGCATGTAAGAATGATTACAGGTGAAGTGAATCTTGACACTTGTATGATGATGATGATGATGATGATGATGATGATGATGATGATGACAGAAAATTATGTACCTTGGACTTTGCTTCATTGACAATTTTGTTTTTGGCCATCAATTCAGTCTCCTTTGCCTTGAGTTAAGATAAAGCAATAATAAGCAGTTTACATTGTGAACAAACAATACATAGTGTATATGAATACAACAACGAAAGTGTACTGTGGCTGCAATACCTCTTTTTCACTTTGTAGTCCCTGAGTTTCAGTTTTGAGACCTATTTTACAAAAATGATAAAATAATAATTTTTATATTGTATGATATAGGCAATAAGTCTTACGACAAAAGATAGTTTGCTCATATCCACATCAAGACTATAATAATAGCTGCTGAAACATTTATTTACCTGACATTACTTCAGCTAGCTTTTCTTCTTCTTTAACTTTCTGGGCCTGTAAACCAAAATATGACAAGAAATGTTCTTGTAAAATAGCTTCATACTTTGTACTGTCAATGGTAAAAGAAACATGCTACACAAGTGATCTAAATATTCCTTGAAAGTGATTGTGTTACTGTTCATTTATTATTACAGATAATAAGAACTGCCAAGACAATCAAATACCTCCAGCTGCTCTTTTTTGGTTTGAAGGTTTTCAATCTGTTTTTCATTGGCTTCAGGTTCTTTATTCAATTTTTCAAGCTAAAATAGATAATAATAAAAAATATTATAATAGAAACAATTTGGGAAAATCAAACTATGTTAATAATTCCTTTCATATTTTTTGAACACAAATTAAATGTTTAACTATAAACCTTTTCTTTTTCCTTCTCAAAACTTTTTTGCAACTTCTTCACATTTTGCTTGGCATGTTTATAATCCTAAAGTAAACACAGGTATATCACTATTAGTATAAAGTATGCCTATATTCTAAGTAATTCATAACACAATCTCTTCCATTTATCCACTTTCATCCATCTATCCACTTTCATCCATCTATCCACTGTCGTCCATTTATCCACTTTCATCCATCTATCCACTTTCATCCATCTATCCACTTTCATCCATCTATCCACTTTCATCCATCTATCCACTATCGTCCATTTATCCACTTTCATCCATCTATCCACTGTCGTCCATTTATCCACTTTCATCCATCTATCCACTTTCATCCATCTATCCACTTTCATCCATCTATCCACTTTCATCCATCTATCCACTATCGTCCATTTATCCACTTTCATCCATCTATCCACTGTCGTCCATTTATCCACTTTCATCATCTATCCACTTTCATCTATCCATTTCATCCATCTATCCACTATCGTCCATCTAACCAATTTCATCCATCTATCCACTTTCATCCATTTATCCACTTTCGTCCATCTATCCACTGTCGTCCATCTAACCACTTTCATCCATCTATCCACTTTCATCCATTTATCCACTTTCGTCCATCTATCCACTGTCGTCCATCTAACCACTTTCATCCATCTATCCACTTTCACCCATTTATCCACTTTCATCCATCTATCCACTGTCGTCCATCTAACCACTTTCATCCATCTATCCACTTTCATCCATCTATCCACTTTCATCCATTTATCCACTGTCGTCCATCTATCCACTTTCATCCATCTATCCACTTTCATCCATCTATCCACTTTCATCCATCTATCCACTTTCATCCATTTATCCACTTTCATCCATCTATCCACTGTCGTCCATCTAACCACTTTCATCCATCTATCCACTTTCATCCATTTATCCACTTTCGTCCATCTATCCACTGTCGTCCATCTAACCACTTTCATCCATCTATCCACTTTCCATTTATCCACTGTTGTCCATTTATCCACTTTCATCCATCTATCCACTGTCGTCCATCTAACCACTTTCATCCATCTATCCACTTTCATCCATCTATCCACTTTCATCCATTTATCCACTGTCGTCCATCTATCCACTTTCACCCATCTATCCACTTTCATCCATTTATCCACTGTCGTCCATTGGCGAAATTGATCCACTGTCGTCCATTTATCCACTTTCATCCATCTATCCACTTTCATCCATTTATCCACTGTCGTCCATCTATCCACTTTCACCCATCTATCCACTTTCATCCATTTATCCACTGTCGTCCATTTATCCACTGTCGTCCATTTATCCACTTTCATCCATTTATCCACTGTTGTCCATTTATCCACTTTCATCCATTTATCCACTGTCGTCCATTTATCCACTTTCATCCGTTTATCCACTGTCGTCCATTTATCCACTGTCATCCATTTATCCACTTTCATCCATTTATCCACTTTCATCCATTTATCCACTGTCGTCCATTTATCCACTGTCGTCCATTTGTCCACTTTCATTTATCCATTTCATCCATTTATCCATCATCATTTATCCACTTTCATCCATTTATCCACTTTCATCCATTTTATCCACTGTCGTCCATTTGTCCACTTTCATCCATTTATCCACTGTCGTCCATTTATCCACTGTTGTCCATTTATCCACCGTTGTCCATTTATCCACTTTCATCCATTTATCCATTGTCGTCAGGAGCCCATAAGTAGGAGCCTCCATCTACCGTACTGGGTTTGTGAGACGACCTGTGACCGGATCAGGCTATTTTTAGAACACCTTTTTCCGCGAACTAATCATCAACCATTAGGAATCCACCATGGGAATTAAACAGAGCCAATCAGCATCAATGAGGGAGATGATTTGTGTTTATTTGTGATATATGAACAAAATGGCGGACGAAAAAATTGGCGAAATTGAAGAAACTGAAAGTCAAGAGAGCGAAAATGATAGTGATAGTTACAGTGACTCTTTTGCAGAGTTTAGTACTTCATCGGAAAGTGACCAAGAGTCTTCAAGTTCGTATTCTGTTTCTCAAGGAACTAAAAAATCATCAAATAGTAAACCTACCAAGCCAAAAGCTAGAAATTCCGTAACAAAGCTGAAATCAAAAATCCCTGGTGTTAAAATTTCGCGGGAAAACTGTTCTAAAAATAGCCTGATCCGGTCACAGGTCGTCTCACGAATACATCCCAGATGGAGGCTCCTACTTATGGGCTCCTGTTGTCGTCCATTTATCCACTTTCATCCGTTTATCCACTTTCATCCACTGTCGTCCATTTATCCAGTCATCCACTTTCATCCATATATCCACTGTCGTCCATTTATCCACTGTCGTCCATTTATCCACTTTCATCCATTTATCTACTTTCATCCATTTATCCACTGTCGTCCATTTATCCACTTTCGTCCATTTATCCACTTTCATCATTTATCCACTGTCGTCCATTTATCCACTTTCACCCATTTATCCACTGTTGTCCATTTATCCACTTTCATCCATTTATCCACTTTCATCCATTTATCCACTGTCATCCATTTATCCACTTTCATCCATTTATCCACGGTCGTCCATTTATCCACTTTCATCCACTGTCATCCATTTATCCACTGTCGTCCATTTAACCACTTTCATCCATTTATCCACTGTCATCCATTTATCCACTGTCGTCCATTTATCCACTGTCGTCCATTTATCCACTTCATCCATTTATCCACTTTCATCCACTGTCGTCCATCAGGAGCCCATTAGTAGGAACGTCCATCTTTTCCTTTTCTCCTTTACCCCAACACAGAAGTAGATGAAGCTATTTTTAGCTTGCTTTTCGCGCGAATTAAGACAAAGGCTTTTCTGTCTAGCCAATCCGAAGACGACACGTCATCTCATTTGCATACGTTACATGGCTCAAATCGTTTCAAAATGGTGGCGAAAGAGAGAGTTTCTACAAGCGAGAGTTCCGATATTTCTAGTGATAATCTTCAAGTTTCTTCTGAATCTGAATCGTTTACTGAAACCAGTTTTTGTGGGAAATGGTTCTAAAAATAACTTCATCTACTACTGTGATGGGGACTTTCGTCTACTCAGCTCAGAGGGACGCTCCTACTAATGGGCTCTTGCGTCCATTTTCATCCACTGTCGTCCATTTATCCACTTTCATCATTTATCCAGTCGTCCATTTATCCACTTTCATCCATTTATCCACTGTCATCCATTTATCCACTGTCGTCCATTTATCCAGTCGTCCATTTATCCACTGTCGTCCATTTATCCACTTTCATTTATTTATCCACTTTGATCGATTTATAAACTTTGATCCATTTATCCACTTTCATCCATTTACCCACTTTCGTCCATTTATCCACTTTCGTCCATTTATCCACTTTCATCCATTTATCCACTTTCGTCCATTTATCCACTTTCATCATTTTATCCACTTTTAACCATTTATCCACTTTCATCCATTTATTAACCATGGTTTGCAGAAGTTAACATGCAAAGGCAAAGTTTATTCTGCCAGGAATAGGCAATTTTCATGATGGCGTCATGTGACTACTACAGGCGTGCGTGGACATGGTTAAGCACTGGTCAAGTGTGACCCCAAGGTCGCGAACTTTCTCAGCTGTCTTTATCTCAGATCCAGCGATATTCACCGTTACTATGGGTTCACGCGGTAGGTAACGAGATGAAAAGTGAACGACTTCGGTCTTAGAGGAATTACACATTAGCTTTTTCCACCATCCAGAGCACAATGTCTTGTCTCTATATTCTTCTATATATTTTTTCTATATTTTTTATTTTCTATATTTTCTTACTCACTTGTAAAGAGCATTGAGATTTATATGTAATGCGCTTTTTCAAGAATTAAATTATTATTATTATTATTATTACAGGTACCAGAATGCTTTGCCCATTTTCTTTTGTTAGATAATTAGCACCAATTGTCTATTCTCATGAGGGAATAAAAATTTGAATAAGAAAGAAAATGGGCAAAGCATTCTGGTAGTTGTAGTCATATGACGCCATCATGAAAATCACCTATTATGACGGCTTCTACTGAGGACCCTTCATGTTCCTACCTCTCTAAGCTTAAGGTCATCCCTTTCGTAAGTTGTAAAATTATTCTTGGTCTCTTCTGTTACTTTACAAAGTTCCTCATATTGTCTATGATAAAAACATGTCATTATTATTATTATTATGACATATATTGCTTAGCTTTAAGTGTATTGTCCCATACTTTGTCAATTTCTTGTGTTCCTTTCCTTTTGTCTTCTTACGATCTGAGTGAACCAAATACTACCATTAGTGGTGTCAAAATTTAAAAACTCCAAATGAACATACATGTACAGTACCTGTAAATTCCTCAATCTGCTTGTGAAACTCATCAAAGCCAGATTTTACTTCATCTCTCTTTGCAGCAGCTTTCTCTTCATTCTTTGAGCATTCATAGCTATAACATCATAAAGTAGATCATTTACATAAAATATATGTCAATCTGTAGACCATTCCTTTATGATCTGTTTTGCATTAACTTAAAATCATGTGTTTCAGTTGACTATACACGACATGACATTGTATGTTTGAGACTCTAAGGACTATATACATGTATGTTATTTCAAATAGCCTGTCAGGGCAGGGGTAAGGTTTGACATGACAGCCTAGCAGCCAGTCTAGTTAGACAAAACCAACATTCTCACAGCGGATTCAACAATAATAATTATTATTATTGGGCAAAACTTGCTAATATATCAGGTGATATCACTTACACATATTTTTGGAACAAAGTGTTTCTTTGTCTAGTAATATTATTTTCCATGTTGATATACTCTACAGCCTCATCTTTTGATCCTTGCAGCTCATCTTTTTCCTTCTCAACTGCCTTAACACGATTCAACTAAGAAGATGACCTTACTGTTAATCTTAATTCAACTGTAATTAAAAGCATGTTATACTATTGTAAGTGAACTCTATAGATATGTATTACATGTACTGTATTACATGTACCAGTAGTAGTTAAACACTGACCTAGCAATCATTTGCAAAATAGCTTGACATAAAAAAAATTGGGATGCTTTTATTAGCGCACAAATTTTGGTTTTTCAACACTCCTCCCCCTGCAATGTTGGTTGAGAGCAATGTCGATCCACTGCGTCATGTTCACTACTCAACATTGAAGTGGGGGGATGGGGATTTGGCAGTTCATTGAGAAATATTTCTGGCGGAGCTTCACATTCGTGAAATATAGGTATGAACAAACCTGTAGCCTACTCAATGTAAATGACCTCATTGTTTAGCTGTCACTGTGAAGCACCCAGTCGTCTTGAAGATATGAATTATATTCTCTCATGTTAAAAACAATATTTTATTTGTTATTGTTTTTGCCAGTCATAAACAAAATTCACGTACAGTACTCACCTTTTCACCTCTGGCTTCATTGAGAACTTCAACTTCTTTAGCAAGCACTTCAATTGGCTCTTTGTATCTGCTAGATCCAATAATGTCTTCTAAATACTCCAGCATTCCATCTTCATGTTCTGTTAGGGCCTTGGGCTTCATCATGGATATTTGTTCTACCTCTCCCTTTATTATGTAGAACACAAAATATGTACATCACTGAACTCTTTATTAATGATGATTTTTATAACCATCAAGGAATTAAGGATTTTGCTTAGTTTTACATACCTGGAGAATTAAAAACCTATTATGATCTAAGTCAATGCCACATCCTTTCAGCAACACAGCAACCTCCTTGAAGGGTCTTTTTCGTCCATTGACATAATAGTCTGAGGAATTATCCTTGCGAGCTGTGCGTGATACAGTAAAAGCACTGTCTGGTACTACCTCAAAGTCATCCCCAGGCTATGACAAATGAAACATTATTTTATTAATATCAACTTATTATCAAAAATTATAAATTTTAATTCTCATGATAAAAAATAAAGACCAAATATTCTGGGAAAAGTATTTTTATTTAAGATTTTTGAGAGTATAATGTATAAATGAAAGCATTAAGTGGTAAAAACTTACCAAGTCAATGATGGTTTCAAAGTGTACAGCTACGGTACAACAAGTAACATTTGGATGAGCAGACGAGTTGTGAATCAGTTGAGAAACTTTCTTCGTTCGAATCATTTTTGAACGATATCCAAATACAAACAGCATAGCGTCAATAACATTAGATTTACCACTTCCATTTGGACCAACAATGGAGGAAAAACTCTGATGAAAAACAAGAGAAACCTGTAAGTTTCTTGGCTGAAATCTCGGGGTTTGTTTTGAACATTAATAACGTAAGTTTACCTTGTGGAAAGGTCCAAGCTCTTGAATGCCAGCATACGACTTGAAATTTTCATTGACAATTTTCTTTATGATAAGCCTAGACTCTCTATTTGTTTTTCCACCGTTTGGTTCCTCTACAAGAGGTTGTTCTTGGCTGTTCTGTGTCTCCATCGGTTCGTTTTCTATCTCCGCCATCTTGTCCTCCTCCATATTCGTTTAGTTTTGGCGCCAGAATCTTGATCTCCTATTGAACAATATAACTCTAGGGGGGTATAGACATAGACATATAATTAATGCCCCCCTCGAAAACTATAAGTTTTCAGTCTGAGAAAAAAAATATTTTCAAAAAAATAAATGTTTTTATAATATTTCTAACTATGTCAAACTAGAAATAATTTTTAACTTTTCTAAAAGACTAGTTTTAGATATTTTCACAGCATCAACTTACACCTCCCCACTAAGTAGTAAAGGAAGAATATTTTTCTCCCAGATTGCTTAGCGAGTTTCAGGAATTCAAAATGGCGGACGAGATGAGCTGAAATCTGAAGATATTTTTCTGCAAGAAAATAGCATCATTTTAAAAAGCCAAACGCATTTAAAATAGTTAAAATCATACAGGAAGTGGAAGGAATTGTTTTATACCGATGGGTATCTGGCAGAACTATAAAAGACTTAGCAAAAGGCAACGTTTAGTGTTTGGGTTGCTCGGCATTGGGATTGGACTTGGTGGACCTCGACTCATGTCATGGATTATAGAGAGTGACAAAGGGAACATTCAAACACAAGCTATTGAGACTGGACAACAAGAAGGAAAAAGAGGAGATAATGAAAAAGAAGATATATGATGGCCGTAATGTCACAAGAAATCAAAACGTTCTTATGGATATTTTAGATGTACATCTCTATTGGACAATATAAGTGAAGAATCGAAGTTTACCGATGTCCCATCTGTCATCCTTCACACCAGATAAGAACACTGGATAAGGGAGTCATTGATTACTGTTGGGGGGGGGGGGGGGTGTCCCTAATAATAGAGGGGTGTCTGCCTCAAGGTGTCCCTAATAGAGGGGTGTCTGCAAGGCAAGAGTTGACTGAATAGAAATACATTCAATAGATGCTGGCAACTGGTCATCTGTTCTATCTGGCAAGATTTACGTGTTAAATTATATTTGACGATTTTATTGTCATGACCATTTAGTAGGATCAACATAGCATACCTACTCAACAAGCTGCTGCATTTCCACCATTAACATTGCATTATTTTAGAGATTATTTCAATTTTATTGCTTTCTTAACGGTATACAACAGTGTCTATAACAAGTTGAGACAATCTACCGTACATCTAACAATACTTAAGGATGCTTGCAGAAGCAAGTGATTTGTATGTAATTTTGTATTCTTTATAAGTCTACGGGAATAAGAAGAAAGGAAAAATGAATGGGACAGGGAAGCAAGGATGGCCCAGTGGTGAGAACATGCATGCTTTGCATGTACAAACATATGGGAAACAATTTAGTATGCAGAGTATTTAGCATGTTACATAATATTATTGTGTCAACACAACATTCTTTGTTACTAACATTAGAGAGATTTAGCATTGACGACGCGATGTGAGAACGCGACGTTAGATGACGAATATATCACATTCGGTCATTGCATGACTACCGTGAGAACGTCGCGATGTCAAGTTCACCACACCATTTCACTTGTTTTCACGTCCTCTTCATGACGTTGAGGATGCCAACGGTCGTT
This sequence comes from Actinostola sp. cb2023, assembly GCA_033675265.1. Classification (NCBI taxonomy): domain Eukaryota; kingdom Metazoa; phylum Cnidaria; class Anthozoa; order Actiniaria; family Actinostolidae; genus Actinostola; species Actinostola sp. cb2023. The sequence continues at coordinate 14,862 of JAUJYZ010001560.1, read as the reverse complement.
TTCACAGTTATTTGTCAATGTGCACGCCGTCCTCTTTCGCGTCGTGTTTGCTAAATCTCTCTATTGTCAGAGATACTGTAGAATCTCATTCAATCTTGGCAGCTTTTTACCACTTGGCTTATCAGAGCCATACAGCATGGTGTAGGCTGATATTAAAAGTCTAATAATTGATCACTACATGTCTACATTGAATGAGCTAAAACAGGCTTCATTACTTAGAGTAGAAAATTCTGTCCATATATATAATACTAAGTGTTAAAATAAAATAAAAATCATGATATATTTTTAATAATATTATGTATACCTTTTGATTTATAACTTTGTTCTCAGTTTTAGCCTTTTAAACAATCTGCTACTTGTTTTATATTTTAAGATACCAGGTAATTAACAAAATTACTTTTCAAAAATCCAACAAAACCTAGTGAGGGTAAAATCATCTGTTAGGCAAGCCAAGTCTGAAAATTGCATACACAAGCTGTAGTCAGTTGTGTAGCAGTTACAAACTGAAAAGAAAAGCTTGCATAAAATTACTATATTATTTTATCGTCATGTGCTCTGTGGAGTAATAAGGAGCTCTGACATGATGTTCATGACTATGTTCAAAATGCAAAGGGAAAGCTCAAATTCTATTTTGAATAAAAATAAATTAGTTGTAACAACAATAAATCACCCAAATTCAAATGGTATTGTTGAGAGAACTTTGTACATTATCTACACTTCAAGTCAGACTGAAATACTTAGAGTTATTGTTGTCTCATAAATCAATTATTGTTGTCGCAATTGTACAGCTGTCGTGAGCTGATTTGCATAAATTGAGTGAATTTGTTGGAGTGCAAATACTATCTGTGCACCAGAAATAGTACTGACTGTAAAGTACTAATTAAAAATAATAGTGATATTGTTTCCTAAGTCTGTGCACCAGAAATAGAGTGATTCCAATAAACCTGGGCATTACTAACTACACCAATACACACTATTAGACACTCACTCTTTTGTTTTCTTTTGTTCCTTTGCGTCTAATAAACACTGACAGCTAATTAGTAGTGTCCAGGTTTATTGGAATGACTCTAGTACTGACTGTAAAGTACTAATTAAAAATAATAGTGATATTGTTTCCTTTGGTAGAGTGCAGACGTTATATACCCATGAAAGATGAGTAAAACTTTAATCTTTCACAGCTATATTGTCTGCACTCTACTAATAATCATTACAAATAGTACACACATTTAGTATTTGCACCATCAAGTAGTAAGCATGTTTGGAATGAGTGTTGCTATTAATGTATATCTATTATTAATCATTCTGAAATTCAAATACAAATTCTGCTCTGATATCTCCAGGTGGATATAATAATCAAACACTCTTTCTAGACAGTTACACAACAAAATTAATGAGCAAGGAATTTTTAAAATTGCACCTACTATATATGAATCCACTGTGGCCATCAGGACAGCATTCCTGAATATAAATGTAACAAACATCCACTGGGAGTTTCCAGTGTTTCGAGCCTTGGATTTTGATTTGAGTTTTCAAGACAACCTCACTGACTTCAAATGCAAGTCCATATTATCTTGGGACCATCTTGCAAACAGTGGAACTTGAATATATTAGATAAACATATATATAACATAATATAATCTTTTCTGATGAGTGACGCCACAGCAACAAACAAATCAGTTGAATTGGCTAAATCTTTCTACACCAATTCATACATCTTGGCATTTTGCAGTGTGCTGGCCAGACAGCATGAGAATGTTATCCCAACTAACTGAAATTAAAAGAATATAATTGTTAATTTATAACTATTTGGGTTGTTTGCATCTAGCTTAGACTGTCATGGAAATGAGGTTCATTGTGCTTTGATCCCTTCCTTTCAGAATTTTTTTTAGAGAACACAAGTAACAACATTTAAAATGACTACGACGTCTCACCTGAAATACTGCAATCGCAAGTGCAACACTTCCAATGATGGTCATTTTGTCTTCTACATAATCAACAGCAGCCTTATAACATGACTGAAATACAACAAAAATGAAGAATAGAAGTTACAAACTCTAGTTGTCAACATACAATAAACATAAACCATTATTATTTTTATTATTATTATTACAAGGCATGCACAGTGGTAAAGAAAATATAACTGACTGTCAGGACAAATGATTAACAAGAGTATCTCATGCATTACTAGCTGTCTTATTATTTGTTCGGACTACTCTATAAGTATTGATGACTCATTAGCCATTACAACTTTCAACCAGTTTATATCAGACATTCATTTGATAAAAACAGTGCAACACTTGATCCAATTGCAAAGTGAGACCACATACTTTAGAGTATTTACTCCTCTTATATAACTAATCATCTTCCAACATGCATGCATGGTTAGTCATTCTATGGTTCTAGTGACGTACCAGACTGAGATAGAGGTATGCAAATACAAGACAAAAGCAGCTGTCTGTCTGGGCCATAAAATATGCCATTGTCTGACAACTTCTATAAAATGTCATCATTTAATACATGCCGGTTCAAAGTTTTGGGCTGGCTGTTTAAAAATCTACTGAGAATCACAGGGGTCAAAGGTTTTTCAGTTACCCAACTGTTACGTGCCACCCTCCTGGCCTTAAATAAAGTTGTATTATTATTATATTATTTGACAGTAAAGGTACATGTATAGCTAGAAATTAATGACTGAATGAGTCTAGACTAACCTTATCTGAGTATATTGTATAAGGATGATAAGTGACATTTGCATTGCAACCCTTCACATCCCTCTTACAACAAGACATCGGGACTGATTCATTCCAGGAAACACCAGAAGACTTCTCTCTACCAAACCAGTCAGTGTAATTCTTACTGCCGCAGCATTGCAACTGTGAAACATATTTGTGAGATTAAATAATTATTACCCAGCTATCTGTGTATGGGTAAACACAGGAATCCCCAATAGTTATATAGTCACCACAGGAATCCCAACAGTTCATCAGTAATTGATTGCCACAGGAATCCCAAAGACACTTACATTTGACTGCATGTTGTTCCAGACATCTCTGAATCCTGCATCAGAATATTTATCCAATGCATCATCCAACCCTTCGTTGAATCCAGATTTGATCTAAAAACAAAATGCCATTAAATTCCATAATCCAAGGGGGTCCATACAATAATAGCATATACAGGTATTATAAAGTGATCTTTGATCAAAATCTAAATTCTCCTGAAGGCTTTATGTCTTCTAAAGGAGAATTAAGATTTTGATCATATCCCTTCAATTTCCATCTAATGAAGTCAGATTGACTGTTGCTCTTACCTCGTCACGGAAGACATAGCCTGTAATAGCTGTACCAAGCTCCACCAAAAACAGAAATCCAAGAATTACTGCAAACTACATGTAAATAGAAAGGATTATTACAAAATACATGTAAATAAACATTGAACTATGTGGTTAAAAAAATATATTAAAAAACCCCTAGTAACATTATTAGCACCTTATGGCTTATGGCACACGTTCAACTGTATAATATACCATACTTGTCTCACGGCAAGGGTACTGAGAAGGAGGGTGTGAGACTGAAATAAAAGAGGAGAGTCAAAGGGGACAAACACCCCCACCCTCTTTATACATGCCACTTAAAGATGACTGAGGATGAGTCAGTCTAATACTGCTGGAAACTCATTACTGTCCTAACATTGTATACTGTATTTTGTACCCTTATAAGAATTAATTATTAATTTCGTGATGTTGGACATCTTGTAAGTTGGAAGGATTGCAATTTAGCATATTTTAGAATTCAAAGAGCCCATAGGATAATTTATATGTTGATCACTGAACAGTACTTTTAGTACTCATTTCTTACCGTTTTCAGCAAGCATGTATGTTCTCTTAAAGCTCCACAACACCCCATAAACCCAATAACAGCAATGAAGAAGCCAACACCTATCATGACATAGGCTGCTAAGGCAAAATCATGTGACGATAGTTTCATGTAGTCATTAAACTGCAGTATTGCCCATATACCAACAGCAAGAACGCCAAGGCCCATTAACTGACAAGACATAAAATTCATTATTATTATTAGTCGATCCGTGAGTGAGATCCGTTCTTTGTCGTTGACTTCAAATCGCCAACTGGGTTTTACAGCGCATGCACCCAGTGCTGGCCGCTAAGATGATTTATCAATACGAGACATCTGAATTCACCACAGGCAGCCCAAGCAGTATACTTGTGGGTTATTTTTGAGTATTTTTTAAAATGTCTCAAAATGTAAAAATATTGCTCAATAAACTGACATTCACCTTTATTTACAAATGACTCCAGAACATCAAATAAACACAAAATAAATGTAAATAAAGGTGAATGTCAGTTTATTGAGCAATATTTTTACATTTCAAGACATTTTTAAAAATACTCAAAAATAACCCACAAGTATACTGCTTGGGCTGCCTGTGGTTCAAATAGGCTACATTTCAGTTAGAAGCCCGACTTCATGCTAGTAGAGCGTCTAGTTATTATTATAAATATTTGTAAATTATCATTTTGGTTACAAAAATATAATTAAAACTTCAGTGAACATACATATAGGCATCCTCGGGAACCCAGGGGTATATTCTGTCGCTCGTTACTCGCTCCCAGAGAAATACCCCTGGGAACGAAGTCTGTTGGAACTTGTTCCGGAAGTCAAAATTACTCTCGTTTCTGATTGGTCGACCTTATATGGTCGACCAATCAGTATCAAGTATTTCTGGTTTGAATAGGACAGCCGCCATTTTGAATTTTGACTTCCGGAACAAGTTCCAACAGACTTCGTTCCCAGGGGTATTTCTCTGGGAGCGAGTAACGAGCGACAGAATATACTCCTGGGTTCCCGAGGATGACATATAGGTTGTGTGATATTCCACATGAATATGCATCATGACTTATGAATATTCCTTTCATTGAGCTTCAAGCAAAAACCTGAAGCAATATTTTGACTGTTGAGTACATTATTTGTATATATTATTGTTTGTGTGTCAATGATAAAGTTTTGGTAATGTTTACTGTTTGTTTATTTGACATGAATATAAAATAAATAATTTCAGGTTTGTTTTGACAGATGGTGTGAACAAAACAAATAAGGCTGATTTACAACTGTGATCAATGGGGAATTTCTAGGTGTGACCATAGTTTTTAATTTCTGTCAATTTTTTAAAACGTTTTATAGTCATTCCACAAGACCAAATTTCAAAAATTTAAAATACCGTACTGTACAAATGTGTATTTAGTCTGACAATTTATCTAGAAAAGACCACAGTAATAAATTATTCATCATGAACAGTACATTATACGAATTCTACTTGTCAAACAGGCCACAAATACCAAAATTAATAGTTTAATTCTCGATGATAATAAGACAATCATTCGTAACACACGTAAAATAATATTTAACGTGAGAAAAATATATTCTGCTGGAAAGAAGAGGAACTCCCATGACAAGTGCTTCTTTGTGTTGATCCCGTTGAAAAACATATTTGACTCGCTAGCATGAAAACAATAGATAATGTATGTGCCATGGATTATTATTAGAAGAAACCTTTGAGTTTCACCAACAGAGAATATTTCAAGCCAAATTCATTTTGTGTTTCTATCTAGTACTAGCAATGCGGTGAAGTGGACAATACCCGATTTGATCAAGGCCAGTATTTACATGCACGATATCATTAACACCACTTTGAGTGAGAACTCAACGTCACGTACAAAATCATATACCTGTAATGAATAACTTTTTAATCAAGCAAATACTTTAGAAGTTCACATATTTTCTCTGGCGAAACCAACCAGTTTAAAACGGATCTAATCACTCGATCGTGTCTCGGTGAAAATGTTTTTTCGGGGGTGAAGCTCAGAAATATATTTTCTTCTTATTAAGAAATTATTAAAGAATTTAACACGATTTTCACGACTTTTTGCGACTGGTATGTTTATATTGTCACCTAAACTTTGAATAAATACGTTCACTGAATAAAATATCGCTACTTGAGGTTGATGTACATTGAACAATCTGTATAGTACACATTTTGTAGAACCACCCCCTTTGATTATTGAAAGAAAACTCTTCCACGGGCCTGCGCTAAGCAACTCGACCAGGAACATTCCTTCTCAAGTGTCATTACCAGGTTCGATTCAACAAGTCCCAATAAAACTTTCCAATAATGAAGATCTAAGATGTCCAAGCATTTAGTGTAGTCGCATGTACGTTGCAGATAAACGGCTTCATTCCAATGTGGAACAAAACGGCGTGACGATCAAACGTTCTTTTCGCCGCCTTGTTGTGAAAATGTAATCTTTACTTACCCAGAATAACGCATTGAATCCAAATAACAGATACCTGACACACTGCAGGCAAGGACCGAGCTTTTCAGCCATGTTTGTTTATAAACTCGGAGGTTTGAAAATTATCATAGCTGATGTCTTCGCCTTTCTTCTCACGGGCGGGAAGACTGGATACGAAATAGTGACGCACGATGTATAACCATGGTAACCAATTTTAATCAAATTCACATGAGATTTTAATTAATTTGGCAACTTCACTGAGGCATTTTTACAAAACTAGTTTGACCACTAGTCCCTGTCATTTTTGAAACGCTCAATATTGTACCATGATCTTAGTTATTTTCAAAAATGTATAAACAACGTTTTTTGTATGTAGTTCTGTTTTGCTGGTACTGAATGCTTACTCTGGGCTATATACTCCAGCCTGTGTACAAGCCTATATACTCCAGCCTGTGTAGAGTCACTCTGGGCAGAGGGGGAAAGGGGAAAAGCGGAGGGAGATTCCCAGTCCCCCTCCTCTTTTCCTTGGCCCTTCCACTGCCACTACGCACCCTGGCTAGCTATACTCTCACTAATGAAACCAGTCCAGGGTATAATCACTGCTGTCAATATATTGTTATCTTTCACATTTTTGAAAACTCTGCATGTAGACGACAATAATATATTATTATTATTATTTCTTTCTTTCTTTCTAACAATAAACACATAATCAATGTAGAAAATATCACCCAAATTAAAAGCAATTTCAATTTATTACAGTAAAAATGCATTTATTTCTATGAAATTGTTATTATGACTACATTATAAGGAATGAATTCTAAACTATTGATATTTTGATGAGGCTGCTATTATGTGTTTGATTTTTGTGGCAATAGAAAGTACAGTCTGCATAGCAGTGCAAGATATTCTCTCCACCCCCTCCCCCTGAGTTCCACCAGCACCAGCTATGCATCTGGCCCCAGTTACACGATTTAAGGTGGTTAGTGCTATCCTGGCACTGGATAAGTCCTATCCAACGGATAACATTTATTGGATAACTGCATGTACAGTAGGTAGGTATGTAGGTAAAACTGCATCAGTTTTATCCATTAGATAAGACTTATCCGGTGGATAGTGCTATTCACCTTTTGTGCAACCAGGGCCTTGCTTGTTAGTACTTCAAAACTTGATCCGTTGCCACAAATCATACTATAATAATGTCAAGGGTGCACTGCAAGAAAATCTGGCAATATAACTTGTGCAAAAAATGCAGATAGTAATATATAATATTTGCATGGAGATATATTTAGCTTTTAACTGGCCATGCTTAGTTTATAAGCTACACCTAACATTGTGAGGTCTGTGTAATGTCATGTTATCCCTGTGTACATGAGAGAGGGATAACCCTAGAATCTCCCTAGCAGGTATATCAACATACTGCCAGGCTATTTAGTTATTGCTTGCTGTTAATTTGAGATAGAGTTAGATTGCTTTCAGGTACCAGGATCGCCTAGCAGTAGGGCCATCCTGTCTCACTTTCGTCATGTAAACAGAATGAGTAGAGATAACTCTCCTGCGTAATCATCACATTACCAGTAATGCATCAAATGTAAATGAAATGTCAAAACATGTATAGAATTAAACATATTTTATATATTGGAAGTGTACAATATGACATATATAGTTGACCCTAGTGCTAGAAAGACACTCAAGCCATGGGGTCTTCCCTCTCTCATGTAAACAGGGTCTAAGAAAGCAGGTTAGTGAAGTTGAAATAGCTGTTCAATAAAATGACTAAAACTAGTAGCAAAAATGGACTATAACACAATAAACCCCCAGTTAAAACTACTTTTTGAAAGTAAATTCTAAGGGTGCTGCACATTTTAACAATAAAACTTAATTAGATTTCAAGTGTTTACACATGTCACGACAAGCTCATTTCCAGCTTTGAAAAGATGGAAAACATCACAAACTCTGACACTCAAAAATGACTAATCTCCCAAATGAGTTGCAAGTGTAACACCATCTGAATTTACTGCAATTTTAGCTAAAAGTAAACAATTGTTGAAAACAAGTTAAGAAATTCATGAGGATTGAATGGTTTTCAACAACCGTCACTCGACTCCCCACTGGCAGAGATCCATAATTGGCTCCTTTTTCCACTCGAGTGAAAAGCCGAGAGTGAGTGTTTTCTAAAACAAAATTAACTCATCAAGAATCTGGCATTACTGTGTGATATTGCGGTATGGCAGCGGTGAATGCAACATCGGCAATTCGCAACATCAGTGTATCCATTATAAAAACTCTAGTGTTCAAAGAACAACACAACAACCACCGCCACTTCTTCCGCTTCGTCTCGATCCCGATGTCTTCATCCTTCGAACTACTTCAGCAAAAACTTGATCTACATTATGACGGGTCTTAGCTGAAGTCTCAAAGAAAGGACAACCCCATTCATCAGCGAGTTCTTTGGCTTCACTTGAAGAGACTTCACGTTCGTCGTAAATATCACTTTTATTCCCGACTAAAATAACGGGCACATTTTCACTTCCTTTGACACGAAGTATTTGCGCCCTCATGGGCTTCAAATCAGCGAAAGTCTGCCTGTTAATTATAGAATACACCAGAAGAAATCCTTGGCCATTCTTAATGTAAAGATCTCGCATGGACGCGAACTGTTCTGTCCCAGCAGTGTCTAGAATTTCCAAAATGGAAGGGTTGTTGTCTACTTCGATTTCTTTTCTGTAGAAGTCTTCAATCGTTGGGTCGTATTTCTCCACAAATTGTCCTGTCACAAACTGAACAGTTAAGCAACTCTTTCCAACACCTCCTGAGCCCAATACCACCACTTTGTACTCTCTCATATTCTGTGTTGTTGTACACAAACAACATCAAATTTATATTCCACAGGATTCAACACGCTGAACTAGAGACGCTAGACGGGTCCCTCGCCGTGATATCAGACACTCTTTCACTGTGATTTTTGGGATTCCTTGGTCTCCGTTGAGCGTAGAACACCTACGTATTGCTTCCTTTACAGCACATTAGGAAAGGAGCGTGGAATTATATGCTGTCACCGGTCAATATGAAGTGAAATGCACAACTAACTTGATCACTGGGCCGGTTAGGCGTGGTGTGTCTGCAATGCTTTATGGGTAACTACCACAGGCAGCCCACAACTCTACCGTCAAATGTTCCTGTCAGTTGCTGTCATTGTTATTGTTGGTATTATTAATGATGAGGATGTTTAATGATGATGATGATGACTGGATTGGCTGCATGCTGGAGGATCCAGCGGTTTTTGTCCGGCGCCCCGAGCAAAAAAAAACCCGCTGGATCCTCGAGCGCTGTCGCCGACGGTTCGGGCTGTCAGTGATGACGAAGTGGTGATAGGCGTATCTTTTGAGTTTCATTTCTTATTTCATTTCTGTTTTGGGGGGGTTAGTTGATCTAGTCCTAAACATCAATTACACAGCAATTAGCTGTTGTCAAAAATAACTTTCGTCAGTATGATTATTTGACGAATTTGAGCATACTGGACCCACTGATAAACAAACAACTGGTCTGTGTCAGTGCCAGCTACCTGTCGTGTCATGATGACACTGAATTCTTTGATCATCAGTGGCTGGTCGATAATATCAATTTCCAAACTATAGTATCACTGGCAAGAGACCTGACAATTAAAAGGGTGTATCTCACGCTGATATTGATGATATTGATATTGATAGATATATAGAGACAATACGAAAGAACTGAAAGAAAGAAAGAAAGAAAGAAAGAAAGAAAGAAAGAAAGAAAGAAAAGAAAGAAAGAAAGAAAGAAAGAAAGAAAGAAAAAGAAAAGAAAGAAAGAAAGAAAGAAAGAAAGAAAGAAAGAAAGAAAGAAAGAAAGAAAGAAAGAAAGAAAGAAAGAAAGAAAGAAAGAAAGAAAGAAAGAAAGAAAGAAAGAAAGAAAGAAAGAAAGAAAGAAAGAAAGAAAGAAAGAAAAGAAAGAAAGAAAGAAAGAAAGAAAGAAAGAAAGAAAGAAAGAAAGAAAGAAAGAAAGAAAGAAAGAAAGAAAGAAAGAAAGAAGAAAAGAAAGAAAGAAAGAAAGAAAGAAAGAAAGAAAAGAAAAAAGAAAGAAAGAAAGAAAGAAAGAAAGAAAGAAAGAAAGAAAGAAAGAAAGAAAGAAAGAAAGAAAGAAAGAAAGAAAGAAAGAAAGAAAGAAAGAAAGAAAGAAAAAGAAAGAAAGAAAGAAAGAAAGAAAGAAAAGAAAGAAAGAAAGAAAGAAAGAAAGAAAGAAAGAAAGAAAGAAAGAAAGAAAGAAAGAAAGAAAGAAAGAAAGAAAGAAAGAAAGAAAGAAAGAAAGAAAGAAAGAAAGAAAGAAAGAAAGAAAAAAGAAAGAAAGAAAAGAAAGAAAGAAAGAAAGAAAGAAAGAAAGAAGAAAGAAAGAAAGAAAGAAAGAAAGAAAAGAAAGAAAGAAAGAAAAAGAAAGAAAGAAAGAAAGAAAAAGAAAGAAGAAAAGAAAGAAGGAAAAGGAAATAGAAAAGAAGAAAGTAAAAAAGAAGAAAGTAAAATAATGGAATGGGATAGAATGGAATAAAATGGAATTGAATAGAATGGAATGGAATAAAATAATAATAAATAGAATGGAATGGAATAGAATAGGGAATAAAATAGAATTGAATGGAATTGAATAAAATAATAATATTAATAAATAGAATTGAATGGAATTGAATAGAATGGAATTGAATATAATAATAATAATAAATAGAATGGAATGGAATAGAATAGAATGGAATTGAATAAAATAATAATAAATAAATAGAATGGAATAGAATGGAATAGAATAGAATGGAATGGAATAGAATGGAATGGAATAAAATAATAATAATAAATAGAATGTAATGGAATAGAATAGAATGGAATGGAATTGAATAAAATAATAATATTAATAAATAGAATTGAATGGAATTGAATAGAATGGAATTGAATATAATAATAATAATAAATAGAATGGAATGGAATAGAATGGAATTGAATAAAATAATAATAATAAATAGAAGGAATGGAATGGAATAGAATGGAATAGAATAGAATGGAATGGAATAGAATGGAATTGAATAAAATAATAATAATAAATAGAATGGAATAGAATAGAATGGAATAAAATAATAATAATAATAAAATAGAATGGGATAGAATGGAATGGAATAGAATAGAATGGAATAGAATGGAATAGAATAGAATAGAATGGAATAGAATGGAATTGAATAAAATAATAATAAATAGAATGGAATGGAATAGAATGGAATTGAATAAAATAATAATAATAAATAGAATGGAATGGAATAGAATGGAATAGAATAGAATGGAATAAAATAATAATAATAAATAGAATGGAATGGAATAGAATGGAATAAAATAATAATAATAATAAATAGAATGGAATAAAATAATAATAATAATAAATAGAATGGAATGGAATGGAATAGAATAGAATGGAATAGAATGGAATAGAATGGAATAGAATGGAATAGAATAGAATGGAATAGAATGGAATAGAATGGAATAGAATGGAATAGAATGGAATAGAATGGAATAGAATGGAATAGAATGGAATAGAATGGAATAGAATGGAATGGAATAGATAGAATGGAATAAAATAATAATAATAATAAATAGAATGGAATAAAATAATAATAATAATAAATAGAATGGAATAGAATGGAATGGAATAGAATAGAATGGAATAGAATGGAATAGAATGGAATAGAATGGAATAGAATGGAATAGAATGGAATAGAATGGAATAGAATGGAATAGAATGGAATAGAATGGAATAGAATGGAATAGAATGGAATAGAATGGAATAGAATGGAATAGAATGGAATAGAATGGAATAGAATGGAATAGAATGGAATTGAATAAAATGGAATAGAATAAAATAGAATGGAATGGAATAAAATAGAATGGAATAGAATGGAATAGAATGGAATAGAATGGAATGGAATAGAATGGAATAGAATGGAATAGAATGGAATAGAATGGAATAGAATGGAATGGAATAAAATAATAATAATAATAATGGAATAAAATAATAATAATAATAAATAGAATGGAATAGAATGGAATAGAATGGAATAGAATGGAATAGAATGGAATAGAATGGAATAGAATGGAATAGAATGGAATGGAATAAAATAATAATAATAATAAATAGAATGGAATAAAATAATAATAATAATAAATAGAATGGAATAGAAATGGAATGGAATAGAATAGAATAGAATGGAATAGAATGGAATAGAATGGAATAGAATGGAATAGAATGGAATAGAATGGAATAGAATGGAATAGAATGGAATAGAATGGAATAGAATGGAATAGAATGGAATAGAATGGAATAGAATGGAATAGAATGGGAATAGAATGGAATAGAATGGAATAGAATGGAATAGAATGGAATAGAATGGAATAGAATGGAATAGAATGGAATAGAATGGAATAGAATGGAATAGAATGGAATAGAATGGAATAGAATGAATGAATAGAATGGAATAGAATGGAATAGAATGGAATAGAATGGAATAGAATGGAATAGAATAGAATAGAATGGAATAAAATAATAATAATAATAAATAGAATGGAATAAAATAATAATAATAATAAATAGAATGGAATAGAATGGAATGGAATAGAATAGAATGGAATAGAATGGAATAGAATAGAATGGAATAGAATGGAATGGAATGGAATAGAATGGAATGGAATAAAATAATAATAATAATAAATAGAATGGAATAGAATGGAATGGAATAGAATAGAATGGAATAGAATGGAATAGAATGGAATAGAATGGAATAGAATGGAATAGAATGGAATAGAATGGAATAGAATGGAATAGAATGGAATAGAATGGAATAGAATGGAATAGAATGGAATAGAATGGAATAGAATGGAATAGAATGGAATAGAATGGAATAGAATGGAATGGAATAAAATAATAATAATAATAAATAGAATGGAATAAAATAATAATAATAATAAATAGAATGGAATAGAATGGAATGGAATAGAATGGAATAGAATAGAATGGAATAGAATAGAATGGAATAGAATGGAATAGAATGGAATAGAATGGAATAGAATGGAATAGAATGGAATAGAATGGAATAGAATGGAATAGAATGGAATAGGAATGGAATAGAATGGAATAGAATGGAAATAGAATAATAATGGAATAGAATGGAATAGAATAAATGGAATAGAATGGAATAGAATGGAATGGAATAGAATGGAATAGAATGGAATGGAATAGAATGGAATAGAATGGAATAGAATGGAATAGAATTCCAATGGAATTGAATAAAATAATAATAATAAATAGAATGGAATGGAATGGAATAGAATGGAATAGAATGGAATAGAATAGAATGAAATAGAATGGAATAGAATGGAATAAAATAGAATAGAATGGAATGGAATATAATGGAATAGAATGGAATAGAATGGAATAGAATGGAATAGAATGGAATTGAATAAAATAATAATAATAAATAGAATGGAATGGAATGGAATGGAATGGAATGGAATAGAATGGAATAGAATGGAATAGAATGGAATAGAATGGAATAGAATAGAATGAAATAGAATGGAATAGAATGGAATAAAATAGAATAGAATGGAATAGAATAAAATAATAATAATAATAATAATAATAAATAGAATGGAATGGAATAAAATAGAATGGAATAAAATAGAATAGAATGGAATTGAATAAAATAATAATAATAATAATAATAATAAATAGAATGGAATGGAATAAAATAGAATGGAATAGAATAGAACGGAATGGAATATAATGGAATAGAATGGAATAGAATGGAATAGAATGGAATGGAATGGAATGGATTGGAATGGAATGCAATAGAATAGGAATGCAATGAAATAGAATGGAATGGAATGGAATAGAATAGGAATGCAATAAAATGGAATGCAATAGAATAAAAAACAGGAGTGGAAAACAAAACAAAGGAAACCATGAGCTACTCCGAACCAAAACGGAAGTGAATGGAAATGAAAATTGAGATTTTGCTTGAGTATTTTGCAAAATGTACAACAATAGAAAATACTGGTTTGTGATTGGTTGTTGTGGTTGAATAATTCCTATCTCCCTTGACGATCACATGCGTTCCTTCAAAATAATCCTGAAGTTGTTGGCATCGGAATTAACTTTAGTCAACATGGATGCCGTAGTTTTGTTTCTGATTTTTACGCTGGCAACGCCAAGTTTGGTGCTATCGAGCGATGATTCAGGAAGCACTTCAAATGTTTGTTCTTCCAATCCATGTCATAATGGAGGAGTATGTGTTGTGAACGCTACATTGCAGTTTGCTTGTCAGTGTTCGCATGGATTTACAGGACGGTTATGTGATATCAAACCAGTAGATTGTACTCCAAGTCTTTGTGTCCATGGCGTTTGTCAGAAAGACAGTAAAGGAGATCCACAATGTTATTGTCAGGCGGGTTATACAGGGTTTCGTTGTGAGATAAATCAAGATGAATGTGCTTCATCTCCTTGTCGTCACGGTGGGC
>JAUJYZ010001246.1:337500-383079 GCA_033675265.1 Actinostola sp. cb2023 | reverse complement strand
TCTACCTTGCGTAATACCACTGAATAAATATGTAGTATTCAGGCTTATTTGAAGTCACAGTGTGTGCCAATCTAACAAGCGAACCAATGGAAGAAAAATTATATCGGAAATATACAATAATTTTAAAGCTATCAAACGGAATAAGCACAAATTAAAGGAATTGAATAGACCGGGACCAATATACTTACATGTACTATTGTCTAAATACAATGTATACATTCGCTATATAAAGACACATATAATAAAAAACTTGGTTCTGACCTTGACAAGTCAAATTGGCTTCTTGATTTATTGATAAAGTCAAAGTATTTTATAGCTTTGTCCTATTTTACAGAATGAGTGGCTGTTTTGTGTCGGTAGATCTGATACAAAATGGAGACAAATTTTGTAAATGAGTTATCAAATCCAATGATGTATAACGTTATGTGTTACTATAATTTTGATGACATGTAGTTTTAGCCGAAAAAAAATCAAAGTTCAAATCATCATTAGGAGGATTCTGTGTCAGATTTACAGATTTCTGCTACTGTTAGGATTTCTATTTGATAATTTCTGTTATAACCTAACTTGAAACAGAATTTTCAGCAATATGCCATGAGCTATATGTATGCATAGTATTAGAGTTGTTTTCATATTACATGTAGTATAGAAAATCTATGGCATAGAGTTACAGTCATGGTATGGAATCGAGGACATCCATTCAACCGAACACTGTGCGCAAAATCATTACTCAACCAATCAGAATGCTTGTGCACAATACGGTACCGTCACTGTATGACACAATAAAAAGTGTATCATGTTTTTTCTTGGAGTTTTATTAACCTTACATTCAGCTGAACAAATCAAGTCTTTAAATTATGCATTAACATACTTAATCTAGAAGTACATTACCTAGGCAATGGGCTGTTGCCTAGCAACATGTGTGGGATTGAATCAGTGGTGACATTCAATTTTGAAAGGGCCGAAATTACTTTTGTATGTGGACATTTTGTTATTGTTTCTTTCTTGAATATATTTTCAATTGAAGGAGCACATTGATTTGATGTATAATAGAGTATATAATTTATGTTGTAATATTTGATTGTAATGAATTGAGCGGGTCCCCCTGTAAGAACAACGTAAGTGATCTCTGATCAAATTTTAAATTCTCTTTGAGATTCTTTGAATTTCAAAGGAGAATTTGGGTTTTGATCAAAAGTCACCTACTCCATTCTTGCAGGGAGCCCCTCCATAATTATTGTAGAAGTGCTGGAAATATTTATTTTCCTTTCTGGGTGTTCCTGAGACACATACATGTACACAGTCTGTCTGGTTAAGTAGACTAAATCCCTGGTGGTTCACAGAATGTATTGTCTTGAATTATGATTCATAGGTCAAAATGTAACACATGGGAATATCCAACCAAAAGTTGTATATTTTTCTTCTTCTTTCGTCTAATGTTTTTTACGCGAAGTTACTATGCCATCCATTTCCACATAGATCCAGGGACATTCTCTTGGGTGGTGCTAGGACTACATGTAGAGTGTAAATGTATAATGTTATAATGTATCCTACCAATGCACTACGTACCAAACTATACATACATGTACAGTACATGTAGAATAGTAGGAGCTGTTCGGCAGCATTGGGTGGACACCTTGGATTTGAACCTCTCTATTTTGAACCCTCGCTAATCTTTTTTATTTAATTAATTAATTATTTTTTGAACCCTCGCTAATCTTTTTTTTTTAATTAATTAATTATTTAATTTTTTGAACCCTCGCTAATCTTTTTTTTACAATAAATTTTATTTTTTATTTTTTGAACCCTCTCTAATCTTTTTTTTAAAATTAATTAATTATTTTATTTTTTGAACCCTCGCTAATCTTTTATTTTTAATTAACCCATTGACTCCTACACCGGCCGTAAACATCGATACTGCTTTGAAAAATTCTAACTTTCTGAATTTTCGTAACATCGATCTCATGGCCAGTTATTAGTGACAACTAGATAACTCTTCATATTTTAACCTCAAGTAAACTGACTTACAGGTCCGATTTCTGGGCATTAGTTCAATTTGTTTGCCATAAAAATCAAAAATGCGTGTTTTTGACGCAATTTTACACCTCGAAAATGAACGACATTTGACTTGGATTTTTCTTCCAAAATACATCCTTGCGAAACAAAACGCCGGCAAACTTCCATCTCTCTTCTTGAAACAATCCGGGAATTTTCGGCCCATTTCGCTAACACGTGTTTTCTCCCCCCGAAAGGATGCCGGGAAACATCCGGGAATTTCGGCATAGATCTCCCCCGAAAATTCTTTTAAGAATATATAGAGTGTCGAGCCACTCGGTCCTACAGGCAAAATATTGCACCGGTTGCATTCTTTACAAGTCCAAAGTCGCCAAAAAATGCCTTTGTAGGTCCTGGAATCCACCACAGAAAGACCAGAGAGACGATTTCACAATTGAGTCCGCCATTTTGAATTTCCAAACGGCAAAGTCGAAATCTGTTCGTGAATTCGTATCTAAACTCCTGAGTTCTTCCAGGAGAACGGTCTCTACCACACCAGTCAAGCTTAATGATGCTGTCCTGGGGGCTTCTGTGGTGAATAATGGCTATAAACACTCTAAAAATGCAAAATTGACCGCTCCTAGTAGCTACGAGATGCCGTTCCTCAAGGAGATTCACCAAAAGAGAAAGATTACGTCAGAACCTGAGCCTGTGGGCTTTCAGAACTGTCAAGATTTCCATGGAAACCCCTTATATGGAATCGAAATTTCCTATGGCGTGATTAGGTCCAGAAAATCGCTAAAAAACTCATAATAGCTCAGGAGCGAATGGGTTAATTAATTATTTTATTTTTTGAACCCTCGCTAATCTTTTTTTACAATAAATTTTATTTTTTATTTTTTGAACCCTCGCTAATCTTGCACCTCATTTGTCTTAAATCCCTCGAGTGTCAAGTTAGAGAGGTTGTACTCTACTGTACATGTGCCTCAGTGGTTGTGAATGAAACATGTTTTCTGGTTTGCAGCGTAGCTCCATGACTGCTTTAATATGTTTACACTATGTTGTCCTTCAATTCAATAAAAGTATTTACAAAGTTTTGATACATGTATGTAATATTATAAATATTATTATTGTTGTGATTACCAAAGAAAAGGATAGAAATCACTTACAGTTAGTTGTACATGTACAAATTCAGGCAACAAACCCGACTCTGCAAAAAAAAAACATTTGTATTAAAAGTGAAAATATCGACATTGAATATTAAACTTCTAAGTTCTATTTTTTTTTTTTTTCGTGAAATTAATTTGGTAAATTGTATTCATTTTTATTTATTTATATATATATTTTTTATATTGTATTCATGTTGTTTAATGTTTTCTGTCGTCTTTATACATGTAGGTGTTCAAGGTTCCCCTCGAAGAGCGTCGCTTTGCCCAGCTCAAGGACAGTGTCCTGGGTGATGAACAACAAGGAATTTGCCGAGACATTATGATGAAGACAGGTGCTGCAATTGAGATCAGCTGTGCTAAAGATCTCAGTTTGAACATCATGGTTACCGGGAAACAGGATGCTGTGGCTCAGGCTCGACGTTTGGTCCTCGCTAAACTCCAGACCCAAGTAATTTGCTTGTCAATTAAGTTTATATTGTACATATAGCTAATTGCATAATCGTTGTCGGGTTGAAAATCATGAAAGATATGACCAAAAGGAATTCTGGGAAATTAAAACTCTCAAATAACACCGTCAAATGATCGACCTTTTTATGCAGACTTGTAGGATCTTAGTTAAATAGCTCATATACCTTCAAAAATACGTCTCAGCTTCTATGATTTATGATTTTCAACCGACAACGATTATGCAATTAGCTATATATGTGGGTGTTTATGGTGACTCAAAGAAACAACAGTTATTCTGTTATATTGCTAACAATGTGTATATCTCGTAGGCTCAAATTGAAATCCACATTCCTCGCGAACATCATGGTTTCATCCTGGGTCGGGGAGGAAAAACCTTGCAAAATCTGGAACTGAAATCGGCCACCAAGATCGCCATTACACGAGATTCGGATGTCATCAAGATTGTTGGAACCAAAGAAGGAGTTGACAGAGCTCGTCATGAAATTCAAGTCATTTCTGATGAACAGGTGACTACAAGGGTGTAGCCAGGATTTTCCAATTGGGGGGGGGGGGGGGGGAGGTCTGGGGGGGTCACACTCCATATCATAATAAAGTTTATTATTATTATTATTATTATTATATCATTCACAACCAAACCCCCTCCCCCTCAAACATATAAATTTAAAGGGTAGACCCAGAGGAAGGGGGTCACAGGGACCCTGTGACCTCCCCCTGCCTACACCCCTGGACTACATTTGTGGCATTATAGAAATTGAGGAAAAGTTGAAGTATTATAAATATTATTACTCAAAAAAAATATTTCCGAGCGTTAGCCTTAGAAAGGAAAGGAGAAGAGAAAATATGGGATTTGAACCCATGACCCTCGGGGTTGATCACTGACCAGCTGATAGTTACATCGTACAACTGTATGTTCCTTCATGTATCATGAAATAGCCGAGTGCATGTATACAGGTCCCGGTGTCCTGAGTCTATAAAAAAACAGTGTCCTTTATAATTATGTACATTCAACATACTAACACTCCTTTTTACCATAGGCTAAACTTGCTTTTGAAAGACTTGCTATCCCCAAAACCTTCCATCCTTTCATCTGTGGACCTAACAACGAGATCGTCAAGAAGATAATGGAACAAACTGGAGTAGTGATCAACATTCCCCCTCCTAGCATGCAAAAAGATGAAATGACCGTTGCAGGAGAGAAAGAGGGCGTTGCCACTGCTGTGAAAATGATTACCAGCATCTACGAGGAAAAGGTTGGTGTACTCACTAGTTTCCATTTTGATTTTAGACTGATTTCCATTCTAACTCTTTTTATTTTTCTTCATCAGAAACGTAAGACAACAACTGTCTCCATTGAAGTCCGAAAAACACAACACAAGTATGTCATTGGACCCAAGCGATCGACCATTCAGGAAATCCTTGCTGTGACGGGTGTCTCTGTGGAGGTCCCCCACCCAGACAGCGATTCAGAGACTATAACTCTGAGAGGTGACCCTGACAAGCTTGGCATGGCTTTGACCCAGGTGTACGAGAAGGCAAACAGTGTCGTCTCGGCCGAGGTTGAAGCTCCTCGCTGGCTTCATAGGTTCATCATTGGCCGAAAAGGACAAAACATTAGGAAAATCACCCAGGACTTGCCAAAGGTAAGAATGAATGAGCCAGTTCTTGGATTGTTATGCTTTTCTTTGAATAATAGCAAAAATATTCATGCAATTATTTCACAGGTTCACGTTGAATTCAGTGGAGAAAAGGATGCTATTGTGTTAGATGGACCACCTGAGGAAGTTGAGAGAGCTCGTGAAGCACTTGAAACCTTCATCAGGGAACTGGTATGTCTTGTCATTCATAAATACATTAAAATAATATAAATAACTATTGTGTTTACAGCGAAAATCCTTGTATCGCGACATTTCGTGTTGAAAACTTCAGTTGGATTTTGGGTTTTTCTGTTCCGACAATCACTATAATTATATGTCCATTTCTTGAGTACAAAGTTAACTCGGCATAAACATCATTATTTAAAGTACTAAATAGTGACATTTCTATTGTTTTGTATTGTATTGTACTAATTAGTGCAAAAAATATATTGGCGGAACAGAAAAATCCAAAATCCAGCTGAAGTTTATACAAAACGAAAGGTCGCGATACAAGGATTTTCACAGTAACATGTCAAGTGTTTATACATGTGCTCCTGAACCACATATTGATTATTTTGTGTATTCTGGTTATCACTACATCTATAGAATTGTTGTTGCTTGACAAACTAGATTGCATCAATGGCCTTTGCTGAGATCCACGTTGACCAGAAATTCCATCCTCACATCATTGGGAAGAACGGTGTAAATGGTAAGTACAGAATGATATACTTGTTAATTGTACATATATGGATGGGAATTCGATCTACACAAATATAAACTGGAGAATAATGAAGAAGGCAATATTATTGTCCAACAACGAGCTCCCAGTAGAAGGATCCAAGGATACCATTTAAGCCTTTGGCTTTGGCCTCAGTTATGTAAATAATAGGATTTTTTTCTAATCAATCAAATCAATCAATCAATCAATACCAAGCAGCACTTCAAAAATATTAAAACATTTCAATTCAACCTTCAGTCTTCATCAGTAAAAACATATTTACAGGAATAAAAATAATGCACAAAAAGAAACAAAAAATGTGCACATTTTAGTTCTGATCTCTACCAACAATAAAATGAAAACTATTTTTAAAGTCCATAACAACAACAAAACAAGTATTATATTTACTTTATATTTTCGGTTGATAATGAGTGTTTAGTGCCTGGATATTCTTGTAGTTTTTTTCTCTTTGCATTGCCGGAGTTCATACTCAAGTTTGTGTTCAATACATTGAGTTTAACAGTAGCCGTTGCAATGGATGCTTCAAAGGGTCGCTTTTTTTATCCATTCATTAATCACCAATGCTAAAACTTTGCTGTACATTGATTATCTTTGTATTTGTTTACAGTGATGCGCATCAAGACTGAAACTGGAACTTCCATTATTATCCCATCCAACAACGTCAAGAACAATTGTATCAGGATTGAGGGATCCCCCCAGGGGTTGAAGTTGCTAAGAATGAAATCCTCATAATGGCTAAGAAATTGGTGAGTTGTTGGTTGCATTTTTGTGTGGCTACTGTCTCCATGGCAACCATCTCCATGGCTACTGTCTCCATGGAGAGTACATTTAGGTGATGGTGTGTAGTAGTTACATGTACAACATTACAGTCGATTTATTATGAGTGGGAAATTTACGGTAGCTTGCTGCGCCATATTGAAAGAGTTTGATTGGATGAGATGCATCTGCACGCTTTTTGACTGGTTCAGAAAGAAAGCCATTTGAGTGTCTGGTACCGTAGGTTTCCCACTCATACGAAAACAACTCTATACGCCGTACAATGTAGAACTTTGATTCTGTTGATGATGGTGTCCCTAGTAGCATTACAGTGAGGACACACTAACCGGGACCATTTGAGCAAAACTGACCAATCAGATTACACCTGAAAACAATCACATTCCAACAAAAGTCATCTGCGCCAATCATCATTATAACTATAATGCTGACCCAGACAACTTTTGTTGGAATGTGATTATTTTCGGGTGTAATCTGATTGGTCAGTTTTGCTCAAGTGGTCCCGGTTAGTGTGTCCTCTCTAATGTTGTTCTGTTTTCGATGTTGCAATAATCGTTAGTTTTGTTATTGTTGGCCATGGTGCGCTTGTTAGACCTGTTTTTGCCAGTGCTTAATTTTACTCACAAATAATATTATCCTTACTCAAAATTCAGGAAAACGAAAAGACCAGAGATGTTATCATTGACCACCGATTCCATCGTACAATCATCGGCACCAAAGGAGACAGAATCAAAGAAGTACGAGACAGATATCCCGAGGTGCAGATCTCCTTCCCCGAGTCTTCACAGAAGAGTGATGTCGTCTCTCTGCGTGGACCTCGCGAGGATGTTGATAAAGTCTTTGCTTACTTGAAGAAACTTAATGCCGAACTGGTAGGTATTTGTTTAAAGCTTGGCTGTTTGTTGTTGTTGTTGTTGTTGTTGTTGTTCTTCTTCTTACTGCTGATTTGTTGTTATTGTTATCTTTGTAGTTGTGTAGTCGTCGTGTTTTTCGTATATTTTCCTTTTTTCTGTTGCTCTTTAGTTGTGTTTCTTTATGCATTAATTCTGTGTTTTTTGTTGTTGCTCTGATTTGTTGTTGTTATTGTCTTAGCTGTTACTGTTGTTCGTTGTCGTAGTTCTTGTAATTGCTGTCATTGATATTTTTAAAATAATTCCTTAATCTAATATTGTCATTGCAATGCCTAGATTGCCGCCAACTACTCCCTTGAAGTTCCTATCTTCAAGCAATTCCACAAGAACATCATAGGCAGAGGAGGCACCACTATAAAGAAGGTTTGTAGCCAGAGATTATTTGGTGATGTAGAGAATGGAGAGAGGTCCATGATAGATAGAAAGACACACAGATTTATAGACTCGACAAACAGATGGACAAATCAAACAACAAACACACACACTACAGAAACAAAATGTACAATAATACAAACACACAAACAAGACAGACAGACAAGTGAAATTACACAATTAAGTTTTGAGAATTTGCGACTACATGTTTATACATGTAACTAAAGTTGTATTCTCTCTGCATATTCTAAACTTCATGTGTTTTAATGTTCAGATTCGCGAGGAGACTGACACGAAGATAGAACTCCCCTCTGAAGGCAGTGACAGCGATGTCATCGTCATTACTGGACACAAAGGTCAGGTTGAAGCTGCGAAAGACAAGATTCTAGCCATCCAAAATGAACTGGTAAGCAGAGCTGTGTCTTGTACAATCTGCAGTTCTCAATAGCCGCTTTCCATTAGATTTAGTCATAGTATTTTATTTTTGTGATTCAGTTCAAGTCTAAAAGCCTGAGTCAAATACGCTTTTTTGTCTTGACAAGTTAAAGGGATTTATTATTTACGAAAATTCTACTACATCACAAACGATTCACATCCAATCTTTTTGCAACTGTTTTTCAATTCAACAGCAATGTTAACCAATGCTTTTCTATGTATTTATCAGGCCAATGTCACTCAGATTGAGATCCAAATCCCCTCAAAGCTTCACAATGCAATTATCGGTGCAAAAGGCCGCTTGATTCGCTCAGTCATGGAGGACTGTGGCGGAGTCAGCATTAAGTTTCCACCCGAAGGAAGCAAAAGCGACAAAGTCCTGATTCGTGGACCCAAAGATGACGTCGAGAAGGCCAAGAAACAACTGCTTGAACTTGCTAGCGAAAAGGTGAGAGAAGTTTTGAAGTAAAGAAGGATAGAGGGACGGATTGGGTGACTGCCTTGGAGAGAATTATTTAAGAGACAAAGAAAGGAAAGTATGAAAGTATGATGAGGGACATCATAGGCAGAGGAGATAACTGTATAGATGTATGGAAAGAGAAAGATTACGCTATACCTTGAAGATACATATGGCCGCCTAGATGTAAACACAGCTACGAAATCTCAAACCAGTTTCCCTTCACTTTCCAGTCAGCTTCATTTGCGAATTACTCAGTTCCAAATCACAAAACTATCTTGTCAATAAGTACTTTTTCCCTTTTCCAGGAAATTAGTGGTTTTACAGCCGAAATCCATGCCACCATCATTTCCTGTTTCCAAACCACAGCACTATGATTCTTGTCAATAAGTCAGACTTTTTCCCTTTTCCAGGAAATCAGTGGTTTTACAGCCGAGATCCGCGCCAAACCAGAGCACCATCGTTTCCTGATTGGACGTGGTGGAGTTTCAATTCGCAAAGTACGTGAAGAAACTGGTGCCAGGATTGTCTTCCCAGCTGCTAAGGACGAGGACAAGGAACTCATCACTATCATTGGGAAGAAAGAATCTGTAGAGGCCGCTAAACAACATCTGCTGAAATCCATCAAAGATCTGGTGAGTTTAGCTGAATAACCTACATGTAGTGTTTTCATTATTGGTCTTGAAGATGATGATGGTGTTGTGGTTGTTGCTTTGCTTGCTGATTATGATGAAGATGATGATGAAGATAATGATGATAAAGATTATATTGATGATGATGATGTTGATGAAGATTATATTGATGATGAAGATGTTGATGATGATGAAGATGATGATGATGAAGATTGTATTGATGAAGATTGTATTGATGATGAAGATGTTGATGAAGATGAAGATGATGATGATGAAGATTATATTGATGATGATGATGTTGATGAAGATTATATTGATGATGAAGATGATAATGATGATGATGATGATGAAGATTATATTGATGACAAAGATGTTGATGATGAAAATGATGACAAAGATTATTGATGATGATGATGATGAAGATACGTAATGATGATACATGTAATGGTGGTCTGCTCGGCAGTTCTGAATTGACGATAATGATATGATGATCGTGATTGGTGATGTGGTTGATGCTGATGATGATGGTGGTGGTGATGATGATGAGGACGCTATACAACGATACTGGCTCGACTGATGTCACTGAAAAGTCGCACGCTCTTTAATTTCCCATACAGACTTTGTAGCATCTCAATATTCTATCCACAAGACGTGTGAAGTTTCACATTAGTCTGAAAGGAACTGATCTAATCACTTACTCTTCTTTACCAGGACAACATCTGCGAAGGTGAAGTCCCCGTCGACCCCAAGTGGCACAAGCACTTTGTAGCCAAACGTGGCGAAGTCCTTCAGGAAATAGCCAAAGAATATGGTGGCGTTGTTGTCAGCTTTCCCCGCAGTGGCGTCAACTCTGACCGTGTTGTCCTTAAAGGTGCCAAAGACTGTGTCGAAGCTGCCAAGGCACGAATCCTTGAGATTGTACACGATCTTGAATCCATGGTGACCATCGAGGTTGTAATCGCTCAAGAACACCATAGGGCCATTATGGGCGCTAAGGGGGCCAATGTCCAAGAGGTCACTACCAGGTAATCAGATGTCCCTATCAAATATTAGATTCCTAGATCCTTCAAACATTGATTACGACAGCCTCACTCAGTCTTCCCTCATCCATCGGTGCTCCTCGGCATGGGCTCGGATGTAACTTCGTCTGGCGGGGCGATTCCCGCGCCCGCGCCGAAGAACACTCGCTAGACTCTCGAGCATGTCCCTCATCAAGTTACTGAGTTTACCATCTTGTTCTTATTTCCAGACATGGAGTCCAGATCAAGTTTCCAGATCGTGATTCTGGCAAAACTGCCGTTGTCAATGGCGATGCTGATGGTGATGTCAATGGTGACGCACCCCACCCCCCTAGTCCCAGGAAATGTGACGTCATTGTCATCACTGGAAAGAAGGACGAAGCTGAAGCTGCTAAGGCCGATCTCCAGGTTTGTTATAGTTGAGTGAATAGCCCAGTCTCCCTTTTACAATGAGAGACTGTACACTTTACCATGATCCTTTGCAACTTATATCTACAAACTTTCTAACACGTTCACATAAATACAGCCTGTTTACAACAGCTTCGCCGACTTGCAAAATTTGACCTTTTCGAAATTCTCTGTTTATGCGCGCAAAGGATTGTGGGAACATGTATTGACCTGCAATCTATTTCTGTGCAATGGAATGGAGCGTGACGTGGGAGGAGAGTTATAAGTCAGTAGCTTTTGTTTGATAAAAATAGACTGACACGGTCGCAACTCATTGGTGAAAGTCTGAAGTGGGAGAATGAACCAGAAGAAACACAGAACAACGTAACGCGCGCGCGGAGTGAAGCTTGAAGAAGAAAGACATGCATGTGTCCTTACTTGATCATTGCCACTTTTATATTTCGTCCTCCTAATCATCATCGTCATATTTTCCATCATTTATTTTGATAATCATCCTCGCCATCATCACACAATCATCGTCGTAGTTTCTGTAATCTCTTGTGGAATCTTGACTTTCAAAACACAGCTAATAGTGTTCTTTGCGGGTTTTTTCGCCAGAATTTGATCCCAGTTTCTGAACAGATCAACATCCCCTTCGACTATCATCGCTTTATCATCGGTAACAAGGGCAGTAATGTCCGTCGCATGATGGACGAATATAACGTCAACATTGCCATCCCACCAGCGAAGGACAAATCAGACCTTGTCACTGTGGTTGGGTCCAAGGCCCACTTGGAAAGGGCCATAGAAGCACTTAAAGGAAAGGTGGCTGAAATAGAAGCTGAGAATGAGGACCGGGTACGTTATTTTGATAAAATTGGAAACCACTGGGCAAGGTCTTCCTATTCCTGCAAAAGCCAGTGCCCAGTTTCCACTCGTCCAAACAGTCCACAGGGTGACCATGAAAGTAAAGTACTTTATCAAACTTTTATTTTAGGCTCTTCGCGCCTTTAAGCTTGAGATGGAGATCGACAGCAAGTACCACCCTAAAATCATCGGTCGTAAAGGGGCTGTGGTGACTAATATCCGTACAGAGTATGATGTCAACATACAGTTCCCCAACAAGAACGCCAAGGACGAAGAGATGAACAAGATCACTTTGACTGGATATGAGAAGAATTGTGAGAGAGCTCGCGAAGCAATTAGAAAGATTGTACAAGAGCTGGTAAGGATGCATAGATGTCTTATGTTCTTGTGGATGAAGTTGGGGATTGAGAATCATGTGATACCATTATTTCCGTTAATCTATCATCACTGACAGTATCATCAGCATCATGATTTCTCCCCCCACCCTCCCCACCAAAAAAAAAATCACCCCCATCGTCATCTTAGGATCATCACTACCATCATCATCACCATCTTATCATGATCATCACTACTACTGGTACATCAGCACCACCACCACCACCACCATTACTACCATCATCATCACCATCATCTTATCATGATCATCACTACTACTGGGACATCACCACCACCACCACCATTACTACCATCATCATCACCATCATCTTATCATGATCATCACTACTACTGGTACATCATCACCACCACCACCATTACTACCATCATCATCACCATCATCTTATCATGATCATCACTACTACTGGTACATCATCACCACCACCACCATTACTACCATCATCATCACCATCATCTTATCATGATCATCACTACTACTGGGACATCACCACCACTAGATGCATTCTAGGAAACTTTTTGAACTTGTTCATGAGCATGTTCCTAAGTTGATTAATAATGAAATATAGCCAATTTCCAAAAACCTTTTCCATGATTTTTGTGTATTTATCCAAAAGAATTCACAACCATATTTTAGTGGGAAACCATTTATTTGTTTGTTTGTTATTCAAAGTCGATGTTCAAAAGGGTAAACTTTTGCAGCAAAATATTTATTATTAAAAATATATTTTTTCTGGATATTTTGCCAAAAATATTGGTGATCCATGAAGTGCTCCTTATGCTGGTTCACCATAAGAGATCCACGTTTTTCTTATTTCGCGTTAAATTTACGAACCTTGCAAGTCTAGTGTTAGTCTTATAATCACTTAGGATCTTAGCTTTCAAAGTTACCTCAAATTTTTCAACTTGAAGAAAAAGTGCTTAAAACGTGGCGCAAAATTATGAATTTCGGTAGACATGATTGTCTAATGTAAATAATGAAATGCACAAAATAATTTTTATGAAATTCATAATTTTACGAAAAAAACTGCAATGGGCAAACTTTTTGAACATGTTCAAAAACATTACCTGTCTTGCAATCTCATTGAAAATATTATAGAAAAGCGAGAAAAGCAAGATATTTTAGAGAACAGATAGAAATAAGTACTTTCTTCCAATTTGCAAGAGTTTTTTGGTAAAAACATTGAATTTTATTTTTTTATTGGACTATTTCGAAAAAATAATACAAACTTAAACAATATTCAAAAATATATCTAAAATGTCTTATATTTTACCATAGAACATAAAACTAAACAGAATTTCATGGAAAACCATTTAAAGGGGAAAGAAAGGAAAGTTTGGGGAAAATCAATAAAAATCATTTGGGTTATATGTTTAAGGTGTCTATCGACTCCCCTGAGAGAAGTTGTTTTTTTAAAATCTATTCAATATAAGCTGAATAGTTGGTTCAGTATTTTGTGATTTGAACCTTGTGTTTATGAGTTATAGAGGTTTGAAATCTCAATATGCAAATCGGATGACGTCAACCCAGGAATCATTTATTATACAAAAACGCCCTTGTGCTGAATATTGACATTATTTTATTTACACAATATTAATAAGTAATTTAATATCTTTTCTCCCATTAAAAAAAAACAAGTTCTTCTTGAAAAAGTCTAAATAAGTTATGGCAAATTCCTTAGTAGACGTCATCAAATTTGCATATTAAGATTTCAAACCTCTATAACTCATAGACGCAAGGTTCAAATTACAAAATACTGGACCCTCCAACTATTCAGTTTATATTGAATAGATTTTTAACATATTCTCACAGGGATGATCATGCTCGAGAATCCATCGGTGCTCTTCGGCGTGGGCTCAGAAATCGCCCCGATCATCACTACTACATCACCACCACCATTACTACCATCGTCATCACCACCATCATTTTATCATGATCATCACTACTACTGGTACATCAGCACCACCACCACCATTACTACCATCATCATCACCATCATCTTATCATGATCATCACTACTACTGGGACATCACCACCACCACCACCATTACTACCATCATCATCACCATCATCTTATCATGATCATCACTACTACTGGTACATCATCACCACCACCACCATTACTACCATCATCATCACCATCATCTTATCATGATCATCACTACTACTGGGACATCACCACCACCACCACCATTACTACCATCATCATCACCATCATCTTATCATGATCATCACTACTACTGGTACATCAGCACCACCACCACCATTACTACCATCATCATCACCATCATCTTATCATGATCATCACTACTACTGGTACATCATCACCACCACCACCATTACTACCATCATCATCACCATCATCTTATCATGATCATCACTACTACTGGTACATCATCACCACCACCACCATTTACTACCATCATCATCACCATCATCTTATCATGATCATCACTACTACTGGTACATCATCACCACCACCACCATTACTACCATCATCATCACCATCATCTTATCATGATCATCACTACTACTGGGACATCACCACCACCACCACCATTACTACCATCATCATCACCATCATCTTATCATGATCATCACTACTACTTGTACATCACCACCATCAACATCATTACTACCATCATCATCACCATCATCATCATCATTACCACCACCATCATCATCATTACCACCACCATCATCATTACCACCACCATCATCATCATTACTACCATCATCATCATCTTATGATCATCACTACTACTGGAACCATCATCATTACCACCACCATCATCATTACTACCACCATCATCATCATCATTACTACCATCATCATCATCACCATCATCTTATCATGATCATCACTACTACTTGTACATCACCACCATCAACATCATTACTACAACCATCATCATCATCATTACTACCATCATCACCATCATCTCATGATCATCACTACTGCTTGTACATCATCACCACAAGACACCACGAGTGATAGTAATCGATATCTCATATTTTTGCAGGAAGACCAAGTGAGCGTTGAGCTCAACATTGATCCTCGTATTCATAACCGATTGATTGGTGCCAAAGGACGTACTATCCGTAAATTCATGGAGACCTACAGGGTGGATATTCGCTTCCCTCGCAGTAAGACTAACGATCCTGTTGTCATCACTGGGCTTGCTGAAGATGTTGAAGAAGCTAAAGAACAACTTGAACTTCTGGAGGAGGAATATGTAAGTGTCCTTTCTCCCTCCATTCATTCCTTCTTCCTTTCGATCCTCCCTCCCACTATTCTCTTCCAGATAAGTGCAATATGTTCTCTATATTGCAAATTGCCTCTTATCTGATGATTAAGTGTATTGCAAATCTAAGCGTTGTTTCTGATTTAGATGCAAGATGTGCGCGATGAGATCGAGGAGACCGACTTGATCAAGTACTACATGCACCCTCCAAGCAAAACATCACCCACCGAGCCTCCAGGCTTCGTGGTGCGTAATGCCCCATGGAGCGCCCCTCAGGCTGCTGCCCGGTCTTCCCAGAAGCCACCGCCACCACAGCAGACCCACCAACCGCTGACCCACCCACCAGACACTTCCAATGTGGACGACTTCCCTACCATCGGCACTGGTATCTCTCCAAAGAATATTGTATGGGGACAGCAAAGGCACGGTCGCTAGGCAGTTCAGTTGAAAGACACAGCGTCTTTTCCCCCTTTCTTTTTCCATTCATATTTTGTTTACTATAATTTAATTTTTCCCAGAATTTCATTGTGCCACAAAAATCTAAGAAAAGTGAAATTGTGAAACCTTGCATGATTTTTCTCCTGTCAATCAAATTGAACGCCAGCCACGCCCACTTTGGTCCAATCACGTGACTCCACGCTGTATACCAGGCCTTCTAACTATTAGCATTCACAAACTCCCTAATCATGTTTCTCTCTCCATTTTAATGTCCCACATTCACTGAACAGAGCATACTCTCGAAGTGTCAATTTGTAATACTTCATATCCGGGCATTCTAAATTGCAAATCAAACACAGGAAGCCCGGTTCATGATTTTCTAGTGAAACAACATCCATAGTAGATTGTTATCAATATCATGCTCAACTCCATAATTTTCGAATCAACGGCTAACTTTAGTCTCTACCCCACGAGCTAGATTAGACGTGATGTTATGTCTTGTTACTTCGTGATATATCAGAGAATTATTTTAATGATAAACCATGCAACATGGACAAGACAATAAAGTAAAAACTTTTAAAAAACATTTGTGCGCGTGCTGAGTTTGTGTTTAAGAGTTCATCCCACATGGTTAAAGTGCAACTAACCCCTATGAGATTGTTTTAAAAATCTATTCAATATAAGCTGAATAGTTGGTGGGTTCAGTATCTTGTGATTTGACTTGGGTTTATGAGTTATAGAGATTTGAAATCTCAATATGCAAAATCAGTATGTGTTCAGAGTTCATCCCACATGGTTAATATTTGTGTAAAAGTCAAAAGTGTAAGTCTAACGGGAGCCTTCATTCTCGTACCCAGAGCACTCTCCTCATTGGGTTTCAACCATATGATGAGTGGGCACTGGGTACGAGAATGGGGAGCCTCGAATTAAGTCCTACCAACAAAGGAACCACTAAAAGCCAAAGAAAAGGTTGTCGTCGTACGGTGGAATATAAATCAATGATTACGTAAAGCAACAAAATGTATTCCAAACATTACGTCATCAATGACGTTTTGAAACGCCATTATTGTGATCCCGTTCCCAGGCTCCCTCGGCCTCACTGAGTGCCCCTGGGTTTCCGAGGATTAGCTAGAAAGCACCATCCCATCTGACAAGCTTCGCACATCTTTTTGTTGTGCGGCTTACGTGGAGCACCGTGCCTCACTTTATCATCCTGGCTTGCTTTTTCAAAATTGTAGAATCTCTAGAACAATAGAATAGTATGAGGATTGCGTGGTTTCGATCGAAGTTCCTATTTAAATGCATGATATACTACCGAAATCACTCAAATGTTAGAACCACCAAAATAACGATCGATCGCGTTTTGAATTTCGGTTAACTTACGTGACCATTTGGAGAGCTCGAAATGGTCATGTGACATTAGTTTCCCGCTCTGTTATGATCGTGGAGACCTGATTTGATTGTCACGTGATCATGACCGGATGGTCACGTGAGTTAACCGAAATTCAAAACGCAATCGATCGTTTTTTTGGCAGTGCTCTTGCAGTGATTTCGGTAGAATATGTAGATGAGAACTGACGCAATCATTATCGACATCAATCGTCATCATAATCCGAGTCATCTTCATTATCATCATCACGGTAAGTTCTTCACTTGCGTCATAGCATGTGCAATTCAAAACGTCAAAAACACACAACATTTTTATTTGAATTTCCCTAGAAGAATCATAGCCGTGAAATACACTGGAAAAAAACGTGCACTCCTCAAACATTGGAACGAATTTAATTCCAATGCAGAATTTCCAAGGCTTGAAGAGCGCGTGGGTGTTTTTTTCAGTGAATACTGTTTAATATTGACCTACCTCGCCTATCTTTTGATGAACATTGGACAAAACTTTCTCGATTTCTTCCCGATACCACCTTGCATTTTGGAAATCTTTAGTGTCGTTTGCGCATTTTTGTCCAAATAACTTAAATCGAAGACTGCCTGTAACATAGATAAGAGTAAATCTAAGATGAGGTATATTTCCTCAGAGTTGATCCCGTATTTTTACCCTAAAATTTGACCCTGATCCCTTGTTTTCAATTTTGATCCCTGATCCCGACAACATTTTATTGCTCCCAGGAAAATTATTTGATCCCACATATCTGTGACCCCTGATCCAGGGTCTGTGACCCGATCCCAAGCAAATCAGCTAATTCCGCCAATCAGCAAAACACTCGATCCAACCGCGCACAGGTAACCAGTCCAATGCAACGACTAAAAAAATGTTTCTCCCACTGAAATATACCTTTTCCACTATGTCTATCAAGTCGATGCCAAAACATTATCACGCCTTTCATAGATGTCCACGATCTTCCGCAATCAGAGCATAGGAATTTGACCTGTTACATGTAAGAAAACAAGTATTACTGTCATGGCGGTTTGCACGTGACGTCATGGCGGCCATGTTGGTTCCCGATAGTAATAATAATAATAATAATAATTGAAATTTATATAGCGCTAAAATTATAAATATTCTAAAGCGCTTTACAAGACTATAAAAAGAAAAATATAAAACACTAAATAAGCTAAAACACTAAATAGTACTCCATTCTCATTGTTAGAATGCCCACTCATTGTCTCGGCTGGGTTAATTAAGTTATGGGAGGCGCGACTGTGCCTCCGACAAACTACACACAAAAGACGTATAATGTGAACCAGAATTGTAATTAACCCGATTTATTGGTTACTTCTCTCCAAAACTCAAAAAATCCCTGAACCCCTTGATCCCCAAAATTCCCTCCGTTATGAAACCATAAATATCTTGCGTGCGTTCTCAGACCGGCACAAAATTGTGAATGTTCCCAGCGACGAAGCTTTAAGGGTCTCTAACTCTTATTATGTGGGCGGTGTCCATGCCTGCCCCATAGATCATTTCCATATGGACGGTAATAGCAGTCCAGCTACGTGGGATTTCCCTCCCAATCACACCAACGTACCCTATTGGGATGTGCCTGCCCAAGCAATCAACCAATGCAAAATGGAAGTCTTCGGCAGGGAGGTCTAGAAACCTGCCAACACGAACAGCTAATAGTACACGGGAGAGAAATATCCACTAGCCAAGTTAAGCCGGACCAGGGACACGTCCAAAGACAGGTCATATAGGGTGTGATTTAGAGTACCCTTCTGGTACGACCTGGAAAGTGGTGAGAAAAGGGAAGAGTAAAACATGCACGGGCAATGCCCGCATACACTACAGCTGATAAATACCACCGTAACACTGTGGCTCGTCATGGTTAGTCAAGCCATGAGGGTCAAGAAGTCGGCCACCCGAACACACGACCACTGTCAGAAATACGGTCGCTACAACAACCTAACAATTTAGCCTGAACCGAACACACGGACGTCGTGCAATGAAATTCAATAATACTGAATGGAATTACACTAAACTGGCCAACGATGAAGCACTCTCCTGACAGCCGAACAAAATTAGCCGTAGGGTCGCCACACGACCAAACGCCGAAACTACTAGGTCGAACACATGACCACTGGTAAACACTTTTCTAAGGGCCGACACGCGGCCAAACGTCAAACGAGGCAAGGTCGAACTCACGGTAACTGAAAGGTCCTGAAAGGCAAAGAAAGCAACGAGATTTGGACTGATAGATGAATCTGAAATATAAAAATACGTAAATGAATGAAAACTCCAGAACAAAAGATAAATAGCAAAAGACGAGCAAAATTCCTATAGGAGACCGTGAAACCGAAGGTCTAAAAAGGCATCTATATCTATCTATCTATCTATCTATCTATCTATCTATCTCTATCTATCTATCTATCTATCTATCTATCTATCTATCTATCTATCTATCTATCTATCTATCTATCTATCTATCTATCTATCTATCTATCTATCTATCTATCTATCTATCTATCTATCTATCTATCTATCTATATCTATCTATCTATCTATCTATCTATCTATCTATCTATCTATCTATCTTTCTATCTATCTATCTATCTATCTATCTATCTATCTATCTATCTATCTATCTATCTATCTATCTATCTATCTATCTATCTATCTATCTATCTATCTATCTATCTATCTATCTATCTATCTATCTATCTATCTATCTATCTATCTATCTATCTATCTATCTATCTATCTATCTATCTATCTATCTATCTATCTATCTATCTATCTATCTATCTATCTATCTATCTATCTATCTATCTATCTATCTATCTATCTATCTATCTATCTATCTATCTATCTATCTATCTATCTATCTATCTATCTATCTATCTATCTATCTATCTATCTATCTATCTATCTATCTATCTATCTATCTATCTATCTATCTATCTATCTATCTATCTATCTATCTATCTATCTATCTATCTATCTATCTATCTATCTATCTATCTATCTATCTATCTATCTATCTATCTATCTATCTATCTATCTATCTATCTATCTATCTATCTATCTATCTATCTATCTATCTATCTATCTATCTATCTATCTATCTATCTATCTATCTATCTATCTATCTATCTATCTATCTATCTATCTATCTATCTACAGCGATTTGCAAAAATTCTGTAAAAGCAATACAGTCATTTGCAAAAATTCTGGCCGCTACGATATATCAATATATCAATATATCGGGTGCATTATGGGTAATTAAATAATACTATTTTGAGTTTCCTAACTTATTAAATGAAGCAAAATACAAACGTAAGACTAAAATAAACATTATACTAATTATTTCTACCAACTTTGCTGGCGTTAACCAGCTTTAAGGGGAATTTTCGATTATTTAATTACCCATAATGCACCCGATATATTGATATATTGATATTTCTTAGCGGCCAGAATTTTTGCAAATGACTGTATATATCAATATATCAATATATCGAGTGCATTGTGGGTAATTTTCATCATAAAATTGCTGAATAAGCCCTCTAAAGTTCAAAATTTTCAATTGTTTTTTCACATACATACTACAAAGGTTAATTGGGTTTAGATTCAGGTTTAATAATAGCTAAAATCAAAGAATTAGGATTATGCAAATTACTATATATCGATATATCGATATATATTAGGATTTTACAGAATTTTTGCAAATCGCTGTATCTATCTATCTATCTATCTATCTATCTATCTATCTATCTGTCTGTCTGTCTGTCTGTCTGTCTGTCTGTCTGTCTGTCTGTCTGTCTGTCTGTCTGTCTGTCTGTCTGTCTGTCTGTCTGTCTGTCTGTCTGTCTGTCTGTCTGTCTGTCTGTCTGTCTGTCTGTCTGTCTGTCTGTCTGTCTGTCTGTCTGTCTGTCTAAAACAAAAGAATGGAATATAACTAACGAGCCCAGGGAACATGGAAAAACACAAAGCAGTACATTAGAAAATTAGCAAACAGTACGAAAGACAAAAATGACAAACAACGCAACGATCAAAGCAAACCGGTAAATAAAATGGGTATAGCTAGCTAAAACAACCGCCCGAGCAGCAACAAGTATACTTAAGGGGTTCTACCACCTTCTAGGGCGCTAGCTCAGCTAGCTCAGCTAGTTGCTGCTGTGGTTCTTACGGCTGCTGTTCTGTAGTTGAGGACTGAACTAGAGCGGCTGTGCCTAGCTGTTGTGGCGACGTGAAAGTGAATATATGAAAAAATCTGCGGTAAAGTGCTAGCTTCTCAGGTCAGTTGGCGGAAAGAGGCTGAACGCAGAGCTCGGGCTGCTTATAAACCTTATCAGTATTCCCATGGGACTCAAACATGCACATTCCGCGTGCTGTGCCATTCAACTGAGACAATTATAACTATGCCGAGAAGACATATTCGTGGTTATTTTAACAATGAGAATAACAAAGCATTCCTCATTAGCTTCTCTTGTTTGTACCTCCAACATGGCCGTTGTATCTTTGTACATTGCATCATACATTGAACGATAGAGTCGTTTTCGTATGAGTGGGAAACCTACGGTACCGTGACACTCAAATGGCTTCCTTTCTGAACCAATCAAAAAGCGTGCAGATGCATCTCATCCAATCAAACTCTTTCAATGCGGCAAGGCGCGGTGCCGTAACTTTCCAACTCATACGAAAACGACTCTATACAATCCAGTGTCTTTTTCTATACATTCTTCACACCTGAACTGAATTTCAGCTCATTTTAAACACAGTAAGCATTCCCCCCTGTTTAATATACTGTTAAAAGCCTGGTCGTCACTAGCAACATACGCAGACTCAGTACGCAATGCATAGCTCATTAACGGTGCTTGTATTTTGTCTTTGTTATTATTAATTAATTTATTATTATTAATAATTTATTTGAAGTCGATAACGTAGGGAGTGGTTACCCAATCTCCCGAGCCAGAGGCTCATGTAAAAAACGCTCGACTAATGCAATATAATAAACTATATTAATTTCAAGACATGGTCACACCTATTGATAAATGGTGTCCTGAGTCTGCGTATGTTGCTTGTGCTTGTGCTTGTGCTTATGTCGCTAGTGAGGACCAGGCTTTAGGGATAAAACAATATTTGGGCTGTGGTACGCGCAAGGCCTGGACACAAAGTAAAGTAAAACAACCTTATTTAACGTCGGTAACTCGTAACAGTAATTCAACTGACAAACCTGAGGCCAACGGTGCACACTTTA
The DNA here is from genome assembly GCA_033675265.1 of Actinostola sp. cb2023. Lineage (NCBI taxonomy): Eukaryota > Metazoa > Cnidaria > Anthozoa > Actiniaria > Actinostolidae > Actinostola > Actinostola sp. cb2023. The sequence continues at coordinate 360,496 of JAUJYZ010001246.1, read as the reverse complement.
CTCCCCTCTTTCCATTAGTGCTCCGTTTTACAGGTATTTAAAGCTGCACTACAGGGTCTCATTACCTTCGACTTATCTTGGAATCGATGCCATCCCTTTCCACGCATTTCGGCCTCTGTCGGCTCCAGTTCCCACCGATCAGGACTAAACTCTTTAAACTTTTCATCAAACTTTTCATACCAAAATGTACTCAGAACGAGATGTGGCGAATCGTCATCGTCGGACGCCATTAACTTGAATTCCAGTCACTAACTCTCTTGATTTCAAATGGATCCTTTTAGTTAGAGATCATATGTCATGAGTAAATCGGTAATAAAGTCAAAGGTTGTAGTGGGTTAATCGTTAAATACCTCCTACCTCCTAATTATAGAATAATTGATATTGCGCAAAATACATAAAATGATCTACCGTAATTCTCTACTTTCATATAGCACATAATGCTTTGCGCGCCTTGGGGGTAATACAAAAGAAAATGGTGTTGCATAATTACATGGTTGACAAGTTGAGGTATTATTAGTATTCTCTACTTTCTCATAGCACATAATGCTTTGCGCGCCTTGGGGGTAATACAAAAGAAAATGGTGTTGCATAATTACATGGTTGACAGAAAGCTCCCATTTTCTTTTGTATTACCCCCAAGGTGCAAAGCATGTACAGAATTCGCCTATTTCAATTAGCCACTACCAAATCGAGCAGGAGACTGGGAATGAGTTTATTAAAATTAATGCAATTACAAAATTTAAGTTCATGACATGAAAGAGCATGTTGAAACTAGCATCAAAGTTTGATGCGATTTGGACGAATTCTGTCGGAATTATAAACTTTTGAAATTGTGTTGTCCAGCCAAAATTTTATAGTGAATGTATGGTTTGGCTGGACAACGTCAAAAATTTACAGAGTTTGTATGGGAAAATAGACATATTTGATGCCCTCAGTAGCATCGTCAATATTAAGCCGAAGTTCACCAAACTTTCCAGACTAGCTAAGGTTGATCTGCTCTCTCAGAAAATGATGCCCAATTTTACTAGCATCAAATTGAATTACTTTTACGGACTTGGTACCAGTCCCCTGCTCGATTTGGAAGTGGCTAATTATGTTAGTCCTCCGAAAATGGTGAAAGGTGCGACCCTGAAGGATCATGTGGGTTTCTATTTGCAGCCATATTCTTCATGAACGTCTTGTACAAGAACATTGCGGTGAAGCAAATTCAAGTGACATTCAAAATGTGATGGCCGAATGTTTTGTCGAAATGTCAGGGAATTTAGGTAGAAAGACTTGGTAAACAGTACATGATTCTCTGGGATCGCACCAACTGCGGTACGTGACTAGCTTAATTGAAGTAGGTGTTCAAAGGACTCAATCTGACTTAAAAAAAGAGAAACGCACGTGATTCCGCGCGTAAAACACAGGGAGCCCATCATAATACATATTCCGCGCGCTCTACCACAGGAAACCCATCAAAAAGATGCGCGCATTGGCGTATGCTCTTCTGTGGCCTTCAATTAATATATTTCTGTTTCAGTCTGTTTAGTTTACAAAATAGTAATTTGTACTCTATACACTGACTCTGTGCTTAGGTCTTCTACTAGAGTGTGCAGATACTATTCGCACCAGTCCCTTGCAGAGCGAGTATATAAGGAACGCCCACTGATCAACTCTGCCCAATTCAAGTAACTAGCCTTCAGTGCACATCGTCATGGCTGAGCAAGAACAAGCTCCTATCAACGTGTTGTAGGTTCAAGCTTTGGTAATTCTTGAAGCCCCTGCTCCCCAGTTATAGGTAACTTCCTATGTGAACCCTTTCCCATCCCGCTCGTGTTTCTCTTAGAGGTCTTAGAATCCCTTCCCTCGTCCTGTTCGTTCAATATTATCGTCAACCTTCCTCCTCTCGCTCACCCGGTTTTGTTGCCGTTTTAACTCCCAGTGAATTTTTATTTGCTCACAGAACGTTGCTCCCTCGGTTTCTTCCCTAATTTTATTATGTATCGACTAAAACTATATGCCCCGGCCTGTTTCGGTTGTATTAAATTGAGGTCTGTAATATTAGGTCTGTGTAGACACCTATGCCCCAGTATATCGATAGTTGAGGTCTGAGGATGGGGTATGAGGTATGAGGATAGAGTCCTCAAACTGGTCGCTGCCTGTGTGAGCAATTTAGCCACATCTTCCATGTTTTTCGAAGATCAAAGCTCACTTGCATTATGGGATACTTATTCCCTGACCGCAAGGCATTTTGGGATATAATAAGAAAAAGGCTGGCTAATAAAAATTTGGCTGGCTAATATAATGAAAATATGACTGGCTAATAAAAATGTCGCTGGCTAATAAAAAAATAGGCTGGCTAATGAAAAAAAGGCTGGCTAATGAAAATATGACTGAATAATAAAACAAGTTGTCCCAATAATCGAAAAATGGCTGAATAAAAACACTGAATAATTATAATAAGGCTGAATAATTTAAAAGTTGTAATTTTGGCGGAAATGGCACCCCATACGCACCCTCCCTCCCACTTTTTCAGTTTCATTTCAGTCTCCATTGAATACGGTCGTCATTATCTCCATTCCTTACTACGAGCATGAAAGGGACTGCCGCGAATAGTATGCTATATTAGATACCCGTGAAACAATACCAAAGTGTTCGAGTCGGAGTGCTTCTATTTTAGATGAAAATCAGAGCAGGTGTCGGTCAACCAGAATCATATCATCAACATTGTTTTGTTTTTACACTCCTATTTGGATGTTTAGTTTATATTTGGCCGATGTTAGAGTAGTACAAACACTAAACTGCCGTGCAACGTTTTATACTAAATAGTACTAATTAAAATAGCCGACTAGCTAGTTAGAGTGCAATTTAGAAAAGTGTGAAATAGTACTAAATAGTGCTATTTCTATTGTTTTCTATTGTTTCATTAGTGGTATTTAGTACTAATTAGTTATTTAGTTTTCAAGCTTTTCTAAATTGCACTCTAAACAATAGAAATACTATGAAATCCTATAAAACACTTTGTCACTGTCTGGGGTCATATTCTCGTGCGTAGTAGACTGATGCAAGTCACGTGGTTTCATGAGTAAGACTTGACTTATCCTTTTAGATATTCGTCTAACGTAGAGAACCTCGATGTGCCTTCATGTTCTTCGAGCTTATAATAGACCTTAATTGATTTTCATCAGCTGAATTGCAACTTTTCAATAGAATACTCTCTGCTTGATAGCACATGGAGGGCAGTGTTTGCCCGTCATTTGAAGCAAATAATGAGATTCAAGGAGTTTTAACAGCTGATTGAAACCAAGCAATACTAGTTTTTCCGTTCTGACGTTATTCAAAATGTCTCTCTCACTCACAAGCTCAGTTCAAAAATCTACAAACTCAAATTGCTACTAGTATGCAATTATTGTTCTGGTGAATAGCGAAGGCAAGTGAGATTAAAGAATTATCTAACTCGTGTAATTTAAAAAACTATATATCCCATGCACATACCTTTAAATAGGTCGATGCGTTGCTCGTGGTCGTCACTCACTTCCTGGAACTCAGTAAGTTTCCCGTGCTGTGATTGGTCGACGATGTCTAATAAACAGGGAGCCCAAGCTATTTACTAAAGCCTGAGCGTCGGAAAGGAGTCGGAAGTAGAAGGACGACGGAATCGAAATTGGAAGGAGCAAAATCGAAGGTTTTCTTTTACTTACAATTGCGATTCCGTTGTTTTATTAGTTTTATTAGCACACTAGATCGTAAGCTTCTTGCGATTCCGATTCCGTTCCGACGCTGAACCAGCCTCCTTACAGCGGTTCTCGGTACCTCAGACAAACAGTCGACTGGAACTTGGTTTTTCGCTTCTGTCAATCAAATTCAAAACTCAAACAAATTCAAAAATAAATACATTCTTCGACCAAACGATCCATAATTTAGCTCAAAATCATATCAGTTTGGTTTACATTTGGTGGGTCTTCTTTTTGCAGTGCGACTACGCCAACCAAGGCCACCCAAACAAATATTGAATCAAGTTTTCTAATCACATTTGTTACGCTGAATAACAGAATGATGTCGAATTCTACAATTCTACAAAACTGTTTCGTGTTCACTCTTGATCATATACATACACATATAAAGAAAAATATATGCTTTTAAAGCGAAAAAGTTTTGAAAATTTGTGCAGATTCTATTGTTTAAAATTTGCTTGGGTGGCCTTGGTTAGTGTAGTCACACTGTAAGTTTTCTGATTTTTTATGTTGATTGACAGAAGCGAAAAACCAAATTACAAGCCAACATTTACATGTAAAAATGTCTGAGATCGCATAATACTGAGAATCGCAGTAAAGCAGAAATAAAGGCAGGAAATATTGTAGCAGCAATGCGCGAAGGAATATTCGTAAGTAAGTAAGTAAGTAAGTAGGACCAGCTCTTGGAATTGACGCATCTAAAAATTACTTGGCTTCAGGTTAGCCTCACTTCCAAGATATAGAACAAAGGGAGAAATTAGAATAACAAAACACCTGAATGCGAGGCTAAGTTGAATTTTAAGTATTTTGAAGATCGATCAATATTGCATTTGCCAAGTTGCACAGACAAAAAGTGGTAATTATTCCATTTAATTTTTCATTGTTTTTGAAAACAGGTGTATATTATATGGGATCATCGCGTGATTTTTCCTCAATGCCGGTGGAGTCTCTATAGCTGATCGCTAAAACCTTGTTGGCATGGGACTGACATTAGTAATACTGTAAACAAATACAAGATACTCCTCTCTTCACGCCGTCAGTTTGACCGCTTATCAGTAACCTCTTGGGTCAGTTTCACATTCTGTCTGTACACGTTAATCTGTAGCCTGCGCGCGCAGATGCGGAAATCAACTCTACGGGGATTTGGTTTCAAGTCGTTAATTAAGAACACTGTGAAAACTGCATAAAATAAAAATAAAAATAAAATCCAGCAAAAATTATGGAGTCTCGGCTGACGACGGCAAAAAGAAAGATAGAACAATTAAATAGATCGAGGGAAAAAAAAAAGTCTATTAAAACAAAACGAGCTATGTAGTGCAGTTAGCGTGGTGTTACAAGAAAGAAAAGAAAGAAAGAAAGAAGGAAAGACTGACAGAGAGAAAGAGAGAAAGAAAGAATGAGAGAAATAATTGCTATTTCCGGTATTGTAGGTGACGTCACGGTCCAAGTCAACAATTTCCGAGAAATATCAGCGTGCAGTACTTTGTTTATTCTATTAATGAGCAAGCATCGTTGGACTCCTAATTTATCAGGTATTTTGGGTGTTTCTTGGTGCTACAGTCTGCATTGTATTCTTGGTTAGGTTTCTTTGTATGCAGGGTATTGTTTTGGTTCAAGTTCATTCTTCTCGTTCTTTGTGTTCATTGTCTAAAGGCGCGATCAAACGGTGCATGATAGTCGATGATAGTTGAAACGCGCGATCACGTTTGATCGCAAACTATCATCGACTATCATCAACTATCATCGACTATCATCGACTATCATGCACTTTGAACATGTTCAAAAAGTTCATGATAGTCGATGATAGTTGATGATAGTTTTTCTTCGTTTGATCGGGTGCGTGATAGTTGATGATAGTCGATGATAGTTGGTGATAGTTCAACTATCATCGACTATCATCGACTATCATGCACCGTTTGATCTCGCCTTAACGTCGTCTGATGTTCTGCAACACCAAGAAACCTCCGGTATTTTAGATAGAGCACAAACCATATGTCCGTGAAACAAAATCAAAATAGTTAGAACTTACTACCACCAAACTACCCTGCGAGCAGAGGCTTCTTTTAACCTCGGAGGAGATTAAAAGAAGACTGACTCGATCTGCTCGCAGGGTACTGCACCAAACTATCAACTAAGGGTGCGTTCGATTGACCCTATTCCAGAATAGGAATACACGGAATAAACACTTGGATGCTTTTAAACACATTTAAAAAAAATTCCAAACTGTTCCTTGTAACTTTATTATAATACAACAAGGAATCGTTTTATTTTACATTGGACAGTAGCTGCGTGACAGCGATTTAGGGATGTCATTTTGTGTATTCCTATTCTGGAATAAGGTCAATCGAACGCACCCTAAATAGAAACTAATATTCATTTCACCATATTAAAGAACAATGAAAAGAGGCCGTGAGGAATGATGTTATGTTTCAATGATATCACCTACTTGTCTATAAATAAAAACGAAGAATCATTTCATATACAATGTCTTTCTCTCTGTAGAGTACTTGGAACGGCATTAATTCACACTGAAGATGTCGGATAAAGCACTGAACCTGAACAAGCCACTCTCATTTCATATACAATTTGTCTTTCTCTCTGTAGAGTACTTGGAAAGCATATTCACACTGAAGATGTCGGATAAAGCAGAACCTGAACAAGCCACTCCTCCACTTCCTTCGTTTCCAGCAGCAAAGTACGGCAAAGACAGCGAATTTGGTCAGATTCTTGATTTCATTCAAGGCATAGTCAGTGACGAAGCATTGAGGCATGAATTTGACATCCCTCATCTTGTTGTGGTAGGACGTCAGAACATGGCCAAGACGACGTTGATAAACAGACTTATAGGAAGGTTAGTATTATGTACAATACATACATACATAAAATGGTCCCCGCAAAAGGTCAGAGTCCGGTCAAATTTTGCGGGTCTCGAAGTCTCGTTTTTTCGCAAAAAGCCATCTCAGTCTCGAATTTTGAAAACAAAGGAAATCGGTGAAAAAGCTAGTGTCTCGGGCTTCAAAAATATGCCTTATCTCGGAGTCTGTACAGGACCCGAAATGATCCCTGGCTCCGAAATGATCCCTGGACCCGAAATGATCCCCAAAGTGTCTAGATTGGCTCCGAAATGATCCCGGACCCGAAATGATCCCCAGACTGGCTCTGAAATGATCCCCAGTGAAATTCGGGAATGGTCCTAATCAGTCCGGCCGTTCCTTTCCTATTCTCTTTTTCGTTCTTCCTCAATAATAATAATAATAATAATAATAATAATAATAATAATAATAATAATAATAATAATATAATATAATAATAATAATAATAATAATAATAATAATAATAATAATAATAATAATAATAATAATAATAATAATAATAATAATAATAATAATAATAATAATAATAATAATAATAATAATAATAATAATAATAATAATAATAATAATAATAATAATAATAATAATAATAATAATAATAATAATAATAATAATAATAATAATAATAATAATAATAATAATAATAATAATAATAATAATAATAATAATAATAATAATAATAATAATAATAATAATAATAATAATAATAATAATAATAATAAATAATAATAATAATAATAATAATAATAATAATAATAATAATAATAATAATAATAATAATAATAATAATAATAATAATAATAATAATAACAATAATCATCATATCATCATCATCATCATCATAGTAATAATAATAATAATAATAACTCACAATAGATTTTCAGTGAGGTATGTTAGGTATTACTTACATATTTTCTTTCTTCCTTTCTTTCTCTCTTTCTTTCTTTCTTTCTCTCTTTCTTTCTTTCTTTTTCTTTCTTTTTTTTTTTTCTCTCTTTCTCTAATTCCTTCCTTCTTTGCCACTACGCTGTTATGCTAGTTTCGTCTAGACTGGACATTTCAGTGTGGCGGAAGACTGCGAAAATGTCAAGTCAAATGATGGTACGATGTTTTGCTTTTCTATCTTTTATACTGGTGTTCAGTTGTGTCATGTTTCGGAAGCGGGTTCAAATGACAAGAAAGTGCACGTGAAAGTACTGGCTGATCGATCAAGCATGGCCAGGCTCTAGGCTACTAATTTAGCCTACTTCAATGCTGAAGATTAAACCGTGCATCATAAATAGTACTGTACTGTACTTTTCTATTTCTATTGTTTAATTAGTGCCCGGCAGTTTGAAAATTTCGCAAAATTCTACTGAAACACTCAATGTAACCCGAATGAGAGTATTCTATCTTTGTTTACAAATGTCAAGCGATTTTAGAAACACTGGTGGTTTTGTCGTGGACGACTTTCTCGAGCTTGAGTTCTCTATGAAATCGACATGTTCGTGGCATGTTTGATTTCATGAAGTCAGTCGTTGTCTCGAATTATTTGCGTAATTTCAAGACTCATATAGTCTATTTGAGACCCGCTAATTAATACTTTCAGTCAGTACAAATTAAATCCATCTATAAAGACCATCTAATTTTATATTGACCTGAAAGACTAAAAGCCCTTCTGTAAGACAATGACGGTATTGTTGCATGTGACTGCAGAAAGTGATCAAAGCTATCAAGTCATCATACCAGGAGAACCAAATCACAAACCCTAGCATGACTCAAGAAAATACCCTATTTAGTTTTGTTAATTCTAGACACTGTCCTAATTTTAATATCTAATTAGGGACCTGTCATTATTTATCGTCTGGCCGGGGAGGGTCGCCCCGGGCGATTTTATATTTTACGCCCACTTCAAGATGGCGGATATTTCCGAGATGGCCTGGAATCTACTAATATGAGCAGCTCAACTTCCGGTGAATCGTATTGTTTTCTATTTCTATACGGCTACGAGATCACACAGAGTTATTCTTGTCATTTTCTTTGTTTTCTTCGATAAATGTTGAAGGTTATACATATTTGGAGGAGAAATCGTCGCAAACAATATCCGCAATTGTATGTATTTATTGTCTGAAATAAAACGATCCATTGTGATGAAGTTGGAGCTTGATTTTCGACTCTCATTTGCTACCGTATTCGTATGCGAGTAGAATTTTAAATGCCAATGCGAAGTCGTAAAAGCGGTAAGTATTGTAGGACAACTAAACATCCATGCTCGAGGATCCAGCGGTTTTTGTCCGCGCTCCGAAGTCACTGGCCGAAACAACCCGCTGGATAAACGGCGGCATAAGATAAACACGCTTTATTCCAGAATTCGTGGAAAAATTCGACTCGTACGAATAACAAACTGAACAAATGAGATTCGGCGTACGGCAGTCTGATGTGTCACGCCAGAATTAAATTATTCAGTCTCGTATTAGTGATCGATGATTAGAAACTTTCACATAAAGCTGAATCTTCTTTAAAGTGTTTTGAGGGGAACAATCCGTCGAAAGATAGCCATGCAGTAAGTGAATGAAAATAAGCTCCAACTTCAGTTTTATTTCAGACAATAAATACATACAATTGGCACGATTTCAGTTCTCCGCCAAATATGTATAGCCTTCAACATTTATTGCAATTGCAGTTTAGCCAAACAAAGAAAATGCCAAGAATACTCCGATGTGAACTCGAAGAAAATACGAAGACGATTCACCGGAAGTTGAGCTGCTCATATTAGTAGATTCCAGGCCATCTCGGAAATATCCGCCATCTTGAAGTGGGCGTAAAATATAAAATCGGAGGTCGTGTGATTTTCATTGTAGGGGGTACCGTACCGTACTGTACCCCTCTAGGAGCTCGCGATTTCGCCGCTCGCTCGTCATATTGTGCCGGCCCCTCAATACATTTCCCCTTGCTACGGGCCTATTGTCTTCCCTTAATGATTTAAAATCCTTTTCGACGCAATTCAAAGTATTTTGGTATCATTAGAGCATTTCCAAATTTCACTACACCGTTATTTTATTATTATTGTTATCGTTATTATTATTATTATTATGATGATGATGATGATGATGATGATGATCCGGTTATTATTATTATTATGATGATGATGATGATGATTATTATTATTATTATTATTGTTATCGTTATCGTTATTATTATTATTGTTAATTATCGTTATTATTATTATTATGATGATGATGATGATGATGATGATTATTACTGTTATCGTTATTATTATTATTATTATTATGGTGATGATGATGATTATTATTGTTATCGTTATTATTTTTATTATTATGATGATGATGATGATGATGATTATTATTGTTATCGTTATTATTATTATGATGATGATGATGATTGTTATCATTATTATTATTATTATTATTATTATTATTATTATTATTATTATTATTATTATTATTATTATTATTATTATTATTATTATTATTATTATTATTATTATTATTATTATTATTTATTATTATTATTATTATTATTATTATTATTATTATTATTATTATTATTATTATTATTATTATTATTATTATTATTATTATTATTATTATTATTATTATTATTATTATTATTATTATTATTATTATTATTATTATTATTATTATTATTATTATTATTATTATTATTATTATTATTATTATTATTATTATTATTATTATTATTATTATTATTATTATTATTATTATTATTATTATTATTATTATTATTATTATTATTATTATTATTATTATTATTATTATTATTATTATTATTATTATTATTATTATTATTATTATTATTATTATTATTATTATTATTATTATTATTATTATTATTATTATTATTATTATTATTATTATTATTATTATTATTATTATTATTATTATTATTATTATTATTATTATTATTATTATTATTATTATTATTATTATTATTATTATTTATTATTATTATTATTATTATTATTATTATTATTATTATTATTATTATTATTATTATTATTATTATTATTATTATTATTATTATTATTATTTATTATTATTATTATTATTATTATTATTATTATTATTATTATTATTATTATTATTATTATTATTATTATTATTATTATTATTATTATTATTATTATTATTATTATTATTATTATTATTATTATTATTATTATTATTATTATTATTATTATTATTATTATTATTATTATTATTATTATTATTATTATTATTATTATTATTATTATTATTATTATTATTATTATTATTATTATTATTATTATTATTATTGAGGAAGAAAGAAAAAGAGAATAGGAAAGGAACGGCCGGACTGATTAGGACCATTCCCGAATTTCACTGGGGATCATTTCAGAGCCAGTCTGGGGATCATTTCGGGTCCGGGATCATTTCGGAGCCAATCTAGACACTTTGGGGATCATTTCGGGTCCAGGGATCATTTCGGAGCCAGGGATCATTTCGGGTCCTGTACAAGTCTCGCAAAGTCTAGCTATAGCGCCTTGACCATATTCGACACCTCTTACAATACATGCTTTGATTATAATGGCGGAATCTGATCACTTGGAATTATGGAACTCGATCATGCAGGATTTACAAGTTCATAAAGTATTAATATATAAGCTTGACACTGAATTTTAATTAAGACACACGGGCGGGCGGTGAATTGTTTTCAAAACAATTCACCCGCCCAGCGGGAACTGAACATTGAGTTGAATTGCTTGTTGTGTGTCTTTTAAAATTAAAATTCAGTTGGAGAAAGTTATTTTTTACTCGATATATGAGTTTATTCTCAGGCAGTGTAAACTGTAGATATCACTAGCTACAGTATGTGGTTCTAATTGTGAACAGTTCTAATTGTGAACACTTTTCAGTAAAAGTGCCGTTTTTATACCGTAAAGTTATGATCGACAACAAATATTTTACCCGAACAAATATTGATTTATTTTCAACCCCAATGCTATTTTGGGCTTCCTGACATTTATTCTGCGCAAAATTTCAACTTTGATTCAAAGTAAGCTGACGACTGTTGTTTACAAATTCGAAATCGAGTTCGCATATTTTCTTTCTAAAACCGCAAAGTTTGGAGTTTGTTTTTATATGAGCTAAAAGGTATATAATAACACTTTTCACAAAACAATAATTAGAAAAGTGTTGAAAATGAGCGAGTCGCATCGAAATGAACAATTGTGCGTGTTTTTGCGATGTGCATCTAATTGTAAACACGCATATGCTCACGCATAACTTGGCACTTCATAACATATGTAGTTCTTGAGATACACCTATTCCAAATATTGTTGTCCGGGCCGAAAGCAACAAGCAACAAGCTGACGACCGCAAAGGACTTTACCCTAGGGGTTGCCACAGTCAGATGAATACAAGATGTACTCGACACAAGTTGTTTGGTTCCAATGTTTACAGTTTTTGCGGACGTATTACGAGAATTGTATGTACTGAACACGCAGAAATGAATTCTTAATGCTATCTTTGTGCCTTAAAGTTATTTCATTGATCGAAATATTAGAGTATTATGCCTTTATTTGATATCAAATTCCTGTTCTTTTGCTGTGCTAAATACTCTATTTTGGACAACATGGCGGCCAGCTGACATGGAGTAAACTGAGTTTGTCGACGTTGCAAGCTCAGTCGCGAAGAAGATGTAAGGGAAAGTAAATACATTTAGTCAATTCTTATACATATGGAATGTATATTATTATATTTTAGCTTTCATCAACACCAAATCAACTTCAAATAAACGAAGATAAACTTGGGTATGATGTCTGGAATACTCAATTATCCCAATCTTTAAAGTTAGTTATCTCGAAATTGAGCCGAAATCTCCACAATTTCCACAACATAATTCATTAAAGTCATGTTTCCTGTTTTGAAAAATTCCAGTAACTTAAATCGCTCGGTCGAAGACAGTTTTCGACAATATCTTCGTCATAATTTGTAGAACGTGAATTAATCGTCAACACATTTATTATGGTATTCGTTTTACGGTAGGGCCTCTTCAGTCAGTGTTCCAATGTTCCAATGTTCTTGTAATGTTCCCATCCAAGGTCATGTTTTTAGATATTATGCTGAGATCGGTCAAAGTGTAAACATTTTATTGAAGTGTAAAGTTTGCATAAAGTTCATTACTCAAAAATATACATTTTTGGCATATTGCTTGAAATCCAGCCCAAATCTCCACAAAAATTTTACCATTTCATAGAACTATGTACAGTATGCTTTCAGTATATGTTATTTATTTTTTTATTTTATTTTTTTATTTTTTATTTTTTTAATAATGTTTAATGTCAAATAAAGATTCATTACAAGTCTATTTACTAAGCATATATAACACGAACTGATACATCTCATTTTGTACAATACAGTTTTTTTTTTAACACTGCAGGTTTGTTTTTTTCTAATCTAGAATACTTTTCACAATAAATGTAGACTATCTGTTAATAGTGTTATAAAACTAGTCGTTTCTGGTAGAAAGTGTAGTGCTGCGAGTTGTGCACTGCCGTACATGTAGCTTTCAATGCATACATGTGGCTGTCCCTTGTCAGCAAGGCACATTTGTAATAATAACTTTATTACGTACTGTGTCATGTGTTCTAACTTACAAGAAACTAATTAGAGACACCTATTTCCCTCCCATACATCTACTGATTCTCATTCCCACCCTTGTCCCATTGTTCCCATCCCACATCTCCATTGATTCTCATTCCCATCCCGGTCACATTGTTCCATTCCATGTCTCTATTAATTGGTGTTGCTTAATACAAATGCTAACACTATAATAATCTGGTCATAGACAGACAGCTATAGACATGTACCAGCACTAAAAGCATGCAATACTTTGCACTATTTATGTTGCACACTTGTAATAGTTTGTACTCTAATCGGATATGCAGTAATTAATACAAATATGGATTCAATGAAATAGAGAATTGTGTTTGTGTATATTATATACAATGTTACTGGCCAGATATCAGGAAAGATGTCGAAGCCTCATTGCACACTTGTAGAAGATAAAAGTACATCAGGATGGATCGTATAATTTGATTCAGTAGTTGCCTCAATGGCAATGGCATGATTGGTTTGACGAAGACCAACGAGCTCGATCAGGTAGATAGGTCAGCGACAGCATCTGGGATACTAACTGTGTCTTTCAAAATCATTCAAGTACATGCTGTCTCCTTCGGTCAACTCTGATCGACTGTAGAAGTACGTAACTTAAGTACTTCATTGTGGAACTGGAGGTGACTGAGCACACAACCATAACAGCGCTGAAAACTCATAAAAGAACATGGTCTTTCCCTTGAAATGTCACTAAATTGTTCATGACCCCGATGAATGCTTCCAGCAATGAATAAAGTTGTATTTGACATCATGGATTTGTAGAAAACGAACACTTTCCTGGCTTGAATCAGCGAAAAATAAACGATACTCAATATTAAAATCGATTGAACGTGTTGTGAGTGTGCGCTGATCAAAAAAGTACCGTGGCTCACAAAATCATCTCCAACCATCCACAAACTCCGTGAAATGCAGTCTCGACTCTCGCCGCATCCACATAAGTGCCCAGATCCCACACGACCACACATGACACAGGAACTCCGTCAAGATTAGTTTCGCTGCTCGCTGCGCTCGCAGCAATAAAATTGACTATGATGATGTTGTACATATAACAATATAACAATACAGACGAGAAATGACAAATAACAAAACAACAACACAAGACGTGCAGTCTGGGTAATTTAGCACCTAATTTGTTATTGAGATTGTTGAAAAAAATCGCCAGAAGAGATAAAATTACAGTTTTTCATGATAACAACAAAAATATCTTAATCATGGAAAGGTCGGGGAAGACATCTAAATTGTTTTCAAATTCGACGAAACTTTGCACAGGTATAGTAAATAAATACCACAAGACACCAGGACAGTTTCAAGACTGTTGTCACAGTATTTATAGAAAAACAAATTAAGTTATAATCCACAAAATTCCAGCTTGGGCTTCCTGTGCCGTTCAATATCAAACAAAATACGAATTTTGTGAATGCCAGTGTGCAATGAAAAGCCAGAATTAAATAAACATTTGACTATATTAAGCCTTTTTGTCGAACTCTGATGATCAAAATAGCAACAGAATAAAATATAGCGTTATTATTACTATAATCGGTTTTTGTGCTTCCGAAATTACGCTTTTATGGTCCAGCGGTTAAGCGCATGCTCATGCAAATTTCCCTCCTGTTCCCTAGGGCCACAAGTTTATCAGTTACTTCTTATATATACTGTCACGTGTTACTGTCACGTGTTACCCTCTTTAAATAAAGTCTTACTACTACTACTACCCTATGGTGTATACCCTAGGGTTTACCATAGGGTAAAATTCAAACAGCTATAACTCGCTTAGTTTTAATCGTAGCGACACCAAATTTTTCCAAAAGTTAAATAAACTCACAAAGAACAAATACAATCATTTTAAAAACGATTTACCGTATGTTCGATTATTTAATAACTTTACACTGCACAATCTCTATATAAAGCTTCAAATGGTGAGCTTGGGCTACCTGTGGTCCCTCCTGCGCTCAAAGGAGATGAGGATGGGAGCGAGCTGTCGCGTTCAGTTTTCAAATAAAGAAAGGCGATGGGAAGGGATGGGTGGGACAAACAATAGATGCCTCGTTCTATAAAGACATGTCCTTTGTAGAACGAGGCATATCTAACAATAGTTCCTATTGTTGTACAATAGTTCCTATTGTTATTCAAATCTTGACCTGGTTTTGGTCATTGGGATCTAGTGTTTTCCGCTCAAAGGAGATGAGGATGGGAGCGAGCTTTACGCGTCAGCCCTTTACGATGATTAACAGGCTTAAATCCGTACATAAACACAACCCATACTCAAAACGGCATCCCAACTGAACTCAATCCAACACTCAGGCCTCTGGAAATATGAGGCTGCCGTCTCAGACAGAGAGCGCTTTTGGGTATTATGCGATAGAAACGCATAGATGTCGACAAAGTTCCGTAAGGAAATCATACAGTACGGTTGCAACAAAAACGCTGTTGGACATTCCAAGAGGAGACCGCCCAAGAACGACAAGGCAAGGGCAATAATCGTGGATGGGCGATAACATGCACACGGGGCAGTTGAACGCCTAAAACACTGTATATGATCGGGGAGTAAATATGTCATTAAAAGAAAACGCAATTGACCGTAGCTACACAAACGTTGTGATGTTAAAGAGGTACATGTATATGCGAGAGAATGGACGAGGAAAGGGAAGAGCTGTGATGTCAAAAACTCAAAACCTAAAACCCATGGATGTACCCCGGGGATGACGGCCCTGGCGCCCGGTAATCCGAGAGAGAACTTAGAGTCTCCTCCAGGCACCGTCATGGGAAACTAACAAGCAAAAGCAAACTTAAAGTGGGAGACCTTAACCCGAACGGCTCAACAGCAAATGAATGGGATAAAAGACGACAAGGCGGGGTGTAAAAGTAACACCCCATGCATAACTTAAACGCGAAGGCGCACTATAAAAGGGCATCGCTCCGCCCACAATTTTTTGAATAATTATGTGTTTCAATATGGTGGACAATGGTTGAACATGGCTGAACAACGGGGTAAAATAATTTTCTTAATAAAGTCACATTTCAACAGCAAAGTCAATGAAGAAATTGTAAATTTACGTCTAAAACAGTTATAATAGACGGACGTGTCAATATTTTTCGTATTCGGTAGTTATCTATACGATTTTCAGTCGCATCACGCGTACCGAAGAATGTTTTGAATTTCGCGCGCCATGTATCACAACAATCAACATCCGTACTTCTTATCCAGGCCTACCAATTCATGAAGCGAAATCCTCTTTGTCTGTAATAAGCATTTCCAAGCATAAAACTATGTTCGGTCATTTCTAAATAGAGCGACAAGAGTATTGTTTTCATTACACAAGTTGTTCGTCTTCGTCGTCACCATAACAACGCGAACGACACGAGGTAAATGTGTATGGTAAAGGCCGGTAAGGTTTCGAAACCTATGCTGTGAGTATATTTTTAAAATTCGCAAGTGGCATTTCCATGTCTTGGCAGGTAAATGTCAATGAAATGTTAGGATAACCTACGAAAGAAACGATAAGCAGACAATACTAGAGCCGTGCGACTTCAAAACGGCTAACGGTTCCAGTTCAAAGTACCATAATTTTATTTTACCAAAGTGAAAAATGATACTGAATTGTACAACAAATATTATCCATGTGCGTTTTTAGTATTTATTTTCACAGTTTCTTGTTCATTTGATTGATTTATAGAGCTTGCAGTTCTTGAGATCCTCTCTCTGTGACGTCTCGGTCAGATTTGATTGACAGATCCAACGAACTTACCCTAGGTAGCTCTCCTTTTATAGTGCGCTCTCGTGTTTAAAACAAAAGGGAACAATTGATGCAAAATCATCTCATGTATACAGAATGCGGCAAAAATGTTATAAGGGTATTTACAAGCCGCTACAGAACTCCAGTGCACGAGTAACAAAGCATGCGTAACTCAAGGCAAAATTCATGCAGTGCACGAGTAACAAAGCATGCATAACTCAAGACAAAACTCCATGCAGTGCACGAGTAACAAAGCATGCATAACTCAAGACAAAACTCATGCAGTGCACGAGTAACAAAGCATGCATAACTCAAGACAAAACTCATGCAGTGCACGAGTAACAAAGCATGCATAACTCAAGACAAAACTCATGCAGTGCACGAGTAACAAAGCATGCATAACTCAAGACAAAACTCATGCAGTGCACGAGTAACAAAGCATGCATAACTCAAGACAAAACTCATGCAGTGCACGAGTAACAAAGCATGCATAACTCAAGACAAAATTCATGCAGTGCACGAGTAACAAAGCATGCATAACTCAAGACAAAACTCCAGTGCACGAGTAACAAAGTATAAGACAAAACTCCAGTGCACGAGTAACAAAGTACAAGACAAAAACTCCAGTGCACGAGTAACAAAGTATAAGACAAAACTCCAGTGCACGAGTAACAAAGTATAAGACAAAACTCCAGTGCACGAGTAACAAAGTATAAGACAAAACTCCAGTGCACGAGTAACAAAGTATAAGACAAAACTCCAGTGCACGAGTAACAAAGTATAAGACAAAACTCCAGTGCACGAGTAACAAAGTATAAGACAAAACTCCAGTGCACGAGTAACAAAGTATAAGACAAAACTCCAGTGCACGAGTAACAAAGTATAAGACAAAACTCCAGTGCACGAGTAACAAAGCATGTATAACAAAACTCCAGTGCACGAGTAACAAAGTATAAGACAAAACTCCAGTGCACGAGTAACAAAGCATGTATAACAAAACTCCAGTGCACGAGTAACAAAGTATAAGACAAAACTCCAGTGCACGAGTAACAAAGTATGAGACAAAACTCCAGTGCACGAGTAACAAAGCATGTATAACAAAACTCCAGTGCACGAGTAACAAAGTATAAGACAAAACTCCAGTGCACGAGTAACAAAGTATGAGACAAAACTCCAGTGCACGAGTAACAAAGCATGTATAACAAAACTCCAGTGCACGAGTAACAAAGTATAAGACAAAACTCCAGTGCACGAGTAACAAAGTATGAGACAAAACTCCAGTGCACGAGTAACAAAGCATGTATAACAAAACTCCAGTGCACGAGTAACAAAGTATAAGACAAAACTCCAGTGCACGAGTAACAAAGTATAAGACAAAACTCCAGTGCACGAGTAACAAAGTATAAGACAAAACTCTAGGCACGAGTAACAAAGCATGCAAAGCTCTAAAACATGAGGGAACAATTAGAAGTCAATTAACACATCTCATGGCTCACAAAAGCGCTAGAATAATTTGCATGGGCGTAAAAGAACAAAACTCAACGTATAAATTATGAAACACGCGTAAACTAAAATACAGTGCTAGGATGGAAAAGAACATATACTAAGTCTAAAGCGCGAATAAATCTAAACCTAGCAATACATAGCCCTGCATGCGTAGGGCAGGAATGAATGAGGCAAAACAACCGAAACCAAAAAAGGCGGCCAAACACGGCACGAACAAACTAGTCCAAGCTAGAAAGATAGAGCGAAATTTACCCTCCAACGATAAAGGAACGACAGCAATAGGAACACAAGCTGCGCCAAGGACAGAGCTGGGAAGCACAGAACCAGAGACCGAGGCAGCCAGGGAACTTGAACTGACAGGAATAGAGTCCAGAGAGGGAACAAAACTTTTACCAGCGGCGGGACCAAGAACCAGAACTCAATACCAGAACTAATACCAGAACTAATACCAGAACTAATACCTGAACTAATACCAAAACTAATACCTGAACTAATACCAGAACTAATACCAGAACTAATACCTGAACTAATACCTGAACTAATACCAGAACTAATACCAGAACTAATACCAGAACTAATACCAGAACTAATACCAGAACTAATACCTGAACTAATACCTGAACTAATACCAGAACTAATACCAGAACTAATACCAGAACTAATACCAGAACTAATACCAGAACTAATACCAGAACTAATACCAGAACTAATACCTGAACTAATACCTGAACTAATACCAGAACTAATACCAGAACTAATACCAGAACTAATACCAGAACTAATACCAGAACTAATACCAGAACTAATACCAGAACTAATACCTGAACTAATACCAGAACTAATACCTGAACTAATACCAGAACTAATACCAGAACTAATACCAGAACTAATACCAGAACCAGAAGAACTAATACCAGAACTAATACCAGAACTAATACCTGAACTAATACCTGAACTAATACCAGAACTAATACCTGAACTAATACCAGAACTAATACCTGAACTAATACCAGAACTAATACCTGAACTAATACCAGAACTAATACCAGAACTAATACCAGAACTAATAATACAGAACTAATACCAGAACTAATACCAGACCAGAACTAATACCAGAACTAATACCTGAACTAATACCTGAACTAATACCAGAACTAATACCAGAACTAATACCAGAACTAATACCAGAACTAATACCAGAACTAATACCTGAACTAATACCAGAACTAATACCAGAACTAAACTAATACCAGAACTAATACCAGAACTAATACCAGAACTAATACCAGAACTAATACCAGAACTAATACCAGAACTAATACCAGAACTAATACCAGAACTAATACCAGAACTAATACCAGAACTAATACCAGAACTAATACCAGAACTAATACCAGAACTAATACCAGAACTAATACCAGAACTAATACCAGAACTAATACCAGAACTAATACCAGAACTAATACCTGAACTAATACCAGAACTAATACCAGAACTAATACCAGAACTAATACCAGAACTAATACCAGAACTAATACCAGAACTAATACCAGACTAATACCAGAACTAATACCAGAACTAATACCAGAACTAATACCAGAACTAATACCAGAACAGAACCAGAACTAATACCAGAACTAATACCTGAACTAATACCAGAACTAATACCAGAACTAATACCAGAACTAATACCAGAACTAATACCAGAACTAATACCAGAACTAATACCAGAACTAGGAATGGACGCAAAGACACCAGGGCTTGACACGGAAATAGAACCGACATATCATGATTTAGCGGCTGTAAAACGCTGAGTAAAGGCACTTGTACGTCGGAAGACGCTGTCGTCATGCTGAGCGGATGTCTTGCATGACGTGTGTTATGGTAATCAGTTCATCTTCTTTATACTCGCCGGAGAGACCGCTGAACATAGTAAAATTGCCGCTAATGTACCCGCACTGGTACAATAGCAAATATTGAGAAGGAAATATGTATTGGCCATTCCGAGGTTGCGGAAAGGACTGGGACCGAGTGATAACATTGAAATTAGTAAGTTTACCGAGTTTGAGCACGTTTGGGTGAATACTAACAGAATAACAGGCATTTAAATGTCGCAAAAAATAAGAGAGAGAATGTTTTGAGACGGCGTCCCCCAAAACCATACATCCTCTGTTAATTTTATGATTTGTTGAGAGCTTGCTATTCAATTAGTATTGATCCAAACACTCTCAAACTTGGTAAACTTACTAACTTTGGTGTGATCTTTCTTGTGATGGGGTTCAATTAATAGTTCTACTCTCGGTCCCAGTCCCTTTCGCAAAGAAAGGCATGCATCAATGAACATGCAAAACGCGTCTGCAATTTAGCGTTGCCGTCTGACTTCACTTCGTTTTAACATTTTTCTATCATTCGTATCGAAATAACACGAACATAGATATTGTTTTAAGACAACTTGGAACTTGTACATCGAATTTCAAGGATAGAAATCGATAATCAATACACAATATTAAGCCATTAAAAAGCAAGCCAAAAGTGTTCACAATTACAAAAATCTGTTCACAATTAGCCGAACCACAAATGGACATGATATAATATAATATATTTAGAAAAGTTAAATAATAAATACAACGAAACTTAATCACATGCATGTTAGCTGAAGTGTAGAGCTAATTCATAGCAAAGGTTCAGGATAATCGTACCATATGTTGACGAGAAATATCATCAAGTGCAAAAAGTGTTCACAATAGCGATGTTCACGGTGACGTAGGCCACTTTTTTGCCAACCAGAGATCGATTGGCTGATGAAATAAAGCAACTTGTGAAAAGCTGTTGTAATCATGGGTTGGTAAATTAACATTACAAAGGAACTGTGACGTCAATGTTTACAAACAGTGAACGTCGCTATTGCATTGTTCATGCTGTCAACAAGAGCTATTGTAATCATGGTTGGTAAATTAACATTACAAAGGAACTGTGACGTCAATGTTTACAAACAGTGAACGTCGCTATTGCATTGTTCATGCTGTCAACAAGAGCTATTGTAATCATGGTTGGTAAATTAACATTACAAAGGAACTGTGACGTCAATGTTTACAAACAGTGAACGTCGCTATTGCATTGTTCATGCTGTCAACAAGAGCTATTGTAATCGTGGTTGGTAAATTAACATTACAAAGGAACTGTGACGTCAATGTTTACAAACAGTGAACGTCGCTATTGCATTGTTCATGCTGTCAACAAGAGCTATTGTAATCGTGGTTGGTAAATTAACATTACAAAGGAACTGTGACGTCAATGTTTACAAACAGTGAACATCGCCATTAGAACCACATACTGTACTCGAATAATATTAAACACTCGGTCAGATTCATCGCTTCGCTGTGTCATGCATAATTTAATTGTCTGGAAGTAAGGGATGGATGGAGGGAGGGACGGATTGAGTGGACGGATGAATGGAGGGATGGATTGAGTGGACGGATGGATGGAGGGAGGAACGGGTTAAAGGATGAATGAAGGGAGGGACGGATTGAGTGGACGGATGGATGGAGGGACGGATTGAAGGATGGATGGATGGAGGGACCGATTGACTGGACGGATGGAGGGAGGGACGGATTGAGTGGACGGATGGATGGAGGGATGGATTGAGTGGACGGATGGATGGAGGGACGGATTGAAGGATGGATGGATGGAGGGACCGATTGACTGGACGGATGGAGGGAGGGACGGATTGAGTGGACAGATGGAGGGAGGGACGGATTGAGTGGACGGATGGATGGAGGGATGGATTGAAGGATGGATGGATGGAGTTACGGATTGACTGGACGAATGGAGGGAGGGACGGATTGACTGGACGGATGGAGGGAGGGACGGATTGACTAGACGGATGGATGGAGGGAGGGACGGATTGACTGGACGGATGGAGGGAGGGACGGATTGACTAGACGGATGGATGGAGGGAGGGACGGATTGACTGGACGGATGGATGGAGGGACGGATTGAGTGGACGGATGAATGGAGGGACGGATTGAAGGATGGATGGATGGATGGAGGGACGGATTGACTGGACGGATGGATGAAGGGAGGGACGGATTGACTGGATGGATGGATGGAGGGACGGATTGACTGGACGGATGGATGGAGGGATGGATTGAGTGGACGGATGGATGGACGGATGGAATAAGACAGCACACTAACCAACTAAGCCACCATTGTTCCTATATGACGTAATGTCATTCTCGATCTTTTATTGTCTTCAACAGGTATTTGCTACCAATGCGAATGGGTAAAACCGCAACTCATCTCCAGGCCCTCACGACCTATCCCATAATTCTTAATCTTCGTCGACAAGAGCAGTACGCTGTAGAGGTCAATGTGCAAGGTCATAAAGACATGGGCGGGAAGGAAGATAACCCGAAAGACGAGGTCATTGAAACCTTTCTGAGGAAAATTGCAGCAAAATTGCCCAAAGAGCTTGGGACCGAGATATCTAAAACACCGGTTACCGTTAC